>RJWH01000546.1:180025-329258 GCA_004363575.1 Solenodon paradoxus
TTATGATGTACAGCAAGTGAAAAAAAAAAAAAGAAAGTCAAGATGCTATCAAAATAAAAATCTATAGTAGGAGGAACTAACTGATTTGTCAGGTGAAGGAAGTCTTCCCAAAAGTGACATCTAAGGTCTTTTTTATGCATTTGGAATAGGAATTAATCAGGATAAGTGGCCACAGTCAGGGCAGGGTGGTAAAGGTAAACAGGATGGGCAGAGAGGAAATGTGTTCCACAGGAGAACACAAGAAACATGGCAAAAAAATCGAGACACAAAAGAACATGGCAGGTTTCAGGAATTGGGGATAAAAATTATCACTGTGCTTAGACCATGGAATACAAGAGGAAGAAAGGTTAGGGATGAGGATAGATATTTAAAGGGCTAAGTAACAGATGATCTTACAAATCAAGTTAAGGAGTCTGAACTTAGTTCCAAGGGGAATGGAAAACAGTGAGTTAAATAGCCACACACACAATGTATTTTAGGAAAATAATAGTTGCAGTGTAAAGACTGGATTGGAGGAGTGAGATCATAGATAAAACTTGTTGCTGCGATCAAAGCCAGCTATGACAGTGCCCAAAGAAAAAGAATGAAAGTGAGAAACATCAAAGAAATATAATCAACATGGAGTGGTAACTAACTGAACTGGAAGGTAAACAGAAGGAAGGGAGGGGCCAAAGTTCATTTCCAAAGTAGTGGTTTCTCGAAGGAGTGAAAGATGGTATCATCCAAAGGAAAAAAAAAAGGAACACAGGAGGAAATTACAGGAAGGAGTTAATAAATCCAATTTGAGTTATAACGAATTTGAAGTACCAACAGAACATCCACTATTTAATAGGCAGATGACATCTATGGGGAAGAAAAAAAATCTATGCTATTAGATGAGAATTTGGAATTAATATCAAAATTGTAAATGTGAGTCAAGAAATTAGATGAAATTTACATTTCATTTGCAGAGAGGTGATTTATTAAACCAGAATCTTGAGAAAAGTCATTATTTAAATAGAGGCCAAGAATGAAGAAACAGAAAGAAAGTAAACAAGGTATCAGTTAAGTCTACTGGATTCAGTCCACATACATCCCAAGGAACCATGTTAGTACCCAGGGTGAGGGAAACAACCAAATGAACAACTAAGTAAAATAAATTAAAAATGCTTCTTCCTTTCTCTCTGTCTGCCTGTTTTTGATCATCTTCATTCCTCCTGCGCCTTGAAGTTAAAAAAAAAAAAAAGAAAAAGAAAAAGAGAAGGGAAATATGATTAGTAGTTAAACAATGTTAAGTGATGAAGAGTATTAAGGATGTGTTTCAGTAAAATAACTTCAATAAGTGTTCGAAAAAGGAAAATTCTACTTCCTTCTATCCCAACCAACCCCATCATCCCCTATTTCTTTACCGATTTTATTTCTTCATGACACTAATCATTGGAAATTCAATCATTTATTCACTAGACTGTGGCTCTCCCCAGTAGACTGTGGCTCTATGAGAGCAGGGATCTTGTGTACATGTCCCCTACTATCTCCAGAGCATTTAGAAACAGTGCCTAGCATGTAAATACTTACTAAATTGCAAAAATTAAGGGAAAATATAAATGTACTATAAGTAGGTCCATGACAATGCAGCTAAAGAAATGATATGAAAAACATTTTGGAGGCAAAATCACCAAAAGTTGGTGATTAATTCAATGTAGGAAAACTGGGATGGGGTTCAAATGTTATTACTAACAAAATTTCATTTGGCAGAATACTATCAGTTGCATCAGGTATATCACAATCAGTTTTACATTCCAAACTTACTACCTTTTTTCCAGTTATTACGCTCCCACCTCTTGAAATTGTAATGAATCATAAGACAGAGAATAATTTGAATGTTTCAGAAAGGAAAAGCTCTGAATAAATTTGTTTGTATTCTCCACGATATGTGAGAGCAAAATATGCAGCAAACATGCAGCCTTCTCTTGACTGAGCAGAAATGTGTTAATTAAATCACGTAAGACTTTTCCTATCAAATTCACCCAAAATAAGTGGCTGGCAAAGTAGTTAAGTACATGAAGATTTTGGAATACAATGAAAAAGGTTTTGAATTTGAGCTATGTTACTTAATAACTATGTAATCTCTCTCTAAGCATCCCAGTTTCCTCATCTTCACAATATAAGTTATATATAAATATTGCTCTTAGTTGCTAAAGAAATATTTTTATAAAGAACATTCAGTCAAATTAGTTGACATATATACACTAAAATATGATAAACACTTTAATCTCACAAATCCAATCTGTCTTACATTCTCAAGCTTAATTCTTCTCTCACACATCTTATATATATATGTCTTCTACTTCAATAAAGCCCATTTAACTTTTGTCACCTAACTTCTTTTGTCACTCAACTTCTGGCATGTCTCTTACCTTCCACTTCAATTCTACTCATTCTTCAATGTGCTATTTTCACTTTTCTCTCAAGTTTCTCTTCTAATCACCCAAAATAACAGTACTGCCACCTCTGAATTCCTATTGCATTTTCCATACCCTACAGTTAATTGTAACATACTGCAACGAGCTTTACATTCCTTAGTTACTAACTATAAAATAATTAATGAAGACTATAAACAAAATACTTTTTTTAAAGATATACTTACTTTTTGCTTTTCCTTCCCTAAACCCCATGTCTTGAACCTAAGTGCTTGGGCTTTACATGGCCTGCACCTCAGCTGCTAAAGCATAGGGGTGCACCCGAAATACTGCTTTGTATCACTTAAAATACCTAAAAATGCAGTCTGCAAACAGTGTGCACACACATTTGAAACTATCTATATGCAGACCTACTTAATAATTTAGTGATTGGTCAGGGAAGGTACAAGACATTTAATCAAATGTTTAATGAAAGAGACCTCTATGTTCCTCCTCCCGTTCTACTTTCTGACTTGACTATTAAAGAGGTAACAGTCACCAGTATGTGTGTTCACCTTGCCTGTAGGCAGACCTTAGCCTTTTCTTCCCATCGCTCAGAGACTGTAAGGAGTTCCTGTAGTTCAGCCATTGCCTTCTCCACAGCATGGTGGGGTGCCAACCCCACTCCAGAGTCTATCAGTTTCTTCATAACATCCAAAGTGACTTGCTGTGGATCCGATAGGGTCAATCTTACTTCATCCAACCATCGAGCCTGCTGTAGTTCTTGCTTCAGTCGGGCTAATTCAGGCAGCTCCACATAGAGACCAGAGCCCATGTCTAACAACATCTGGAGCTTGGAAGAATCTGGGGTTTCATCCATCATGGCCTCTTGAGCACGTTCATGAAACTCTTCCACATCATCCAACAGATTCTATAAAGATCAAAAGAATGAAAATTAAAAGCAAATTTAAAAGATACAAAATGATTATGAAAAAGACATAGTTAAGACAAACTATTAAATTCTAGACCATTTAATAAGTTTACCAGATGTGGTAGTTAAAGGAATGAAGATGCATCTCTATAATCACACAGTCCTATTTTTAAAGTGTGATTCAAAAAATATTTAACAACTACTGACTTAAGATGAAGTCACTATTCTAAGCACAAAGTATTAAATATACAAAGTCTTTGTTTTTAAGGAACATACTTTCTAATATAAGTAGCCAAACATTGAATACATGAAGGTTTGTTAGCTTTAAGTGTGATGAAAATAAAATAGGGCAACACAATGGACACTGGGGGAAGGGAGCACACTACTTTACAATGGTAGTCATAGAAGAAAGATGAACCAAAAATAAAGTGGAGGGTGGAACCATGAAACCATTTGGAGGAAGATCAATTCAGACAGAACAAGTAATAATTGCAAAAGCTTCTAAAGAGGAATGAGTTTGGTGTCTTGCTCCAAAGTAGATAATGAAGAGCAAAGTGGACAAGGGAGAAATATAGTTAAGACTAAACAGCAGTCAGATCACATGGTTCCTTGTAGATTATAATGAATTTGGATTTCATTTTAATGACTGTGGGGAACTACTAGAGGATTTTAACCCACAGGGAAGTGATATGATTTGATTTATATTTCACTTGATCACCCTGGCTACTAAATAAACTATTAAGGACAAGAGTAGAAAAACAGAGACCAGTTAAAAGGTTGTTGCAGTAATCTGAGGGGTAGAGTCTAGTAGTTTTGAGGATTATTGAAGCAATGGAAGTGACAAGTGGTTCACTTTGGGATATAATTTGAAGATAAAAGCAGCACTTGTTTAGAGACTCGATATGTATGGTATAAGGAAAATAAAAGAATCAAGAATTTTGATTTGTTAAAATTTTATAATGCCTTTTAGTTTGCCAAAGGGGAATGTACAACGGTATATACGAGTTTAAAAAAAGAAAAGCAGTTAGTGCTACAGATTTAGAAATCAATAGGCTATAGGTGATAGTTAATGTCACTGGTCAAATAAGATATTAGGACCTGCAGTACAGAAAGGGCTGAGGCTCCTAAAATATTCCAGTGTAGAAGTCAAGCCAAGGAGAAAACAAACAAGAAGAAGACTGAAGAAGTAATTATGAACGAGTTAAAGAAAATGGACATGGAGTCATGGAAGTTTAGAAAAGAGTCATGAAGGAGAGAATGGCTGATATCAAAGACAAAAACACAGTTAATATTAGATTTTACAAGTCATTTTTTTTCCGATACCCTATTCACAGTCGATCATAAAAACCCACCACACACATACTATCACAAGATTACTAACTGTGCAGATTAATATATGACATCTATTTTTGAGATTTTACATAATCATTAAATCATTAGGCTTTAGTAATTTCAGAAGATTGCATTTATGAAAGCTCATAAATTAATGACTCACTGATATATTCATGTTCTCCTTATCTTATTTCTTGCATTTCAATCACATCTATGTTAAGTGGAAGTCAGATCTAATAACCGTGTGTGTGTTTAAGTAAATTCTAAATTAGCCTTAGGTCTAGTATTTTAAAGACGGAATGCAAGCTAAGAAAAAAACCAAGAAATTCTTTCTACCTGCAAAAAAAAAAAACCCTTCACTTATATGAGAAAAGAAACAAAAATTAATCTAGACACATTATTCTGTTTATCCAAAAGAGTAGCCCATACTATAAAGGATATTCCCCAAGAAAAGAATTTAATACTCCACCTTTACTTGTCGAGCTTGGCTGATGACACATGGAAGACTAAAGAGTTGTTGGACAAAGGCCTTCAATTCTTCCACTGTCAATTTGGTCCGAGTCCTCCCACTATCTGGGCTCTGCCTGATGTGAAATAAAATTGGGACATAAGTAAGGAAATTCAGTTATTCTGATAGCAAACGGACTTCTTATATCTTCAGAATTCTAAGGAATCCCAGAACACGATAATTTGAGATTCCTACCACAATGGTGATTACTTTCAAATTGGGTTTTCAGCTCTTTAGTTAATGATTCAAAGATTCAACTCTCCAGGTTATAGTTCTTTCAGTCTACGAGTACTCAACATTTCAAATGTTCAATAATTTCCTCCCAGTAAAATATTAAGTTTGTTGATAAAACTAGACACTCTATCTCAAGAATCTTAAAATGTAAGACCAGGGGACTTTAACCTGGTTTAGGAGTCAATGACCCTCAGAAACAGATTAAAAATTTTGTGTGCATGTGCATTTCCTAAGAAAAGGGTTCCTAAGCTTTCACCATATTCTCCAACGGGGTGAGTAACCCAGTAACAGATGAATACTTGAGAATCTATATGTCTGAGAAAGGTTCTGATAAAATGGCAGATAAAATATTTAATTTCAAACTCAATGTGAATTGCTATTTAGAAAACCATTCAGATATAAGGAGTCTGTTGGAATATATGTGAAATAACAGCACAAAAAAATTAAAATATGTAATTACATTAAATCAAGTGTGCACATCTAGTCTCCCCTGTATCCATCAAGGTTAATCTTTGCTGCCACCTGCCTGTAGCCTATAATATCACTTATTTAATCACACATATTTATTGCATACCTACCATGGGCTAGGAATTACATTCTAAGTACCAGTAATGCAGCAAAAAAAAAGGATAAAAATCCTCAACATCCTAGTCTACACTCTAGTGGAGTTGGGAATCAAAAGGAGGAAAACAGACAATAATAAGCCAATCAGTATATAAGGTAGTACAGGGCAAGGAGAAAAACAAAGCAGGAAAAAACAGGGTTACGATTTTATAAATGGTAGTCAGGGAAGGCCTCTCCAGGACAGTGACATCTGAAAAAAGCAAGGAAAAAAGTCACCTGAATATCAGAAGACAATTCCAAGTAGAGTGCAGAACAAGTGTGAAGGTCCTAAAAAGAAATGCACCTGGTATAGAAAGAGGAAGAGGATTGTAGAGTGGAACAAGACAGGATAGTAGAAGGCAAGATTAGGGCATTCTTGGAGAAGGAAGGGACATGATCATAACAAGTCCAAGAAAATGTAGAGCCTTCAGAGGCCACTGAAAATTTTGGGATTTACTCTGAGTAAAAGAGAAACTACAGGAGAATTAGACTTTTCTTAGTCATACCTGTGTTTCTGCTTTTTGCTCAGAAGCAGCTGAGCCACAGAAGCACAGGTCTCTGCTTCTTTTACAGCATCCCTGAGTTTTCGAAAGAGATCATTTTCTGGGTATTTTCTATCCTCAGCATCTTCCAACATTACTCGTAATTCAATCAAATCTGTAAAAAAATGAAAAAGACATACACTATGACAACATAAAAAGTCATTTAAAAAATTCACCAATTTCTCTCGAGTCATTAAATCAGCAAAAACAGCCCAGCTGTGAAAATCTCACCAATAAAATAAAGCCTTATAATCATTTATAATCCTTATAATTTCTCTCAAATAAAGCAATTTATCTTTCTCAATATTCCTTTAATGTTAGTCTACTGTAACAAAGGTACCCCCAAAATATATATCTATGACAAGTTAGCTATCTGTCCCACTTTATGGCAACTTTCTCTTCTTTTAAAAGACTCTAAAGTGGAAATTAAGCCTATAGTCAACCAGCCCATTAGTTTCAAATTTCCTATGAAGTCTAAGATTTTTCCTTATTGGAAGAAAAACACATAAAACAAAACAAGACCTCTTTCAAAGGGACAATTTCACTGTATGCATACCAAAGGAGAAAACCTAACCTTTCTTGTGATTGAAGTTGGCAGATAATGCTTCTGTAACACGACTGACCCAAGTGTCATAGGACTGCGCCCTGACTTTCACACCATATAGCAGGGAAGGGAGGTCCTCTAATGGGTAGCGATATCTAAAAAAACATCAACAACACACAGGGAAATAAACACTTCAGAAACTAACAACTTTAAAATAAATTAAAATTTAAGTATAATCAGCTTAGGGAACATACAATGGCCAGAACAGTTGGATTTTTGTCCATATAAAGAAAAAAAATCAAAGAAGCCCATAGTTTTAATGTAGGGAGAGACAAGAAACACATGATATTCAAGATAAGAAACTAATTTCAGTTTCTAAGTTTAGGGCCAACTTTAAAGGACTGGTCCTCAAACAAGGAAGCTATAAGTTACCAGGCCAGACACAGGGAAGGGAATTACAAAGAACAATAACACTTGGTTTAAAAAAAAAGGAAATGAAAATTTTATGAGAAATTTCTAGATACCGAAGACATTTCTTCTGCATAGGGCAGGGGCACAGATCAGTTGGATGGTAGAGACATACGAGTCTCTCAGGGTTACAGGAGCACGTGAGAGCAGAGAGAAAGCATGTGGTTCTGCATGCTGAACACTGTCGCTCATCATCAGGAACAAGTTCAAACACTTCTTCTTCTGACATCAGGACACCCTGAAATCAAAATCACTGCATCAAGTTTTCCAAACATCAAAGAATATGTCACTAAATTTATTTGTTATGGGTAAATCTGACAAAGATATAAACATGGAAGGTATAATGGCACATCCTCAAAATATTTTCTAGAAATAATCATTTATAATTTTTTAAAAATGGGTGAGAAAAACTTGGATGTCTAAAAGTGCACAAATGAATAATTAAACTATTTTTTTACATGTGCCTGGGGGAGCAGAAGTTGGGACTACTGCCTCTGGCCAAGTGCAATCCACATATAGCTCAAGGACCCAGGTACATGTCCGGGGGAACAAGAAAGACAAACAACTAAATAAAAAATAAAGTGCTTCCTCCTCTTCTTGCCTTCTCAACTACTCATCTTCATACCTGCCTACATCTTTGCTTGAAAAAAACAATACGAATCCAAGCAAGAGATAACTATAAGGTTGAAAGAGTCATTTTATTTATTTATTTATTTTTAAAAGAAATATGCTGACAGGAATTAAGATGAGTAGACAGACAAGTAAGAAGAGAGAGGAGAAAGAAGCATTATATTTTATTTTTATTTGTTCACAGTGGTTGATCTCCCCAGCATGAAAACTGGTCCTTGGGATGTATGTGGACTATGCTCCTTTTGAGGTGGCTGACTTAACCACAACTCCACCTGGACGCACCCAAAATAGTCATTTTTTTTGAAGAGAGGGAAGTTATAATTGGGGGATACTTTCGTGTTAGCTGATAAAGTACTATGTCTTGACCAGAACGTTGATGAAAATCAAGTATACCATATAATAATTCATGATGTGATTTTGCTTTTCTCTTTAATACAAGAAAAAGATTTTTAAGTTACTGACCTTATGATCTTACTGATAACATAAGTTTAGCATAAAGAAACAAAACAAAAAAAGAGACAAAACAAAAACTAACCATTAAGACACTGACAACAGAAGTGAGGTTACCAGAAAGGAAGTGGGTTTAGGGGATAGGAGCAAAGGGTAGTTCAATGGACAAAAGTGGAGAACTATTTTAAATTCGAGGGTGGGCATGGTGTTAAATATCTAATGAAGAGCAAACCTGTAAATCTAAAATTCATATTAGCTTTATAAATCAAAGTTATCTAAATTAAAAAAAAACTTCCTGTCCCAAGAGACAATACCCATGAACAAGATAAATTAGTAATCTCTGATATGAAAATACTTATACATACAAACATACATGAGGATAAAGTAACATAAAATAAGGAGGAAGTCAAGATGGTGACCTAGTAGGACGTGTGGGAGTTATTTATAGAACTAGAAATCACCTATTCTTCACACACACACACACACACACACACACACACACACACACAGAGTGTGGAAGGGGCTGGCCTAGGGGATGCAGACAGTGGCAGCAATCACCAACACAAGGGGAAATTGAAGGCATTAGGGTTCAGAACTGCATCGCAAACCTGGGACTCTCAGCCTCGGGGTGGGGAAAACTCAGCAGAAGGGGTGGAACCACTGGAAGAACCAAGCCTCCCAGGAAAGGCTCTGAGGGAAATAGAGAGCCAGTTCCACAGGACTGGGACAGGGGAGGGGAGGGTGGTTGAGAGGCAGGGAGATGGTCTTGGTGCAAGGCAGAAGGAGGTCTAGCAATCTGGTGGTCCCAGAAAGAACCTCCGAAGGAAAATTGCACAGGGCAGCCCCGTAACAGGAAAGTAGCACTCCCACCCCTTCCCAACATGTTGCTAAAGAGTCGCAGGACCCACCAATGGGAGATCCTGGCCCCAGGATTCAAGGAAAAAGAGAATGCCAGAAGGAAGGAACTTTCAAGGTTACTCACAGAGCCCACCCTACTCTGGATGGAGGCAGAGGGGGTGGCCAGATTGCTGAGGTGGTCATTACCATTCAGAGCTGGGACTCTGGGGGAAGGCTCTACACCCACAAACACAAACTCTAAATACAACAGATGTCTGTAAACTACCTGAAGATAAATTTAGGGCAACAGTGACTAAACATACTCATGGAAATCAAGAAAACAATAGAGGAAGAGAAAGAGAACAACAAAAAAGAGAAGAAATGAAATGAGATATCAAATGACAGCTGAATTAATTAACTCAAGAGGGCCTCAAGAGTATGGAGAATGAAGCCTTCAATAGAATTAGTGAGCTAGAGGATAGGGCAGGGGAAAACACTCAAGCAGACCAGCAAAAAGAGAAAACAATAAAAAAAAAAATGAAAACAGTATTCATGACCTATGGGATACTATCAAAAGCAACAATATTAGCATCATAGGGGTCCCAGAAGGAGAAGAAACAGAAAAGGGGGCAGAAATCATATCTGAAGAAGTAATAGCTGAGAACTCCCCTAACCTGAGGAATGAAGCATATCTCCAGACTCAGGAAGTTCAAAGAGTTCCTAAGAAATGAAACCCAAACAGACCTATCCCTAGCCACACTGTCATCAAAATTTTTTAAAAAATGAGACGAAGAATTTTAAAAGCAGCTAGAGAAAAATGAGTCACATATAAAGGAGTTCTTATATGACTGTCAGTGGATTTCTCAATTGTAACTTTACAGGTCAGAAAGGAATGGCACGATATATTCAAAGTGTGGAAAGAAAAGGATGTTCAACTTAGGATACTATACCCTGCAAGACTATCATTCACAACTGAAGGACTGATAGAAAAAGTTTCTAATAAGCAAAAATTAAGGGGATTCATCACAACAAAATCAGCTCTACAAAAAAATACTAAAGGATACCGTATGGAAGTATAAATAAACCCCACTTAAAAATGGTAAGACAGCAAATGGAAAAAGTGTGGAGGAAGGGAGGAGAATAAAAATGTGGATCATTAGAATAAGTGTAAGACTAATTTGATTTCAAATAAAATTAGGAAATAAACAGAATTCTTAAAGCTAACCTCAGGGTAACCTCAAAATACATCCCCAGGGAAAAAGTAAGGAAATCGAAAACGGAAACCAATCAAAGCGTAACTAAAACCAACACATCTAAGAAGAGAAAGAGAGTAACAATGGACATCAGAACTCTTGAGAATTGTGAAGTACTCATAAACTGAGATGCACTTCCAATATCCTAAATGAATATAGAATTGTAAACAAAGGAATCATAAAATTGTTTAAAATAAATTTTAAAAAAGTAGTGTAATTTAAACAATGAAATAAAAATATAATCTGCTTCAGCAAATCATCAAAAAGAAAGTTGATAAATTCAGTGTGCCAGTTTAAGAAAATAAGAGCATTCAAAGTGCATTTTTCAAATACACCCATTTAACATACAAGGGCTTTGATAGTTTCTACTTAGTTGAGTATGACACTTATAAACTTAACTCTGCTTTGGAAGCAAACTTTTTTTTCATTTAAAAAAGGTGGGAGGTCTGATAATATATTCACTGGTAGACACAAACCAGTTCTTTCAATATACATTTTTTTTTTTATACTGGTATAATCTTAACTATACTCTCATATCTTTCTATTTTCTCTTATTAGCATTTCATATTTTTTCTAAGGTTATTTTAATGCAGAAATAGTTCTAAAACTCATTGCAGGTGTTTCTTAGTTTATAAGAATTTACACAGCCTGAAACAGCTGGTAAAACTCTAGGAGATGACAATACATTAACAAAGTCCTAAGTATTTCAAGTAATTTTACACCATTTTCCAAGGTGTATTCCAAGAACCATTAATCCTATAAGATCTGCTCCAACAGCCACTAATCCTATAAAATATTCTGCAAATAAGTAAATTCATTTTGGGGAAATTCTATGTATTATAACCCTTCCAATTTATAGATTAAAAATGAACATGATCATATTGAAGGGACAGAGAAGTCTTTCTTTTCTGGATAAGAGAAGTTTTATAGTGAAGAATAGCATTTATGTTTTCTTAACCCACCCAAACTTTTTTAATCACATATTTTCCTTATAATGCTTTATAATATACGTATTTATGTTTCTGAAAACACACTTTGGAAAATCATAAATTTTCAGGAGGGAATAGAGAGAAGAAAAACTTGAGATGTGAATTAAAAGGCATCTGAGGCACACTTTGGTGGCCTAGTGGAGAAGTCTTTTACCTCCAGCTGAGCACAGTCCACATTTATTCTCCTAAGGACCCAGGTTTGAGACCTGGGACTGGGGAGAAGGACCAAGATGAACAACTAAATAAAAGATAGGAAATGCTTCTTCCTCCTGTCTACTTACTTTCATTCCTGCCTGAACCTTTCCTTTAATTAACAGCATTTGAAATAATCCAGGTGAAAATATTAAGGTACAGATGGTAGCAGCAATGGGGAAAAAGGGCGGCAGCAGTGGTGGTGGATATTGCCAAAACAAACAAAAATCTAAATAGAAATGTACAGTAATCACAAAGAGATACAGATTACAAATGGGTAACTGGAACTCAAAGTGACAATAATTCTTGTGTTTGCATGTAATAGCAGGAAACATCGAGAGGCGAAAAATGAAACCACAAAGATAATAGCTGAGAGGTAGAATCCTAAGAATGACTAAGAATTCCTTGAAAAGTAGCACAAAAGGAAATAACATGGCAAGCCCTGGTGGTTTAGGGTTAAGTTCACTGCCTCCAGCAGGCACAGTTCACAAACATCTCAAGGACCCATGTTCATGACCTGGGGCCAGGGAGAACAACCAGGATGAAAAACTAAAATTAATAAATACTTCTTCCTCGTCTCTCTGCCTGCCTACTTACTTTCTTGTCTTCATTCGTGTCTGCAACTTTCCTTAAAAAAGAAAAAAAGCAAAGCAAAAAGTCAAAGGCTGAACCCTACAAACACTGGCAATTGAGGAAAATGAGGAAAAAGATAACGAGAAATGATTGGGCAAAGCATGATCAAGTCTCTAGATACGTTAACTAAGCAAATGTGGACAAACTACTAAGATCAGAAATTAAAGACAGGACATCACTCAGATTCCATGGACATTAAAAGGATAATAAAGGAATATGATGCTAACTTTATGTCTACAAATTGTATAACCTAGATAAACTAGACCAATTCCTCGAAAGAGATAAGCTGTTAAAACACACAAAAAGGTACACATTGGTGGAGTAGCACTTTGGTCTGCTGCTCTGGCCGAATATACTCCACATATATCCCAAGGACCTGGGTTCATTTCCTGGGGCCAAGGGGAACAAACAAGATGAACAACTAAATAAGTAACACGCTCCTTCAAAAAAAGAAAAAAAAAACTCACAAAAACAGTTTGAATAGGCTTATATCTAGTAAAGAAATCTAATTAATATTAATCTTCCAAGCCAGAAAATACCAGATGGATTTACTGGTAAATTCCACCAAACAACTATGAAAGAAATTATACCAATTCTCTACACTCTCTCAGAGAATACACTACGGAAGCCTGTAAGGGTCAAAAATACAAAATAAAACAAAAATAAGAGTGGTCTCTGGTAGAAATTAAAACAAACAAACTAGCACATCAGCAAGATCCCAAAGCATGGGAGAAAAAAAAACATACCCTGAAACCTCAGGAAATGGAATCACAACAAAATGATGGTTCAGCAGAAATTAACTTTAAAGATATGGAAGAATGGTTTTTTCTAACAGATAAAGAATTCAAGTCTGCAATCATAAAGAAATTGAGAGAATTGAAAGAAAACTCAGATAAACAAAACAAAAACTTAAGCAAATAATTAAGCGCTAATAGGCAGACACTGAAGCTCTACAGAAAAAAATAACAGGGAACACAGGATTTAAAGGAGATAATTCATGAAGCTAAGAATACAGAAAGCTAGAGAAGCAGAATAATGCAAATGGAGGAAATATTAGTAATATAGAGGATAGTAATGCAGAAAGGAGCCAAGAAGAAGAAAGACAAATTAAATGCAAAAAAATGAAGAAACACTCAGAGAACTATCTGACACCAAGAGGAAAAGCAACATTACAATACTGGGTAACACAGAAGGCGGACAGAAAAAGGGAGGAACAGAGACTATCTTCAAGGCAATAAGGCTGAAAACGTCACAAATTCAGAACAGGTAACAAATATACAGGTCAATAAAGCAAACGAAACATCCAATTACATAAATCCTAAAAAAAACTACACCAAGACACATAATTGTGTAACTATCAAAAATCCAAAACAAAGAAAGAATTCTAATGGCAGCCAGGGGGGAAAAAAAATCAGGTAACATATAAAGGCACTCCTATCAAACTAACCTCAGGAGAAACTCTACAAGCTAGAAGAGAATGGAATGATGTCTTCAAAATACTTCAGGAAAAAATATGCCAGTAAAGAATATTATATTTTGCAAAACTATCTTTCAAATTTGAGGGAGAAATTCAGGTTTTTCCCAATAAATAAAAGCTAAGAGAGTTTAGAACCAAGAGACCTCCTCTACAAGGAATGTTAAAAGAGGCCTATTAGCTAAACCAAAGAAGAAAAACTTCACAAAAATGTAACAAAGTAACAAAGAGATCAAAATAATCAGAAAACAAAAATCAAAATGGCAGTAGCATGTTCTCAAATGTCAATTACTGTAAATGCAAATGGACTGAACTCACCAATCAAAAGGCACAGAGTGCTAAATGGATTAAGAAACATAACTCAACTCTAAGTTGTCTACAAGAAACTCATGTAGGTTAAGAGACGAACAACAGCTTAAAGTAGGTGGATGGAAAAGAGTACTCCAAGCTAATGCTGAATCCAAAAGAGCAGGAACAACTATACTCATATCAGATAAGGTAGTCTTTCAAGCAAAGAAAATTAAAAAAGATAAAGATGGACATTACATAATGATAAAGGGATCAATACAACAAAAAGACTTAACACTTATTAACATTTTATATAGCCAATAAAGGAACAACCAAATATGTCAAGCAAATATTGACAGCAACATAACAACAGTAGGGGACTTCAATACTCCTCTTTCAGTAAAAGATCATCCAGACAGAGAATCAACAAAGAAACAAGATCTTTAAATGACAAAATAGAAGAGCTGGACCTAATAGACATATACAGTACTTCACCCAAAAACTATACACTACACATTCTTCTCAAGTGATCATGGAACAGTCTCAAGGACAGAACATATGCTGGGACACAAAACAAGTCTCTCACCATTACTATTCAACACATGCTGGAGATCCTGGTCAATGCAATTAGATAAGAAAAAGATATAAAAGTATCCAAATAGGAAAAGAAGAAGTGAAACTCACTTTTCGCAGATGACATGATAATATACATAGAGAACCCCAAAGAACAAGTAAAAAACTGCTAGAAATAAAAAACAAATACAGTAAAGTGGCAGCCTACAAAATTAATATTAAAAAATCTGCTGCATTTCTGTATGCGAACAATGAAAACACAGAAAGAGAACTGAAGAAAACATACCATTTATAATTGCACCAAAAAAAATTAAATACCTTGAAATAAACCTAACCATAGAGGTGAAGGACCTATACCATGAAAACTCTAGGACACTGCTAAAAGAAATAGAAGATGACACAAAGAAATAGAAAGATATTCCATGCTCATGGATCGGAAGACTCAATATAATCAAAATGGCCATACCTCCCAAGGCAATATAGATTCAGTGCTAATCCCAACAAAATTCCAAAGACATTCTTCACAAACATAGAGCACAAAATAATGAAATTTATCTGGAACAACAAATAACCCAGGATAGCAAAAACAATCCTCAGGATAAAAACCAACAATGGAGGACTCATGCTCCCTGACTTCAAACTCTACTACAAAGCAATAATAATTAAAACAGCATGATACTGGCATAAACACATAAAGGCCGATCAATGGAACAGAACTGAAAGCCCAGAAATAAATCCACATATATATGAATACCTGATTTTTGACAAAGGAGTCAAAAACTTACAATGGAGGAAGGACAGCCCCTTTAATAAATGTTGCTGCGAGAACTAGTCAATCACATGCAAAAGGCTGAAACTAGAAAATTACCTAACGCCATACACAAAAATTAACTCAAAATGGATTACTTAGACGTTAAGACCAGAAACATCAAACACACAGAAGAGAATGGAGGCAAAACATTGTTAGACATAGACCTAAGGGATATCTTTGTCAACTCAACAGCCATTGCAAGGCAAATCAAATCCAAAATAAACAAGTGGGATTACATAAAACTAAAAAGTTTCTATTTAGCAAAAATAACTCACATAAAAACAAAAAAGTAATCCAACTGAATGGGAAAGATATTTGCCTCTCACACCTCAGCTAAGGGGTTAATATCTAAGATATATAGAGAACTGAAAAAATTGGACAATAAAAATCCAGGCAAAAAATGGGCTAATGACCTTAAAAGACACCTCTCCAAGGAAGACATACAAATGGTCAACAGGTTCATGAAAAGATGCTCTATGTCTCCTGTCATTAGGGAAATGCAAATCAAAACAACGATGATATATCACCTCACGCTGCTAAGAATGGCTATTATCAAAAAAAAAAAAAAAAACGGAAATAGTAAGTGCTGGAGAGGATGTTGAGAAAAGGGAACTCTAATTCACTGTTGGTGGGAATGTAAAGTGGTACAACTATTCTGGAAATCAGTATGGAGAGTCCTCAAAGAATTGAGAATGGAAATTCCACACGATCTAGTTATTCCTCTACTGGGCATTTACCCTAAAAACACAAAAACATTTATCTGAAGAGATATATGCAGCACAATTCACAATAGCTAAGAGCTGGAAACTACCTAAATGCCCATCAATAGAAGAGTGGATAAAGAAGATGTGGTACACATATACTGTGGAATACTATGCAGCTATCAAAAAGGGACAGATTCTGCCATTTGCAATAACGTGGATGAACTTGGAGAGAATTATGCTTAACAAGATAAGCCAGGAGGACAGACATCGTATGATAACACTCATATGATGGGTAAAGAGAAAAGAAATGTCATAAATTAAACAACACTACAAAACGGGTAGTGGGGGAGGGAAGGGGAGAGGGAGGGGGAGGGGGAAAGAGAGACAACACTGCTCCAAAAAGTGGCAAATCAGGGGGTACCAAAGTGATGGGGTCGGGATGGGGGAAATGGTATGAAAGGACTAACTGTAAATGAAGGGAGAAAAAGGGGGGGGGGCATTAGTAAACCTACTGTGCTATTTGTAAATATGAAAATACCACTATGTATACCTCAAAACAAGTCACTGTCAAAATTCACTATCCCTTCAATAATAATAAAAAATATTTTAACAAAAAGGATCTGAACTTTGTTGTTTAAAGAAATGATGTGGGTATGTCCTGGTGAAGTAGTGGTTAAGCCAACTGACTCCGAAGGAGTTCAGCCCACATATCCCTGGGTTTAAGGGGGACACAACCAGTGTGAACTAGTAAATAAAAAATAAATAAAATGCTTCCTCCTCCTCTCTTTCTGCCTGCCGGCCTACTCACCTTCATTCCTGCCTGTACCTTTCCTTTAAAAATGAAATGATGCTTTATGTAGGATTTTAAAAAATGAACATATACCTGAGAAATTTTACCAAATGGGATTCCATTTTTAAAAGCCTAAAGATGATAACATTGGGATTCCTAAAACTTTTCAGCTTGAAGAAACTAAAATGACAGGTGTTGTCATTGTCCCTGCATGGCTGCTGCTCAGACCCTAAAAGGCTCTAGTGACCATGGTATCAGCCCTAGAAGAGCTCCAGAGAGATCAAGAGGAGGTGAAGGTGTTGCTGGAAAAGGCCACTAGAAGGGTACATGAAAAATCTAAGGTTGAGACAGAACTCAAGAACAAGATGCAGCAGAAACCACAAGCAGAGCTTCTGACAATGAAAAGCCAGCTGCTGTGGTGTCTCCCAAGATGATGCATCGTGAAAATCAACAATTACAGATGGGATCAGTCAGAAAAGTTTGTGAAAACCTACATTATCTTAACTGGAGTTCACAGGTCCCCCTGAGAATGTGTAGGTACATTTCACAGAGAGGTCATTTGATCTTCTGGTAAAGAATCTAAATGAGAAGAGTTCCTCTATGATTGTGAACTATCTCTTGAAATCCATCTCCTTGGAAGGCAGTTCAAAAGAAGTTAAGACTGATATAGCTCTTATGTTATATAGAATGAAAGTGAAAACACACTGTGGGAATACCTGACTTAGGTCGATAAAGAATGCAAAAAGGAAAAAAGCCATCCTATGACACCAAAATAGATCCTAGTGAGGGATTAATGAACTAGTTCTAAAGAAAATCCATCCATAAAGATGGAGATGATGATGTGAAGTGAATAAGTAATAAAGGCAGGTTGAATGAAGAGAGAAGGAAGTCAAAGAAAACAGTTTTGAGACCTAAAAGTCATTTTGGGAGCTGATGTGGAAATACTGATGCTTCCAGTTAAGGAAATGTTGGAGAGTTGCACATACATATTTGACAAATAACTTCTTACACAGCCTTATAAGTAAAGGTGATGAATTCTGTGTTTTACTGGAAGATTTATTTTTAAAAAATATGCTTAATAAATATATTCTCCAAACGTGGTTTCCTTAGTACCTGGTCACTGTGTTCAAGAAAGGATTTACATTCTTGTATGAAATATAACAAGTCTTGCCTAAATAAAAATGCCAAATGTGTATTTTTGTTCAGTTGAGAGGTAGATAATAAGTTTTTTGCTTACCTTTTTTAGGTTCCTGACAACAGATTCTAGCAATGAATGAAAAAGTGAAAATAAAGCCTAAATTTCTGCATAAAAACAAAACAGGTATAAAAATATGAAAACCACTCCAATCTAGTCACTTTCATGTTCAACTTAAAAAGTATCAAAGGTAGAAAGAGATTCTTTCTACAGGTTCAATTTTCAGTATATTCCATAAGCAATATCAAATACAGAAAATATGCTCAGCAGACTCACCATCTGTACAACAGATTCCCTTAATCGTGTCTCTTCTTCAGTCATGAGAGTTAATTCTTTGCAGACCATGGCAGCCAGCCCTACATCTAAGCAGTCTGGATCTGCTGCCATCTTGAAAATGAGTTCCTCATGTGAAAAAACACAATGGCGTCTTAACCGTCGATAATGATTGACACACTGACGTCCAATAGGTAACTGAAAATAAGACATTTTCGATTTAAATTACTTGCTGCAATTATAACATATTCTACAACAGAATCACTATTTACCCTCCAGACCCTCACTTTTATTATAAAGAAGACAGAATAACAAACCTCACTTGGACCAAGAGGTAACTGTAAGTACTAAACTTTTATGGACCAGAAATTATAAAAGCCTTCCCACAGAAAAGTCTGGTAGAGACAGAGAAGCTGAGCCTCTGACTTAGGATGCTAATTTCTATTCATTATGTACATCGAGAAGTATAAGTTCCTTGATATGTAAGTAAAGCAGGAAGCTCTTTAGACCAGTCTAATATGAAGCTGCCTTTATAACAAAAATGCAGGCTATAAAGGATGAACATATTCAAGTTTTCAAGTTTTCTATAGAAAAGGATGTTATTGGAAGTATAAAAAGGAGGGAGGAAAGAAGGAAGGAAGGAGCATGGGAAGAACACTGACTATAATTTTTTAAATAAGAATCAAAAAAAGATAACAGGATTTTAACATCTAGAAATTCTTTTTAAAACTAGTATGAAAAGAGAAATACAGGTTTCACTCATATGGAATATAATGAAATGAAGCAAACAGACAGTTAAACCCCAGCAAAAACACATGGGGCACAAGATGATGGCTGCTAGTAGGGTGGGAGGGTGGAGCAAAGGTAAGAGGGGGAAAAGGTGCTCGTAAAGGACACTGGAACTCTGGTGGAGGGTGTGGAGTGAAATATAGATTGACATGCAATGTCAATATTCAAAAATGAATGAATGTAGCATTGTGAACAAGAGAGATAATAACAGAATTTTAGAGAAACTAAAAATAATCGAAACATTATAAAAAAAAAAAAATAATAAAAGCAGGCCACATACTCCTAGGTTCAAGTAACAGGCCAGAGGGGATAAGCAACCAGTGTGAACAACTAAATAAAAATAACTCTTTTTTCCTTCCTGCCTTTATTCCTACCTGCACCCCTCCTTTCAAAAAAAAAAAAACAACCCTAGTCTAAAGAGAAGTCAGAGTAAAATTATATATTTTATCTAAGTGAAATAAATCATTAAATGAACACTTCATAAATCAACAGATAATTTTTAAATTCAGAAAAATTTCTTTAAGCTTTTAAATCAATTATGATATTACCTAGATAACACAGACACGCACGCGCAAACACGCACACACACACACACGCACGTATCACATGCACTCCAACTTCTTTCAATGCTCAGGTGGAAAAGCCTGAGTGGTTAAAAGGAGTTTGAGTTTGTATTTGGAAGCTATAACATAAAAGAGAAAAATTAAAAAATGAATCTTTTAAGAATCTTCTGGAATTAACCTCCATTTTGAGAAAGACATGGAAATCACAGTAATCACAATTCTAGAGTATTCAGTTCTCTGTATCAAGTTGTATGTGTACACTTTTTTAAAGAAACAATCTCCAAGAAAAAAAAACACTGAATTTATAATTAACAATTATCTTTATCTATCAACAATTAGCAACTCTTTGATTTCTTAATTATAGGATATTTACTCTAAAGCTTTCTCATTTAAGCTGTAAGACAAGGGCAAGAAGAAAACACTGGGTTTTCAGTTCTTAATTATAATATAATGCAAAGAAACCATATAAAATAAAACTATCAATTTTTGCTTGTAAAAATGAGTACCATAACTTTATTCCAGATAGAAAGTTGCTGTAACTTTTCATTTATACGCCCCCTCTCCTTCTAAAGACTATCAAGGATTTCATATATCATTTCACTTGTTCACATACCAGATAGAAGACTTAGGTTCAATAAAGTGAAAAGAATTGCCCAAGGTCACATCAGTAACAGCGAGCACTAGGGGCTGAAGCCATCTCCAAATAATCTCTGAATAATTCCCTTTTCCCACTTTACACTTAGCCAAGGAGCAAGTAAATTAGAAACACAATAAATTTTAGTTGAATTTTAAATTGAGCATAAGCTCAAAGCAAAGTCCTGTGTTCTTCTTACTCTTACTCTTTCCTAATCCTAAAAGATTAGAGAGAAGTTAAAAATTACTAGATCAAGTAAGATTGTTCATTACACCATTTTTTCATTAGTCAAGGAAACAAAAAGTTAAATATGAAACTGAGGTAACCAAAGAACCTTAATTTTTAGGTTCTGATTATCTCCCAAAATGTTAAGAAAGGTGACCCAAAAATAGCATTATTAAAGGAAAAATTCAGAGTGTTATTATAAATTTGTGATTGTTTCCCACCCAACATAACCTAATAATGAACTACTTTTTGACATCTACCTCAGACAAAAGCAAAACAGTAATCGCAGGCATTATAATTTAAAATACAGCCCACAGAAATTTCAATATTATACTATGAAATAATTTTTTAAATACGTAGAAAATGAATTAATAAAGACGTGGTATATTCACAATGGATACACAAAGGCCTAAAAAGCATTAAACCTTACCATTTTTGACAACATGGAGAGCAGCAGAGGGGACTACGCTACTTGAAGTAAGTCAGAGAAAAAGATAAATACCAAATGATCTCACTCATATGTGGAATGTAAAGAAACAAAACAGGTACACCCTGGTGGAACAGTGGTTTGGTCCACCGCCTCCAGTTGCTACACTCTACATACATCCCAAGGACCCCAGCTGGTATCCCAACAATCAACATGAACAACTAAATAAAATGAAGTGTTTTTTCCTCCTCTGTCTTCCTGCCTGCCTGCCTCTGCTCAGTCACCTTCATTTCTGCCTGAACCTTTCCTTAAAAGAAAAAAAGAAAGCAGATGTACAGACAAAACAAATACCTTTGGACATTAACAACAGAACTGAGGTTACCAGAGGGAAAGGCAGTGGAGATGGGAGCAAGAGACCGTGGAGGGGTCCACCAAACAGTGGTGGGTTGTAGGAAATTTGATGGGGGTGTGGTATGTTACCATATATTTGATGAATAGTGAAACTGCACACCTAAACTTGTATTATTTTGTAAGTCAAAGTTACCTCAAAAAAAAATATATATATATGTATCATAAAAGAGCAAGAAGAATAAAATCACCTATCAGAAGAAAACTAGTGAAGAAATAAGATAAAACAACTTAGGTATTTGTTTGAAAAGACTGTAGAATTAATTTTTAAAAAATCTAAAGTGCTTAGAGAAAGCAGACTAGAGGAGAACCTTATTGCCTCAGGAAAGCTTCAGAAAATATCAACTGCCCACTGAAATTTCAAACAGAATGAGGAAAATAATGATTGGATGAGAAGTAAAAAGTCACAAAATCTTCCAAATAAAATGGAAACTTCATGTGACCTTTTGCAATTATAACAGACATTTAAGTCTCCATGAGCCCCTCCCTCCCCAGCTAGACAAATATAGCATGAATTTTCCAGGGGGTGTTAATAGACGTACAACAGCTACTTGCTATAGAACAGACCCAGTCAGCAGTACAGAAGTTCACAGCTTCAGCGAAATTGTAGCCCTGATTAAATCCAGAATGATAGGCACGAGGAAATGTCACAACGAACTCCCCAGCACACTGATTGGTCCTGTACACCTAAAAGTAAATTAGGAACAAGGATACAAAACAAAAGAAAACAAAACAAGGATATGGATTTCATCAGTCAGTTTTAGAAGCACTTTCTAAAACTGAAAACAATAAAACAATAATCTACAAATACCAGAAAATATTATCAGGGTTTTAAGCAGCAGCCAGAATTTAATTTTCTTAAAACAGTAACTGATAACAAATTATAACAATTCATAATGAGAATTAGCAGCCAAAGGAGCTGAACTACCAATTTCCCAACTTGTAATATTTTTACTATTAAAGAGAATTTTTTAGGAGCATGACTGAAAGCTTTCTTGAGGCTGTGTCTCCTAGACTGCAGTCCTAATAAAACCTCAAGTAAACACTCTAAGTAAAATAATTTCTTTTTTACTCCTTTTATTTTTGCATTGTAAATAATGGTAAAGAACTGAATTTCCTCTTATAGTTAGGAAATTTTTTAGAAACTAAGTTGATTATCTCACATATCTTATGGAGATAACCCGAAAATCAGTGTTCTGGAATCTTTCTGCTTTTTAATATAATGCGTCTTTTGAAAAGTTTCAGATTTTAGTATAAATTAATTCTTCAAAAACAAAGTAACACTGCTGTTAGTCTATTTTCTCATTAGTTATGATGAATATTTGGCTATACACAACAAACTTACTAAATTTATACTTCATCAGTTGTTAGCTTAAATTAAATAATCATTTTCAAAACCAACTTGAAAAGTAGAAAAGGTATTTATAGTATATTTTTACTTTACTATTTCATGTGAAAAAAAAGCTATGAAATCTTTTTATGAAATATGATCTCAAAAAGAATAAGCCTGATTATTAGAACTACCACTTAAAATACTTTGGTTAAACAGGAATAATAAATAATGAGATATTTGTAGTTGCACCCCGCAGTGGCTAATGTGTAGACCACTAAAGCCCAAGGACTCAGGCTGAGACCAGGGCCATGGGAATAGAAGAAAAAAAAGGAGAGATTTTTGTTAAAACCAGGATATTACAGCTTACCGATAACAGAAGGCTATTTTAAATTTTTTAACACAGTTATACATAAAGCATGATTCATACTTCAAAACACCCCTCCCTCAATCAAATAAATGCTATTCCCATTAAAGCATAAATTACAGTTTAGTTAGAAGATGACACAATCTTTTACTTATAGTTACAAAACAAAGCATATGTTGTGATTGCATCTAATCAAAAGTTAACATAATTTTAAATTTAAAAAAATTGAAGAGAGAAGACTCACAGGCACACCATGCTCCATTAGCACATTGGGGTTCATGATGGTGACTAACTGATGCAAGAGATCAGGCTGGGATTCAAATAATTCAGGGGCCAGCTCCCTCATCACCTCTTCCAGTTGTTCTGCAGCCTGAGATGGCACACCATACCATGTCTTTGGCTCCCCCCTAGCAAAAGAAGTAACTGTTTAGCTAGGTAATACCTAGTGCCAATGATACCAGTCTCTGATTCAAGTCTACTAAATTATAATTAATTTTGCCTTGTTCCATGTCCATAGAGTTTATGCCCTGCATCTAAGCAACCATCACCTAAGTCTGTGTTACTGCACTTAACAGGAAGCAAGGCAAGAGTATATGGATAGATATGTACATACCTATCTCTACTATTGAAAAAGTAATTCAAAGCACATGAATTTTAAAAAACAGATCCATAATGTATCTTCAAGCAGGAAAGATACTATATGAGAAGTCATCACTATTTCAAGGGATACTGACACATTCCGATTATCCTCACAATGATCAAAATATAGGAAATGCTCTCTATAATACCTTTACGTAACTTCACTGAGATCAATCTTTAAGGATCAAAAACTTGTCATTTATAATACTAAGCTGTACCCCTAGAAAATGGATTTAATTAGTCATGCTAATTATACATTAACTGACTTTCTTAATCTTAACACAATTCACAGTGTGTCTCTAATAGAACTTGCTGTGACGATGAAAATGTCCTGGATTTGTACTGGACAATACAAAGGCCTTACACACAAGAGACTATAAAGCACTTGAAATGTGGTTAGTGCAACGAAGGAAGCAAATTTTTAATTTTACTTAATCTTAACTAACTTAAATAGCCACATGAGGCTTGGTAGCAGTGATGAAGCAGAGAAAAGAAAATTCCAAGTTTTCCACTGTGCAGTGTGATCTGAATAATGTTTTCCAAATTGAGAGAAAAATATCATTAAGATCATAATAACGGGAAAAAACTGGGTAAGTATATAACTATGAGTAGATTAAAAGAAATTATCAAAAGACAATTTAATGACTATACATGTAACTTAAGACATTTAAGGGAAACTGTTAATGAAAAAAAAATATTTAAAACTTTCAAATACTTTGAAAACTTTCAAATACAAATCAGATTTTAATTAAATAAACTTTTAACACCTTACTTTGTATATCGAAAGATAAATCAAAATAATTTTCATGTATACCAATTATAAGTATCATTTGGTCTAAATTTCTAGATATTGCTGGATGGACATACTTTAAAAGGGAGGTTGAATAGAAAAGATTTTTAAAGACAGCCTCCCTAAAATACAACCTAATATCATTACCTTTAAAAAGGTCATTATGTATACTATTAATGAAGATTGAGCATACCAGTGCAAATAGTTGATGGAGTAACTCCAATGATCCTCAATATGCCAGCAAAAAGAGGAGAAACACATTCCCACATAAAGCCATGGCACCTTCATACCAGAAATGTCCACATTAATATGTGCAAGAACAGACTGCTCTAAGATAGGCATGTTATTCAAGTTCCACCCAGAAAGTGCATATTCCTACAAAAGAAAAAAAAGTAACTGAGATATCAGAAATGACAAGTACCCAATAAAAATCTTGAGGAAGTCTTAAAAAGCATACTTTTTTGTATTTATAATAATCGAGTCCACAGAATCTATGCTCTTTGCTCTCTATATGTAACTCATATAACTAAATATTTAATCCCATCTCCTATGCAGGCAATATTTAGATTTCCTTTTAATTATTTCAGATAACTCTGGTTTACTCTGAAAGCAAGGTTTCTATATTACCCACCCTCCAAGCTTCCAGTAAAATAGCATGAGACTCAATGGGTTTCTATTATATTTCTATTTGATCCCCAAGAGCAAACTCCCAAAATGATTTTCATTGTATTTATAGAATGATGACAAATACGATGAAGACAAAACATAATAAAATGCACAGTCCTGAATTTGTGACAAAACTAAAGACTGAGATGATACAGATTCGGTATCGCCATGACCCCACCTCCACTACAAACACATACTGGATAAATTATAACAATAATTTTAATAAACTGGCATCTAAAGTTAAAAAAATAAAATTCCCAGTTTCCAGAAAAACAAAAGGAAGCAAAGTCAGAATAAAAAAGAAAAGCTGGTTGAGTTTTCAGAGGTTTCTAATTGGATATAAACACTAAACACTGCTTCAAATACTCATCCTGAGTTAGAATATGGGGTTCTCAAAATGGGTTCGAGGAAGTCCAAGACTATTTCTAAAAAGTCAAACTATTTTCAAAATAATACTAAATTATTATTTGCTGTTTTCACTCTCATCCTTGTGAAAGTTGAGTATCCCAGATGATAGGTGGTATCTCAACAGATTGAATAGAGAAACGTAACAGGTACATCCTCAAGTGGTATCAGCAGTTGGTGGGTGGACCATGAAGCCCAAGAACCCAGTTCTGACTTGGACCTTGGGAAAACAACCAAAACAAACAAAGTTCTGCCTGCCTCCTCTTCTTCCTTCCCAACTTCCTTCAAAAGTTTCTTCCTCCTCCCCCTTCCTATCTTAAAAAACAAAACAAAAAAACAGAAAACAGAATCTAGCTTCTATTAGAAGACTGATGATGGTTGAACTTAATGCTAAGTACTGGTAATTATTATGTTTACTTTCATACATATAAAAGTTTCTAAATACAGAGTTTAAAAATAAAACTGTGAATAGTAAGAAGTTAAATAGCCACTGACAAAGCTGAAGAATCTGTAAACCAAAAAACAGATCTGAGGATGTTATCCATAATGCAGCCCAGAGATATAGAAATTATGAAAGTGTAGTTAAGAGTCAAGGAGGATAGAATAAGAAAGTCTAAATGGGTTTAACCATGGATTCCAGTAAGTAATAAAGAAATATAACTTCCACTATCAAAAGACTTTTTAAAAAGAGGCTTTCAAAATATACTACTGAATGTTTTTAAATTGATTTTAAATCTATTTGGAAAGACAAGGGTATCACAAAAACTTCTAAGGTAAAGTAATATATACTAAACTCAAACTACAGATAAAAGAGTAAATTAAATAGTTATTCAAAGGACAACAAAATAGTAAACAGCATGGGTTTGGGTCATTTAGATAACTTCAGGGAAAAAGAACTTAGAGTTTGGAAGGACAGAGATAATTTGAGGGTAAAGGCCAACGTAACAGAATATACTGGTCTGGCTACTGAAGGGGCAGAGAGGAACAATCATATTCAGAAATACAAGAAATAAGACTAGAAAAGACTGAATCTTTAAGTTTCAAACTAAGAAGTTTGGATTTTATCCTATAGAAAAAAGAGAAATAAAGCAGATTTTAAAATGAGAGACTCTAAGCACAGCATCTTAAATATTTAAAACATTTTTGACTACAGAAAATTTCAAACATACACAAAAGTAGAATTCCCAAACTCCATCAATCTTAAAATTCTGAGTATAAGCAAAATATGAGAGGGACTTCACAGAGCAGCAGTGTGCAGAAAACAACACAGTAGACCTAAGACAGTTATCTTTCAAAAGGCCTATTTAAAGTTTGGCATCTGTTAACTTAAATGGTAAACAGTTCCCTAAACTAATAGAATACCTAATAGTACCTATGGTTTATGCACATCTGCCCTCCTTCTGGGAGTCTGGAATTTTCCTGTATTAGGAAGAAGGTGCCTATGCTACCAGTTCCTAAAAGAAAACCCTGAGCACGGAGTCTCTAATGAGCTTCTCTGAGAGGCAATAATTCACACGTGTTGTCAATTTGATACTGGGAGTAACCAAGTGCCTGTTGTGTGCCCATGGGACAGGATTCTTAAAAGCTTACAGCTGTTTTTTTCCCAGCTGTGAACATCCACCTTTTTCCTTTTGATACTTTTAATGTAATAGATAATAGGCAGGAGTCCTCCAGGAGATGATCTGAGACCCAACACAAATGGCCATTGTGTAAGACCACAGCAATCATGTCAATATACGTGACAGGACCTAGACAAGGACAGTAGTAATGGGAATGAAAAACGGCCAATCCTATTTTTAAAAATGAAAAATAAATTAACAGGATTGAGTCAATGATTTAATATAAATTAAGAACGAGAAGAAAAAAAAGTTTTCAAAGTTTCAAGTTCTGTGCCTATTTATTTATTCCTCCAAAGTCTTATTTATAGAGCCTCTTGTACTGAGAAGACAAAATCAATTAACTTTAGAAGTACTTTTCCACTAAACTATACCAGCAAAGTGTCCTATCACGGACCAAGAAGTTAATTCAGTTCAACAAAAATGTATAATTACTAGTGAAAAGCTGCTAGTTATTTATTACTTTAATAGAATAACTTTTAGAGAAAAGTAACAAACATAAAATGTAAATATAAAAAGCCTGGAGGTTTTATACAAGTTATTTAATTAAGATCCTTTTGTAATAAATGGATCCCATTCCATTAAAACAAAATTTTAAGTAAAACATTACTGTTTAGAAAAAAAACAGCAAATCCATGACTCAGTCTAGAAAGAAAAAAAGTCTATCACCTGTCTCATCATACTATAGTTAGTTGCAGAATTTCTCGACATTCTTTCAAAAAAGTAAATAAGCATAAAAGTAGGTATAGATAAATGGATGTGCTTTTTTACAATCCATACAAAATTCAAACATGGATGAGGATTAATACTTACATTATTAATATTAATTACTGACACACCCTGGTGGCTCAGGTGCAAAGCTGGTGGCTGGAGGGTAGACCATGTAATTCCCAAGTACCATCTTTGAGACCCAGTGCCATGAGAACAACCAAAATAAGTAAGTAAATAAAAATGCTTCTTCCTCCTCTCTCCTTCTTCCTCCTTAAAAAAAATTATATGGCACGCCCTGGTGGAGCCTCCAAAAGAGCAAGTCACATACATCTGGGTTTGAGCCCAATCCCGGAGAAGAAGCAACCAGTGTGAACAACTAAACAAAAATAAAATAAAATGCTCCTCCTCCTCTCTTCTTGCCTGCCTGCTCACCTTTATTTCTGCCTGTATCTATCCTTTTAAAAACAAATTATACTTAAAAAATTACATTTGATCTTAAAAGTCATAAACTCTAACCTTATCTCTAAAACTAAAAGATGTGAATATGTGTTGAAGAACAACTTATAAATTCAGAACAGAACAAAATTCTGGAAAAGGCCAAAGTCGTAAAATTATGTCTCTTTGAAGTTAAGTTAAAAAAATTGCCTATGATTTGCTAATAGAAGACAACCAACAGGAACACTAAATGGATGGATAAGGTGTGCCCTGGTGGACAAGCAGTTTAGTTAACTATCTTCAGCTAAGAGCACAAGCCACCTCTATGAGGGACCTGGTTCAAGACCTGGGGCCGTGGTGAAAGACGAACAACTAAGTAAAATAAAGTGCTTCTTCCTCCTCTCTCTTCTTGTCTGTCTCTGTTCGCCTTCATTCCTGTCTGTACCTTCCTTTTAATGATAATAAAAGAAAAAAAGGATAGATGAATAAATACGTCTATCTCCTATCCCTGCCTGCCTTCATCCTTCCTCTAAATAATTACAAAGAAATACACATATATACAGACATGTAAGTATTATCCTAATCTGTGCTCTACCATCATAGGAGGGGAGAAAAATCATAAAAATGCTGAAGTAAGAAAAAGGTCAAAAGACAAAACTTCTGATCATTAAAAAAGAAAGAGAAAGAAAACTTCATTCTGTACATATAAAAAGTCTGATATTTCTGAATGGATGGTTGGCATAACAAAGAATGAGCTAGTATCATGAATAAACTAGATTGATAACAGGATTATAATGGAATGAACAGGGCATAAAAGGAATTATTTTTTTAAAAAAAGGTAGAACTGTGTGTATAGTTTACTACTATTTCTGTTTAAAAAATAATCTAATTCTGTATACATGATGTGTAAATGATTGTACAGGTACACTCTACCTAAACTATCTAAAAGGATGTACCAGTCTCTGTCAGACTGAAAGAAGACTTAACTGTTAAGATTTCCACCAATGGTGAGAAGTTAGACAATTCCCCTTCATAGAAAACAAAGATAAAATTGGATGAAATTATTTTAAAAAATCATTTCAAGGTACTAGAAATCCATCAAAGGCAAACAACAATTGAGAGGCAGTTACTCTTGAAAAATCAAAAGAAGTCTAAATAAAGGCATTCCCAAATAAGCAAAGACCAAAAGAATTCATCGCTAGCAGACCTGACTGAAGATAAAAACGGTCCTTCAGGTTGAAAGAAAATAACTCCAAAAGGTAACTTGAATCCCCAGTAATGAGTGAAGAGCACCAAAAATGGTAAATATAGAAGCAAAAAAAGAAAGAAAACAAAGAACAAAAATGTCAATGTGTGAAAGTGTATGTGTATTTTTCCTTTTTTCTTTTTAAAGAAAAAGTACAGACAGGAATAAAAGCAAGTAGAGGCAGGCAAATGGGAGAGGAGGGAGAGGAGGGAGAGGAGGAAGAAGTATTGTATTTATTTTATGCAGTTATCCATTCTGGCTGTTGTCCCTCACGCCCCCCAGCCCTAGGCCGTGAACCAATGTCCTTGAGATGTACCTGGATTGAGCCCAGTCGCTACTTCACCAGGGTATTCCTATAATTTTTTGTCTTTTAATTAAAAAATAAAGGTGACTTAAAGTAGTAATTATATTTATGTTTATATACTAAACAGATAGAATGTATAATACATGAAAGAGGAGGAAATGAAGAGATACTGTTTTGAAGTCTCTTTCTCTCTCTCTACATATATATTAGAATTAAGTCAATATTAATTAACATGAAGGGACACCACAGTGGCTCAAGTGCAGACTTTACTGTAAAGTCCATAGACTAGATTCAAGACCAGGGGAGGGTATATTAACATAACATGTGATGAGTTAAAAATGCCTGTCAATAAAGCTGTTTCATAAATAAAAAAGACAAGTATTTGTAATTCCTAGAATCATTAAATAACTGCAAAATATACAGCCACATACATAGACACACACCCCAAAAAATCTAAAGGAATTAAAAATGTAGAATGAAAATATCTGCTCAACACGAAATACCATAAAGAATAAAAGACACAAGGCACAGAAAAGAGGAAAACGGCAGCCATAATCAAGCATTATCAATAATTATATAAAATGTAAACACTAATCAAAAGGTAACTTTCAGAAGATTAAAAAAAACAAGATTCAATCATATGCTGCCTACAAGAGATACACTTCAAATTTCAAGACATAAACAGCTTCAAAGTAAAGGAATGGAAAAGATATACCATACAAATAGTAACCTTAAAAGAGATGGAGAGGGTATACTTTCAAGCATACATCTTTCTGTACTATACAACATTTTTTAGCAGTTTAGTGCACTGGCCATAGTCCATATATTTCCCAAGGTTGCCAGTTTAAGACCTTGGGCCCAAAGAAACCACCAAGATAAGATGAACAACTAAATAAAATGCTTCTAAAAGTTTTTAATTCTTAAAAAAAAAACCTGCATGTAATTCTTTTAATAGGAGATAAAACTCTCAATCACTGCCAATTATAGAGGGAAAGGAAAAGTAACAAGGGCCAAAGACAAAGAGAAATTATTTTAATTGAGCTTTACACATATAGGGCACCTTGTATGTGATGACTTCATTACAATTTAAATTCATATTTGAAAAACCTATCTGCCCAGGTATTGAAGAAAACTTATTTACAGACTTACCAGTGAATGTAACTTTTTAAAAAATCTTAATGTCTACTTTTTTAAACAGAACAAAAGATTTTTTTTTAGCTAGAGTTACTTTTAAAGTAATTAAATTGACTTTGGATGCAGTGCTAATTTTTAAAGGTACTTTGAGTTCATTTTTTTTAAAGCTGAAGACTGCTTAATTCAGCTTATTTAATATTCTAAATGAACTGGTCTCTTAAGATTAGATAAAGGCAGTTTTTTACTGTGAAAAGGCTAAATCAGCTCATGTGTAAGTAAAGTTTGGATACTACTATCTGCTCTGCACCTCTTCTTCTGGAAGCATTTTTCTCCGACCATCCTTTACAGGAAATCCACTTCCAAAGTCTTTTGAGGAAATATCAGCTCCATATTCTACAATAACATCTTCTTCAATGCTGCTCACCAGCCTCCAGAATTCCTTTTCTACTAGTTCTGTGGGAACCATCTACAAAGAAAAAACAAAGATCAGATTAAGCTCAGTATTATCCATAAGCTTTCAAGATGGATTGCAAATGCAGCAGCAGCCCCAATAGGCAATACCATATAGTTTTTGTGTGTAGACGATACCATATCTAGGTCTGTATAACCATGCATTATGAAGTTCACAAAATGATATCATCTAATGACACATTTCTCAGAACATGTCCCCATCATTTAGTAACACATGTACAGAGGTGAATGAATACAAACATGATAAAATAAAAAAACTCTCATTTCCCAGAGCTGAAAAGACTGGGATGACTGTACTTTTCTAATGAGGGAGAAAACTTAAAGACAACTTAGATGTTCAGAAGAAAGCAATGGACTTGAAATGTCTTTTTCTGCAAACTGCTTCCCAATTAAGACTAAAGATGGGCACACCCTTATGGTTCAGGGGGACTGAGGTAGCTAAGGCAGCTGACCATGTAAAAGCCCAAACACCTGGAGGATGGCCCAGGATATCAAGAAGGAAAAAAAAAATGTAAAAATGAAAGTTTTATTCACTTTGGTAAATAGTGATAGGAACTTTAAAAAGTCCAAGAACCCCTAGGAAAAGCAACAGCTTCATAGTACAAATAACTAAACAAAAGCAGCAACTACTACATACTTCGTGCTTTTTTTTAACAAAAAAAAATTTCCCCCCTAGTCCCAGATCTTGAACCCAGATCCACGGCTTTTATAGTCTGTGCATTTGTCACCTGAGCTACACAGGGCACTTCTTGCTTTTCTGTAAAGGATTATTTACAGAAGACTAATAAACAATTCAGGGATCAAAGCAGATTTTTCTACAGGAGAATGCATACTACCACACAGAGAGAAAGAAACAAAAAGAGATGCCATTTAGATTTGGTGTTCTATCACCTTTTTCACAATGTTCTTGCTTCCTACAAAATAATGAAAGTGAAAAGCAAACCAAAAGCTTTGAACTCAGAATAAATCTTTATACCCTTCCCAGCTGACCTAAAAGATACTCACATGGACTGGCATATTGAAATAATCAGACTTAAAATTATCTGCCATCTCTCCAAAGCTTTGAAGTGTATACTCTCGCACAGCTTGTTCAAATCCAAAGGCTTCTCGAGGTTTATTACATTCCTGGGAAGAAAAATTTATCTAAGATTAACTCACTGAAACTCAACTGCAGAAATTAGTAAGCGTCTCAGATACTACCTTCACAGATAATTTTTCCAAGTGAAGCAAATCCAATCAACCTAGACCACAAAACAAGTATTAAATATTTGCACAGATTAGGAAACAATTCTGTTCTAGAACTACAACTGCATTTCCAACAAACTTCTTGTAGAGAGATAGTAGTAATGAAACAGCTTTAAATTTGGAGTTGACATTAAGCTCTGACAACAAGACAAACGCCTGAAGGATTACTAACTTGGAATCCAGTCCAGGGATGTCTATTACTTCTATTACTCTCAGTATATCAATGAATTTGGATTTGTAGAAAATTAATATTCATGGAGGAAGGAAAGGAAATGTACAAATGGAGTTACTAGATTGCTAGGCTATCTAGCTAGAAGAATGAATTTGCACACTATCAAACATGACCAATATCTTAACACAATCAGAACTGTGTCTGAATCAGCCAACCTTAAAAACAATAAATAAATAATTCAAAGGCCGTAAGAAAAACTTTTGAGTTGTGCCTTGGTGGCTCAGGCATTAATTAAGCCTGTAGCTCTGGTGTAGTCCACGCAAAACCCAAGGACCTGGGTTCGGGACCCAGAGCCAGTGGGAACCACCAATATGAACTAAATAATGTTTCTTCTTCCTCTTTCTCCCTGCATGCCTACTTGCCTTCATTCCCTCCTGCTTCGGTACTCTGGAGGAAAAACAATAAAACTTTCATGTACATCTAGATACAGCCAACCAACTCCCTTCCATTCAATGTCCTATAATAGGCCATTGTTTTGTAAGTACCAGACTAAGCAGTTCATAGCAATCATATTATTATAATCTTTCAGTAAGAATAATTTAGTACAACGAGATCAAAATTTAAGCATGCTCAAAGATATCATTTGGTAACATGAAAACTAGATGCATAAATCCTAAATGCTAGAACTTCATGCCTGATTTTCACTTGCTTTTTTAATTAAAAAAAAAAATACATCACTTCTAGTTTTTCTTCCTTTTTGCTTTATCACAATCTGAATATTCATTTGCAACCATACACAGAATTATCTAAACAACAGTTAGAAAAAGAACCACCGAAGAGCAATCTACCACAATACAACTGGCTACATTTTCTTTCAATATGACTCTTAAAAAGTTCTGTTTACATATATATATTGTTCTTAAGTTCTTAAGTTAAAAAGATCTATAAAAGTTAGACTTGTACCTCAGCAACACACTTAGGACACCTCCAGTCTCCTTTGGGCACGTCAGGTAGTGGGGGAATTAAACAAAATGTATGATAGCTATCATCACATCCATCACACAAAAGTAACTTATCTTCATTATTTCCCCGACCACAAAACATACAAACATAGAGATCAACCTGTTAAAAAAACAAACAACATAAAACAAAAGTATTTTCTATAAGTAGTAATAAATTTTTTTTACCAGGAACTCCTTAATAGAAACAAATAAGATAATGTACACTAAAAACAACTTAAATCCTAAATATGTACATTTAATTACTGTATTTATACAGCTTTTCATAAACTTACTAAATTTCCTCAGAGCTGCTATAAGGCCAGTTAAAATCATTCCAAGTTTTCAGAATAAATGCTATAAATCTAAGATACTTGGAAATTAATTTATACAAATAAATTATATCATGCTTTCCTTCCTATATGCAAATACTCTGGTAGAGAGTGAATACTCAACACCATCTAATATATAATTCAAGGAATTACAAGCTCATACTCATTCTCTCACAGAATAACTAAAAAGGTCTATGGTTTAGGAGAACAGTATATATATATAGAATAAAAACCACCATTAACCAAAGTTGCAACTTTATTTTCATCAAGACTTCTAATCAAATACACTAATCATTATACCAAGACGTAACAAGAGAAAAACTGAAAACTACAATAAAAATAAATCCTTTCCCTCCTGACACATCTCAGAACACTTACAAAGTTAACAGAGAGAGTTCCTTTCCGTTGTCTCATTTGCATGTTAAATGCGTCTGACCTGTTGGTAACTTTTCGTCTTCGGGAGACCTCATCTTGAAATAAAAATAGTTATATAATGATAGCAAAAACTAATGTTGAAAGCTTACTATGGACCAGATTCTATTTCAAGTTATTTAAAGTTACAAAACACTATGAGGTAAATATACTATTATCACCCGTTGAAGATAAAGACTGAAGAACTGAGAAGTTAGAGAATTTGCCCAAAATCACATAGCCAATCAGTGGTTAATTTGGGATTCTAATCTGGGCAATCAAGATCCAGAGAACTTAACTACTAATTCTATATTGTCTGTATATGGTACTTAACGGGAATCAATTTGAGACTCGTTGCAAGATCACTGCCAGAAAATACAATTAGAAGAATGAAAAAGATAACTAAAAAACTTAATTCTTAAAAAGGCAATGATAAACACTATAATGATTTTATTAAGTCCTAGCACACTGAATGTTTTAAAAGTGACAGAACATTATCTGACCCTCTAGATTCAGTCCATAATCTGAATTATGACTTTATTACTCATATCATGTCATGATTTGTGATTACAGCATTTCATTAAATTCTCAGCAATAAAAACATCCAACACAATCTTGGTTGAATTATGTTTTAAAGTAATGGAACTTGCTCTTTGCATTAGCAATTTTACACAAAAAGTTTCAAACATACTAACTTGGGAGTGCTAAGGTTTCCTCACACAGCTTATTTAAATGAAGTGTCATATCAGGCAATAGAAAAATATCAAAATAATAGTTAGAAATTAAGTCATAAGCTCCCCCTAGTAAAATCAATACCAAATAAAGGTCAGAAAATCTTCTATTTCTCTTTATATTTTAAAGTTAAAAGTTTTAGATCACCAAATGAGAAGCATTAATTCACTATTCTCTGTAACTAGCCGTTAGAAACAGAAATTTCTGTGTCACACATTAGACATGGAGGAGCAAAATTTCCTTCTTCCAAAATACTATAAAAATTCAACATAATATGGCTCTTCACATGTTAAATTTAGGCATATCTGCCATTACAAAGGCAATTCGCTTAGGAATTACGTTGCAAGTTCAAGAATATCTCACGGCAGACTGCAATTCAAACATTATTTGAATCTCCTTATAATCAAATTTATATATAATTTCTTTTTAATGATCAAAAACCAGATTTTACCTTCTTTATCTTTTGTTCCCATTGTCAGTCCCACAACTTTAGGCCCAGCCCCAAATATTCGAAGTTTCTTTAGTTCTGTGTTTCTAGTCACTTCTCCAGACTCGGACTAAAAATCAATAACAAAATTCACATTAGTCTAATTATTCTGATCTTATGTTTATTTTCTTACCTAAGAAAAGTTTCAGAATGCATTTCAAATTAAAAGGTAAATTTAACATATTATGTACAGATGTTGATTTACAATAATGGAAACCTTCAACCTAAAGTTATGATGCAATTTTCCTTCAATATTGTTTAAATGAAGAAAAAATTTTGGATTTCTCTCTATATCTAATCACTGTCTCATTACAACAGCTGTTATAGTCATCGAGCACTATGCAACACTCAAATTCCTTTCCACAAAAGAAAATCTATGTTTCATAAAAGCATAGTTGTCAATTTGGTTCTGTCTAGGAATAGATACTACTGGTAAGCAATTGACATAAAAATGGTAATATCTCAATAGAAATCGTCAATTTTAACTTGCTAATAGACCTCTCTTTGTTTAGAGAACAATACACCCACCACACGAGATGGATGATTGTTCTAAACCAATCATGTCAACACCATTTTTCTTTGTTGGTAATGATCTAGTTATGGTATGGCAATGTTATCCTAGACAAGCCAATGAGATTTAAGGAAGGTCCGCTAGAAGCCTCTGAGAAAAACTTTTATCTTCTAATAAAAGAAGAATAAATGATTTTACTGTTAGAAATCTGGCAGTAGGTGTGGTGTGCTATATATTTCATAAAGAATGAAAGAATCTACAGATCTGTAACATTTACTGTGTTTTAAATCAAAGTTACCTCAATTGAAAAAAAAAGAATAAATCCATTGCCCCAACTTTCTTCCCTACTGCTAAGACTTAGTCTGCTGAAAGTACGGTACTGGACTCAGCAGCAGCCATAATACAATTAAGAAGGTATGTATTACCACACATAAAAGAAAGTAAGGCAGAAAGATGGAAAGTACCTGGGTCCTTAATGACAATGTGAAGCTGCTATACCAATCCCAGAACTACCTATCTCTGAAAATCTTATGTGCATATGCCTTTATGAGAAAAACATGTTTTTAACACTGAAGTTACTACCATTTGGCTTTCTAATACTTGAAGATGAGGATCTCCTAACAGACACTGTGGTGTTGTATCTTGAACTGGATGGATCATAATGTCTGAATGTAGACTAAATAACCAAAATTTATTTAAAATATACTAGCTGATAAAAACAACCTATGGCAAAATAAACACTTTATATCTAATGCATGTAGCCTGGACTAATAAAAGATCATGAATCAAATCAACCAAACTAGCATTTCAAAATTTATCTTTAAACATCAGTAGATAGATTTTGTTACACTAATCAACCTTTACAGTTAGTTCAATGATAAAGAGAACACTATACATACTTTACCATTATTAAAACAAAGTATATGATAATAAAAGCTAACATATTGAGTACATAGTGGGCCATATCAAAGCATTTTAACAAATTTTAATAAATTTAATAAATCCTTATAATAACCTTATCACACAGGCAATAAAGTTCAAAAAAGTAGAAATAATATAACAACATTCTCTGATCTAATTGGAATAAAACTAGAAATAACAAAAATTCAAAGGCCTTCCAGGAACCTGGAAATTCTCAACTCTACTAAAAAGTAATAACAATATATAAAAAAATACTGTATGTCAGAATCTCTGGAACAAATTGATTTGTAGTCTTAATCATATCAATCAAAAGAATAGAAACAAAGTTACCAACTCAAAATGCAAGAAAACACACAACAAAAACCAAAAGAACTCTGATGTTGAATTAAAACTGCAATTATCAGCATGAACTGAAAATAGAAAGCCATAATTAAAAAAAAATTTTTCTCTAGCAATGATCACTGAAATAGTCTAAAAGCAGTGATATCCCAGGTAGGAACACGCACACCTTGTATTCAGAACTTGGTTTCTATAAGTATTTCCCCACTAAAATGAACCAAGACTCCTTGAGGAAATGGCTGATTCCAGGTCTAAGGTAGAACAAGGAGATGATGAGCTTTTTTGTACTAAAAAGTACTCAAAAACTGATGAAAACATCAAAAGAACACCCAAACCAGACTGAAGGAGCTTCCATTTGCCAAACTTGGAACTATTTGATTATTTAAAAAAAAAAAAATGGTACTAATAAATAGGTTATAAGATGCAATATTGAAAAAACCACCACCATGATCTACAGTGACACGAAAGGGATCAAGCATAATATCCAAAGGTCCCAGGTTTGCGTCCTGGGACAACAGGAACAACCAAGATCAACAACTAAATAAATGTAATAAAATGCTCTTCCTTTTTCTTCCTGCTTGCCTGACTCTGCTTGTCTTCATTCCTGCCTGCACTTTTCCTTTAAAAAAATAAAAATCAACCAAAAAAAAAAATTTTACTATATCAGAAAATATATCAATGAGTGCTTTAGAGAAAAATGCACTAATTAAGTGCAGAAGGAATGACAGAACTAAAACAAAATAAAAAGTCACTCAGCTGGTAACAAACAATAATGAATTCAGGCAAGGATCATGAGTGGAGGTTAAAACCACCGTAAAACATAACTAGAAACAGATCCATACTGTATCATAGTTTATTGTGATTAACTTCATTTCAAAGAGAGTAAATACTGTACAGTGAAGAAATCTAACTCAAACTTAAAGGGACATACTGGCAATATAGGCTAATGGATACACGTATTGAGAGTTTGGTAATTCTTGATACAGACAAATCGTGACCCAAGTTGTCAAGGAACTCTCTCAAGTGTGACCACAGATGAAAAGTAATTCTAGCAGAGTATTTATGGCAAGCAACGTGAGGTAAGGAAGGGAAGTGGCTGACTTTCATAACTTCTGTTTTGTGATTGTGCAACTCCTAGATGGCTATGCTTGTCATTGTCACCAAGCCAGAAAATATTAAAGGAAAACCAGATTTTAAAGAAGTAATAATGAAAACAACTCTGGTAGAGTAGTGGTTAGGTCTGCTGCTTCAGGCTGAGTACAGTGCACATACATCCCAAAGACCAGGGTATGGTTTGTATCTTGAGCCAGGAAGAACAAACAAGATAAACAATTAAAATAAAAATTAATCAACTGCTTCTTCTTCCTGCATGCCTACTCACCTTTATTCCTGCCAGCACCACCTTTCCTCTAAAAAAAAAGTGATAATGTTTGAGATGAACCTAGTTTAGCATATCCATGTCACCAAGGAGTACGTGTACACACACACACCACCACCACCACATGACAGCACTCTGGTGAACAAAAAAAGAAGAAGAAAAGGATATCAAGACCTTTTTAGGAGTCCCAGGTATGTAGATGTAACTGAAATCACAGGACAGATGAGTTATCTAGAAAAAGTGGAACTAAAAGGAAGGGTTGAAAATACCATGTAATGAAAAGATGTTCATCTCTTTTTAGGGAAATGCAAATCAAAAAAATGAGCTATCAGCTCACATGTGTGAGAATGGCTATTATTCAAAAGACTAGAAACAATAAGGATGCAGAGAAAAGAGGAACCCTTTTACAATGTTGGTGGGAGTGTAAACTGATGCAAACATTTGAAAAGCAGGATGGGAGATTGGAAAAAATTGATAATGGAAAAACAATATGCTCCAGTTATCCCACTTCTAGATTACCCCAAAACGCAAAGGCACTAATTCAGAGATACATGCACCCCCATGTTTACTGATGTATTACTTACAATGGCCAAGAATGGGAAACCACCTAAGTGCCCACTGACAAATTAATAGTAAAGATGTAGTATACACACACAATGGAACACTATATGGCCCCAAAAAGGAATGAAATCCTGTCATTCGTGACAACATGGACAGAACTAAAGGGGATTATGCTAAGTGAAGTAAGTCAGAAGGAGAAAGTCAAATATTGGATAGTCTCACTCATGTGGAATATAAGGAAACAAAGCAAATGAAAAGATGAAACAAAAACCATCTCTAGACATTGACAACAGAACTGAAGCAAACAGGGGAGTAGGTGGAGAGTGGGAGAAAAGGGTGGTGGAAGTTCAATGAACAGAGATAAAGGGTTACTGGAAATTTGGCGGTGGGTGTGGTGTGTTATAATATATTTGATGAAAAGTGAACCTGTACATCTAAACTTACATCACTTTGTAAATCAAAGTTATCTCAACAAAAAAGAAAATACCATGCAATCGGCAGGAAGAAGAGATAACAAAGATGGCTGAGGAGAGGTCAGAGAGTGGAGAAGAAAATCGGACAATAAAGGAGTCAATATCCAGAGATACGTCAAGTTAATCAAATTTCAAAGACAGGAATCAACAACCACATTAAATGTACACATGACCAGAGATGAAATAAGACAGGAAACTCAACGCAAACTTGAATAGTGCGATTTAACTCCAATTACAGAGTATACAAACAAAACAAATATTGAGGAAACCAAGACAGTATAGACTTTTTCAAAAAATGTCACCATGAAAAGAGGCAAGAAGAAGTAAGGCACTATCTAGGAAGAGGGCTATTGTTTTTAAGATGACAGAAACTTAAATATATTTATATGGGGGCAGGGAGATCTAGTAGACAGAGGACATAGGAGAAAAAGATTTCATAACTGCAACTATGTTAAATCACTAAAGAAGTCAGAAAGAGTGGCAGTGTAAGAATTACCCTTGGGAAGAAAGGTACACTATACCCACAGTGATAAGCAGAGATTACGAATGAAGACCAACAATTCTGATTACTGGGTAAGAAGTTAAAGCTCTGCCAAAAAGCATATACTTTCTTTTCGAAATAAAAGACAAGGAATGAGAGGTAGAAAGGCAGTATGATTAAAAAAAAATTGTGAACTGAAAAATTCTTAATTGCAAATTCTGAAATGGTTCTAGTTTCTAGCTGATGTCAACTAATATGACTATAGAGACAATTATTACAATGAGTAAAAGCATTCTATGTGGTCCCTAATCTTATAGCATATAAATAAAGACAATTAAAAATTGGTAAGAATTGTTCACGGTTTCAGAAGGAACATCATAATAGATTTTGGTGATGAGGGTAGGGGGTGAAATGCACACAGACCAAGGTGTGAATTCAATATTCTGTAACAAAAATTTTTTAAAAGAGATTTTATCACAAGCTGGGAATGATTAGATGGACAGGGTTACATGAGGCAATTCTTTCAAAGATGAATGATCATGTTAAAGAGACTAGTCTTTATGAGTTTCAGGTCTTAAAACAGAATTAACACTTTATACCCAAAAATGATCAGAATTTCTGAGATCAACCATAGCAATAAAAAGTTACTTAATAACAAAATCAGAGCTTACTAATTTATAATGGGGTTATTACACTCCAATGAATTTCCATTAAATTCTCATTCCCCATTCAAGACACCTACCTTTCTGTCAAAGCACCCAAGAACGGTAAATTATTCATCAGGAGGTTATTCAGTTAACATGAATTCAGAACAAGGAAAGCAGACATAGCATGAAAGAGAGATCTTTCTGAGTTCTAGAAAAGCAAGATGAAGTACTACTAACCTGTCTCTCCACTGACAGGTGTTCTCACCCCAGGTAATATCTCTTGTTAATAAAGGACTATCTTCCCTCTCCAATTACCACTTTTAATGTGAACTTCTTCTATTCTAAGACATTGTTAATTAAATATATTAAAGTCAATATCAGAATCTAGTTAAGATGCTATTCCATACTCATGTTAATGTAAATGCACTATATTCTCAGATTTCTAAGGACACCTAACTATCCCAGGTAGGGTTTATGTCCCAGATATGGACTTATCTTTTCCAAAAACCTTAAAAATGCAACTTTAAGAATCACAAAGAAATGGGAATAGCAAAAAGGAGAAAAGGGTGTATGCACAAAAATGTATTTAGCGTGTTTTTCTTCTAATGCATTTATTAGGTTTTGAAATTATTTCAGGTTACAAGAATACTATAGAAATTATACTGGAATGGCTCAGACACTAAAAAACTTATACTCTGGTTTTTAAAGGAATTATGAACAAGAAATACCACTTTTTCCTATTCCTCTCACTTCTGCTAACAATAAATATAAAAGTATATCTATAAAATTTACCCTATAGTATCAAGTCACCCTCTGATTTGTCGTCCCTGTCAAAAATGGCTCAAAATTAACAACTTTCTGAAACAAATCAGAATGAATTTCATTTCAAAAATAAAAGAGAGGCCTCTTCAAAATTTTAGAGAAAAGCATGTGAATGGCCTCCTATAACCAGAAGACCATTCTTCACTGTCAATGAACTTAAATCTCCTATTAAAAATGGCCCTTGGACATTGATACCTGAGATTTGACACGTCTTGTTCTCTTCGGCAGAATGTTCATTCTTGTGCCCGGCTCTGGGGAAGTTTGGACATCAGTGCCAAGACCCTCAGGCTCCACTTTATCCTTAAGATCTAAATTAGGTATTTGTACACCCTAAAGAATCAGAGCACAGAAAGAGAGCAGATTCACTGATAAAGAAATCAGATTTGAGAATCAGAGGGAAAATAATAAATTTCTAATAAATCCCTAAAACTACAGAAAAACCAGCTAACAGATCTCTCACTAAACTGATATATAGACTCAAAATTCTAGCAAGCTTTTGTTGTAAAAATTGAGCTGACACTAAAGTTTATGTATAAATGCAAACTGTTTGGAAATTTTGAAAAAAGAACAAAACTGGACGACATATTACTATATAGCAAAACTTACTATATAAATCTACAGTACTCATGACAGCATAGTACTGATGATGCTAGAATACACACACGCACACACACAACCCTATGACAACAAAACAGAGACCAAAAATAAACCCACATATTTATCATCAAGTGATTTTCAAGAAAAATCCCAAGGTTAATCAATGGGAAAAGGGTAGTCTTTTAGACAGATGGTGCTAGTACAACTGGATATTCATAAACACTTTCTCATTCAAAAAATGAACTGATACCTTTACTCATAAAATAACCCAAAATGGATCACAATCACATACTAAATATGAAAGCTAAAACAAAGAAGAAAATCTTTGTGACTTTGGGTTAGAAAAAGATGTCTTAGATATGACACCAGAAGCACAATCCATGAGGGAGAAGAGGGGGTCTAATAAATTGTTCTTCAAATAGACAACATAAAAATGAAAAGATAAACCACAGAGGAGAAAATATTTGTCAAATCACATATCTGATAAAGACCCTATATCCAGAATACAAAGTAAACTCTTAAAAGAAGTGTAAGATGACAAGCCAGGTGCACCCTGGTGAAAGAGCGGTTAGGTCAATCGCCTCCAAAGGAGCAAGTCACATACTCCAGGGCTCAAGTGGTGGGTCCAGGGGGTGGGAGGGAAGAGAAGCAACCAGTGAGAACAACTAAATAAAAATAAAATAAAGATGCTTCTTCCTTCTTTCCTTCTTGCCTGCCTGCCTACTTGCCTTCATTCCTGCCTACACCTTTCCTTACCAAAAAAAAAATGACAACCCAAATGGAAAAAAAAAAAAAAAAGATTTGAACAGACATCAAGATAAACAAATGGATAATTTACATACACGATGCATAACACCATTACTCATTAGGGAAATAAAAACTAAAACCACAATGAAATACCACTGCATACCCTACTAGAATAGCCATAAGTGAAAAAAACAGCCAATACCAAGTGTTGCAAAGGTAGGAAGAAACCAGAAGCCTCTACATTACTGGTGGGAAGGTAAAATGATTCAGCCACTTTAGAAAAGGCTGGCATTTTCTTTCAAAGTTAAACATAAACTTACCATATAACCCAAAAATTCCACTCCTAGTTATCTACCCAAGAAAAATGAAAACATGTCCACACAAAGACTTATACATGAATATTCACAGCATTACTCATAATAACCACAAACTGGAAACAATGTAACTGTACACCAAATGGTAAATGGATAAACAAAAGCAGTATAGTCATATAATGAAATACTCAGCCGTAAAAAGGAATGAAGAAATGCTAAAACATGAATAAACCTTGAAGACAGTAGGATAAGTGAAAGAAGTTAGACAAAAGACAACTTTAGAGGCAGAAAGCAGATCAGAGTTGTCTAAATTTGGGAGTAGGAGCAGAAACTGACAATAAACGAACACGAAAAACTTTCTGGGCTGAAAGTAGTATTCTAAAACTGGACTGTGATTATTGCAGAAATATATAATTTATTAAAGCATATTGGCTGTGTATATACAATGGATTTTAAGGTACATAAATTATACCTCGAAGCTGTTAAAAAATACATGAAACCAAGAAAAGGAATTTTTTAAAAAATTTAAGTCATGAAGACTTGTTTAATATATAAAAGGAAACATTACTAGCCTTAAATCTTGTAAACCACCAAAACTAGCTATACCTTGCTCCCCCAAATTCTGGTCCTAGAAAAACTGCTATGCATAGTCAATTGCGCACTTGTTATGATGAACTGAGTCTAAAGTATATAGTTGGAAGATTGGATTTATCCACTCATAAGAAAAATAACGCATCTCACCATAAGGCTGACACCAGATTGGAAAAGCTCATATGGATAGAGAATTCTTTCATAATGTGACTTCAAAAGAGACCCAGTTCCTTTTCCTGGCAAATATCCCAAGCGGCTCCCCACTTTAGACCATTTCTTCTCTTTGGTGACCATTTCAAAACCTCCTTTGTTGGCAACAATCTGAAAAGAAAGTGAAAATTATTTAGGAAAGAAAAAACAGCATCATATATTCTGACTCTTGTCTGCTTAATACAAAAATTACTCTGGGCCTAGATTTCAAATTTCCTTTCAACATTTCAGATAAAACTGAAACGTGTCAACACTTAAAGCATGAAATAGAAACCAATAGTTTGGGAAATTTTAAACTCTATTTTTCATTGAATGGCAATGTGCCTACCTTCAAACCCAGGTGCTCAAAAATGTTTAATTTATTTTATATATTACAAACCTTGAGAAAACTAAACGTATATGTGTAGACTCAATTATCCTCGAGAAACTCAAAATATAATTAAAAACATAACAAAAACAGTCATGAGACTATAAAGTACACACTATATAACAAACATATTAGAAATTAAAAACATATTAGAAAATGTGCTGGAATGAGAAAATGCACCAAGTAAGTTATAGAACTTAATGTGTTAAACAATGCATTCAGAGGATAGTTTGAAAAAAGCTATAATCTTTCAAAATAATTAGTTTTATCTGAAAAAAAAAAAAAAAAGATGTGGAGAGATTAAGATTCACTAGACTGTAGCACAGAATGCATTAAGTAGGAAGTAATGAAATAAACCTGCCAAGCAGGCTGAATGCTTGTATCAAATGTGGAACTATATAGAATATACCTGTATTAAGGCTCCCTACAACCCAGAACCTGAAATTGTACACCTTTTACATGCTGAAATATAGGCAGCTGTTAGTGAAACTGACAACAGAGTAAAGAGGACTATGACAGTTACTGAACTCAAAGTTTTCTTGGGGTGTGCCCTGGCAACCTAAGGGTCTAGTACACCCTTAGGAGCTGTCACACTATATCCCAAGGTCCTGGGTTCAAGACCCAGGGCCAGGAGAACAACCAATGTGAACAATGAAATGAAAAGAAACTATTTGCCTTCATTACTACCTGCACCTTTACCTTAAAAAAAAAAAAAAGTTTTTCTCTTTGAGTATATACTACTGTATTTCACTATAAAAAAAGAAAAATTAAATACAGAATTACCATATGATCCAGCAATTCTGCCACTCAACTGTACACCCAAAAGAACTGAAACAAGGGATTCAAATAAGTACTTTCATCTCAATGTTCGTAGCAGCATCATTTGCAACAATCGAAAGGTGGTTAACTATCCAAATGTCCATCAAGAAATAAATGCCTAAACTAAATGTGGTACATTATTTAGCCTTTAAAAGGAATGAAATTCTGGGGCACCCTGGTGTAGCAGTGGTTAGGTCAATTGCTTCTGAAGGAGCAAGCCACATACCCCTTGGTTCGTATGCTGAGGCAGGGGAAAAACAGCCAGAGCGAACAACTAAATAAAAAAAAATTTTTTAAGTTGCTTCCTCCTCCTTTCTCTTCCTGCCTACCTATTCGTCTTCACTCCTACCTACATCTTAAAAACAAAAATAAAAAAGGACTGAAATTCTGATACATGTGACAACACAAACCTTAAAAACTTTATGCTAAGTGAAATAAGGATGATATAATATGAGTCCACTTATATGAAGCATCAAGAAAAAGAAACAGTGTAACAGATGTTTTACCAAGGACTGGAAGAGGGTGGAAAGTGAGTTCTGGAAATGGACAGTAGTAATGGATGTGTAAGATTTTGAATGGATTTTAATGGCATTATAAACCTTAAAATAGCAAATTTTATGTATATTTTACCACACAAAAAAATTTCAAAGCTAAGAACGTGGGTGTGCCCTGGTAGAATAACAGTTGGGCACAATCCACATACATCCCAAGGTCCCCAGTTCACATCTCAGTTCTGGCAGGAACCAAAATAAAAAAATACATGGAGTGCTTCTTCCTCCTCTCTCTTCCTGCCTACCCGCTCACCTTCATTCATATATGGATGATTACTTCAAAAAATTGTTTTTGGAGTCTGGAGTCAAATCACCAGAGTTGAAATCCTAGCCCTGTTATTTAATAGTTGTATGACCTTGGGTAAGTTATATAATTTGCTTCTCCGATTGCTCACTCTTATTAGAATAGTAATAAGAGTACCTATGCCTCATTATGAAATAAAACATGAAAAACACTAGGACAAAGTAAGCACTTAATCACTGTTAACTGTTATTATAAATGTCTGTGTGGAGGCAAGTAGGAGGGGAGGATGTACATGCTATAAATAAATGAAGGCATATTTTCGACTCTTGTGTTCCAGAATGCTCTTACAAACTAAGAAAAGCCTAAACCTAAAACCAAATTTTCCTCTGGTAGAATATCTGAAAACTTGGTAGACATCTGTAAGTTCATATGCACAAAAGTTGAACACATCTTTTTCATTTTTATTTTTTTTAGAAAGTATGTAGGAATGACCAGGCAAACAGCAGGCAGGCAGGCAGGCAGGAAGAGAGAGTTGGAGGAAGCAGCATTTATTTAGTTAATTTTCATTTTGGGGTTGCTCCTAGGAGCCCTAGGTTTCAAACCCAGTTCTTGTGATTTAAGCGGACTATACTACAGCAACAGACTTAACACCTGAGCCACCTGGGTGAGACCACCTCCCTAATTCTTTAATTTCTGTTATTACACCCTTGGAGATGCTACCCTCTTATTTAGAGTCACCCAGGGGAAAATTATAAAGGAAAAATTATGTTTTAGATCTTGTAGAAGATTATGAAAGAGTGGTTTAGGTAGAAGGCTGTCTGGAAGTACATGGATGAATTAGAAAACCTTTCATTCATCTCTTTCCAGTGCTTCTATACTCCTATTCCTTCCTGCACCTTTCCTTAAAAAGAAAAAAAATTAATCAGAAAAATGTTTACTATTAAGGTGAAATCTGAGAAAAGAGGTGAATGAGGTGAATTATTTACCCAAGCAGACATCCAGGGAAAAATGAGAACAAAGACCCCAGATCAGAAGTGCTTACAGTGTTTGAGTAACAGTAAAAAAGTTAATGAGGATGAAGCAAGGAAGGAATAGTAATAAGGAAATCAGATAAGAAAGCCCTCTGAAAAATCTTTACTATCCAATACAGTTACCATCATTACATAATATATATTCCATATTCAAACTACTTCAAGCTAAATTTCCCTTAGGAATGATTTATCTGCATGCATACAGTCATGTTTTCCACCTAGCTCTGATGACTACTGGCCCAGATGTATGAAAATGACCACTGGTATAGTCAGGCTACAGCCAAGAAATAAAACAAATCAAAACCATAACTTTGGTTTCATACACACAATACTCTAACAATATGATGCTGTAAAAACACAAAAACTTTACACTTGTGTTTCTTCGGCTGACAGATTCAAGGATTATCATGCATAATTTTAAAATACAAAGCCATTCATTCAAAACATCTGATATCCATCATCACTAGTAAAATAAAACTTACAGGTGCGACCTTATAAGAGTGGTTTAGTCAGTCACCTTTGGCAGTCACGTCCACATACATCCCAAGCACTCATGTTCATGGATGGAGAACAATGAAGACAAACAACTAAGTAAAATAAACAAAATGCTTCTTCCTCCTCTCTTCCTGCCTACCTGCCTCTGCTCACCTTCATTTCTACCTGCACCTTTCCTTTAAAAAAAGAAATAGAAACTTATAAATCACGCCTTATAAAAAAAATTGATATGTATTTAAACTGAACACACAATGAAAACAAGCCCTGAACCAAAATTTTAACGAAGAGTAATGAAATCAAGACCAAAACTGCTGCTCAATTAAAGTGGCTAGCAAGAGACAATTTAAAAAAAAAAGGAAAGGTACAGCAGAAATGAAAGCAAGTAAGCAGGCAGGCAGGCAGAAGAGGACACATTTTTTAAAAATTTTATTTAGTTGTTAAATTTGGTTGTTTCTCCCAGCCCTGAGATGTAAACACAGGTCTTTGGGATATATGTGGACTGTGCTTGGCCAGAGGTGGTGGACTGAAGCGCTACACAATGTGTACCACAAGAGATAATTTTAACAGACATTAAGTAGTAGCAGTCCTCTGCTTAAAATCTCCCTCGCAAATTCCACTAACAAGACTGTAAAGGCACTACAAAGCATTCTCCCCAAAAGAAAAAGACACCAAGAGAAAGCATATATGGGTGATAATCTAGCAAGCCAAAAAAAATTTTTTTAAATTAAAAAAAACCCAAATACCTATAATAGTAGAAAGTCAAGAAGAAACTTTTACAACACAGCACTTGGAAGCAGCAGTAACTTTAAAAAGAAGAGATCTGACATAAGAAAGAAACAGATAAGCAAACTAGAGGATCAGTCTAATAGTTTAATCAGCTTGATAGTCTAACATCAGGCTATTAGTCTAACATATAATAATAAGAATTCAAAAAGCAAGGTAAGTAGAAGAAATTATCAAAGAATACAAGTTATCAAATTAGAAAGGTTACCGAGTGTAATAAAAATACTGAATGAAAATAAACATGCATATTACTGTGAAATCATAAGACACTGGGAACAAAGATTAGAGTGTATGTGTTTTTTGAAAAAAAAAGTTACATGCAAAAGAAAAAGTACCATTCTTTTCAACAGTAATACTGGGATTATGGAATAAATCTTTTAAAATATTAAGTAAAATAATTTACAATTTGGCCTCTACACCCCCACCAAACAACTTAAAAAGTACAAGAAAACAACATTTTTAGACAATCAAGGTCCTAAAAAATTTACATCCCATCTACTCTCTCTTCATGAAGCTAAGGAATCTCTCACCAAAATAGGAGTAAAACAACTTATTTAAATGAAGGAGAGTGGCAAAGGGAATTCCTAAAATGATCAAGTGAAAGGAAATTCTAGGGAAACTCTAGGGTGACAGCTGACATTGAAAACACACACTCTCGATTGGAGCAAGAAAGAGAACTCCACAGGAATGGCTCCAAGAAAAAATGAAAGATAGGTATCTGATGGATAAAATCATACTGAGGTATGCCCTGGAGGAGCAGCAATTAGGTCCACTGCCTCTGGTCAAGCTTAGTCCACATACATCCCAAGGACTCAGTTTCAAATGGAGGCATTTCACATAGAGTAGGGGCACAACCAAGTTGAACAACTATATAAAGATAAAAAATAAAATGTTTCTTCCTCCTCTCTCCTCAATGTCTGCTTGCTTGCTCAACTTCATTCCTGCCTATAAGTTTCCATTCATACGAAATGATTGATAGTTCTGCCAGAATTTTTAAAAACAAATTTTGATGGCTCAAATAAAACATAAAATGAAAAAAGGAAAATTATTAACTCCAAAAAAAAATTAAATTGCTACAAGAAAACAATTACAGCACAATGCAAGATAAGATCTTGTGTTTACAGTCACAGTAACACTTTATTCCCTATTTATTTTTTCAAAATTATTTATATCCTTTCTTAAAAATAACAGATTTCAAAACAGGTAAATCTGAACAATATGATAGATGTATGGATTTTCAATATATTACTGTTACATAAACATGTTTATATATTATATACTACAAATATTTATTATTTCACATTGCTGCTTTTTAGGATACTGAATTCTCACCTCAGTCTGGGTGCATTTCACACTAAACCCAGCACCAGAGTTCAGTTTCCTTTACCACTCCTTATTTTTCTGTTATGATTTTTTTTTCAGGCCAACAAAAGAACATAATTTATCACATTAAATACTTATTTCCAAAGAACTCAGGAGAGTACAATATACTGGATATTTCCAAAACAACTAAACTTTAAAGTGAATATAGTAGAATATATAGAAATTCACAATGCAAGCTAATTCAAAATTCACTGATTTAGAAGTCAAAAATTAGAATTATCAAGAAAAATAAGGTAACTGAAAAGAAAAAACTCAGCATAATGAAAGTAAAATTCAAACATTTTAGATAACATTATCTTTCCAAGCAAAATATTATCAACAACAATAAAACCAAACAGGATAAATATTAAGCACAAAGGATTTGGGCATAAAAGATAAATTTGAACCTTGGTTCTGACATTTGTGTACTACCTTAGGCAGATTTCTTAGCTTCAGTTTTCTCATCTACAAAATGGTGATAATAAAATCTACATCACAGGCTTACCTTAAATAGGATAATATGTCAAGTACTTGAATAGGCCCCACAGAACAATCACAAGCAAAGAAGCTGAAGAAATAATCAAGTCTCCCTAAAATTAAAAGCCAAAGACCAGATGGCTTTGGCTTTTCCAATGAGTTTCACCGAAACTGCAGAGAAGAATTAATACCTATTCTACTCAGACTCTTTCAAATTACTAAAGAACAGGGAACTCCCAAACACACTCCAGGAGGTCAACATAACACTGATACCAAAATCAGACCAAAATGTCACCAAGAAAAAAAATTAGAGGCCAATATCTCTAATAAACATAGATGAATAGGTCTAACAGACCTGTTTTTAAATGGAATTTCTTTACATTTATTTTATATAGCATCTTTTATTATTTTTAGTAGAACTGGTCTTGTGGCGATAAATTCCTTTAACTTCTGTTTTTTGAGAAGGCTTTTTATCATTCCTTCAGTTCTGAATGATAATCTCACAGAGTATAATATCCTAGGCTGAAAATCCTTTTCTTTTAGCCTTTTGAATATATCATGCCATTCCCTCCAGGCCGCTAGAGTTTCAGCTGAGAAATCCGCTGACAATCTTACAGGACTCCTTTATATGTGACTCCTTTTTCTCTGAATGCTTTTAAGATTCTTTATCTTCTATTTTTGATATTTTGATAACAATGTGTCTAGGTGAGAGTCTGCTTGGGTTTATTAGAGACACCTTTGAGCCTCCTGAGTCTGGATGCTTGCTTCATTCTTGAGGTTTGGGAAATTTTCTGCTATTACTTCTTCAAATACAGTTTCTGCCTCCTAGTCTCTCTCTTCTCCTTCTGGGACTCCTATAATGTAAATGTCTCTTTTGATGTTATCCCATAGGTCTCGAATACTGTCTTAATTTCCTTGCATTCTTTTATCTTTGCTGGTTTGCTTGAGTGCATTCCTCTGCTCTATCTTCTAGCTCACTGAATCTATGGGAGGCTTTATCCATCTGTTCTTGAGTTTCTCTACTAAATTCTTTAAGTCAGCTACTGTATTATTTCATTGACATGTTTTGAGAGCTGCTTCATTTGTTCTTTTTTGTTGTTCTTTTTCTTCCTCTATTGTTTTCTTGATTTCCATGAGTATATTTACCACTGTTGCCCTAAATTTATCCTCAGGTAGTTTGCAGACATCTATTGTATTCAGATTTCCCCTGGGGTTTTGATTGGATCCATCATTTCACATATATTTCTGTGTCTTTGCTGTTTGGCATTGTTTGTTTCTGTGGATTAGGTTTCTCTTCAGTGATGGCCTTGTGCTAGGGTACTGAGTTACGCTTAATAAGCCTGGATCTTGGTTTGGACACTGGGATTTCTTGAGTTTTGTGGCATAACCACTGGTTGGATTAGTTGAACTTATGTGGGCCCTCTGTTGATGCCCAAAAGTTCAGTCTATGGGATTGGAGTTTGTTGGGAGGCGGGGTAGAGGTCCTTCTCCAAGCATCCCATCTCCCAATCCCAATGATCACCTTATTTTTGGCCAATAATCGGCAATCAGGCTGCAGTTTCACCTATATCCACAAGGTGGCACTAGTGGGTAGCACTGTTTCTCCCGGCTCTCCTCTTCCTTTAAGCCTGAACATGGGATTTCTAGTGGGCACATCCTGTTGCTCCAAAGCAATATGGTGGGATTCCCCAAGATTCCTTCCAGTTATGGTGATGCCCAGAGTAATTTTCTCACCAGACCTCTTGTTCAAACCACTGGGGCACTGGTACCCCTTCTGCCCGGCGCCCAAACCCTTTTCTCTGGCTCCTGGTAACGCTGGGTGGGTTCTCCACTGTTTTCACAATTCCTGGGAGGGCTGGTTGTTCCCACAGTTCCACCCCCTCCTCCAGGGCGGGAATCCTGAGTCTGAGTGTGCAATTCAGCTCTGAACCCGGATGTTTTCATCCAACCTTTGTTGTCACGATTGACAACAATCGTGGTGTGTCTAGTCTCTGCCTGCTTTCCCTCGGTGTTTGTTTCTGGAAAATAGGTGAATTCCTAGTTGCTCTGTGGGGAGGACATGAGTCTCACTCCTACCAGGTCACCATCTTGTCCCACAGTAACACTTTTGAAGTGGTGAGAGGACCTGAAGTCTTTAAGGATTTAGATTTTGCAAACCCAATCCCCACCTCTACTAGGTAATCAGTACATAGTTTTCAAAACTACGATGAAAAAATAGTATGAGTATGTTATTTGAAAACATGGATATCAAAATCAGAAACAGCTAAAAGAAATGAAAGCAGTTAACTCTGACGAATGGGAATGGGAAGGCAAAGAAAAAAGGACAATGTTTTTAATTTTATGTTTTATTTTCTTTAAATGTATTACTGTGATAAAAAGTAATAAAAAAATTAAATTCCACTGAATCATAAACATTCCAAGTGACATTTTTTATTATCAAAAATAATAATCCAGGAAGAAAGACAAAATATTTCATCAAAACTAGAAACCAAAGTCACACTGACAACTGAATGACTCAGAAGACTGAAAATTTGCTTCCCATTAAAAGAAATGGGACCAGTGCACCTTGGTAGAGCACAGGTTATGTCAACTGTCTCTGAAGGAGCATGCCACATATCCCTGGGTTCAAGTCCTGGGGTCCAGAGAGAAACAACCAGTGTGAATAACTAAGTAAAAATTAAAATTAAAAGATGTTTTTGCCTCCTCTCTGTCTGACTGCCTACTTACCGTCATTCCTTCCTCTGGAAAAATCAAAAAGAATATGCATACCCTTCATCAAGTACCTGTCTTACAAAATTCCTCAAAAATCAAGCTGCCTTCACAAATCAGAGCAATCAAGGGTTTTTACTACTGTATTAAAATGTGTTTAAAGTAATTATTATAAACTGTGCGGCTGATGAGTTAAGTTTTTTTTATATTAGGGAATATAATGTTACAAAGTTAAGGTAAGTTTAAGCAAAAATTTATCTAAACTCTTCACTCTTCATTCCACTGGCTAATGCTGGCCTCAGTTAACCATTAACACTACTTACAAGTATTAATACAACTAATACGTACCACACATGAGAATGTTGAGTAATATGAATCTCTTTAATAACCAAAATTTTCAATTAGGAAGTAAAAAAATAAATGACCAGTTCAATATAGGACATTATACACTCAAAAATATTAGTATTAGGTTGCCTCGTTTCTTATGTATATTATCACAGAGCCTACTAATCTAAGTTGTTAGCTATTATCATAAAATTATAGATTTTAAATGTATAAATACGGCATTTTATTGTCAAACAAATCCTACACCAGAAGCAATGTTTTCCACTAAGTTAATTTGAAATTTCATAAATTGACTAGCATCTGCTCCAATTTCAAGACCAAGTAAAGCCTCACCTTGCTCAAAGCATATAGATCCAGAATTTTTCTCTCTACCACAGGAATCTTTAAAGTGGATCCTTGAAGTTCCCAAAATTTTGCTAGTTGATCTAAGAAGTCTAGTCTTACTCTGGTCATTGCCTAAGAGTATTAAAATACAAAAATTATAAATTTACAAAATATTAAATTTACAAAATATTAAAATTCAAAAATTATAAATTATAAAAACTTAAAGCTCATTCATTTTCAATCATAACTTTGTTCTAAGTCTAACCTTGTAAAATAAGTCAATAATGGAGAGGCAAAATACTTCTAATAAACCTTACTCATTAAGGAGAAAAAGTTATTCTAATATCTGTAAAAGATTCTCATATTATCAACCAAAGTGATTTTGGGTAAAAGTGGATCTAACATTAAGATACTCAGAAAACTGGATTATTCTACCTGCAAGCAATCAAAGTCATATCATCGACAGCATATGCATACTGCAACACATCAACAGGAGCAGTGGTTGAGTCAGTCACCTCTGAAGGAGCAGGCCATATACCCCTGGGTTTAAGTCCTGAGTTCAGGGGAAGGTGATCAGTGTTAACAACTAAATAAGAATAAAATGAAAGAGGCTTCTTCCTCCTCTGTCTTCCTGCCTGCCTGCCTACTCGCCTTCATTCCTACCTGCACCTTTCCTTTAAAAAAAAAAAAAAAAAAGCCTCAACATAATATATTAAGTCTTAGCTATTTAAGCTTTTTATTTGGTACTCCAACAAAATAGTTTTATACCAAATTGAAGAATATTCTGAAATTTCACTTGACAGGGAAAACAACGTTTTAACAGACTTAAATTTAAAAAAGTTAGGAGGTTAATTATATTTAAGGGGAGAGTTTAATAAATCAGACTAACAACTGTAGAAAGTTCTGTAGAAAACAAAAAGTCCTTTGAAAACCAAGTTCATTGATAGAATTTGAAAAATGGTTTTTCAAAGTTTACAAGGGGTCAGGATTTTCTGACATCAACAAAAAATTTTAGAATAGTAAGTACTGAAAGAAGTAAAACTTAAAAATTACAGCTCTCTATAGCTAAGCAAGGGTTATTTCCATTAAGAAAAATATGGGTAGAAATAGTTTCCTACAGTCCCAGTTATGCAGAAAAACTGTAATGCTACTTTACACAATCTTTTTTTAAATCAGCAATTTCCTTCCATTCAATCCCAATTAACTCTAAGAACACGATGAGCTTCTCAAAGTTTTCTATCCACAAGCCTGGCATAAAGAATGAATCAGGAGGTAGAAATGGTGATATGACAATACTCACCTCAAGTTCATTCAGGCGCTGAACTCTGGGAGTGAAACGAAAGCTTTTTACTTCACAAGCAAATGGAGGTTGCCAATCCTAAAAAGAAAAAAACAAATTTTAACATATCTATAAATCCTTCTCAAATCCCACCAGTCGCATTATCTACACCCACCATTAGGCTTTCTCCAAATACTCAAGTGGAATGCAGTAAGATCATGTGTCTAAGAGCATCCAAGTTTATGACCAATTAAAAAGAAAACTATTTGAAAGAAATTTAAAAGGGTAAAATCAAAGATTCAAAAATATTTTTTTCAAAAAAGTACTTATCTATTTGGAAAAGTGCTTTCATTCATACATTACACAGCACTTCATAGTGTATGTAGTATAAATATTTTGTTTAAAGCCAACTTTCTGGGCACCCAAATATTAAAAAAAAATAGTAAGCAAGTCCACCGAACAAGCACAATTTACAATTTCGACTTGGATAACTGAGAGAAAGCATTTCAAGTAGGATTCTAGAAATATAGTCTGAATTCATCTAAATAGAAAGTCTACTTAAAAATGTGAGAAATCAAATCTTTATCTTAATTTAGAAACTAAAGAAATAATCCACTAATACTGAAATAAAATCATGCATGAAAACAAACTTTTTCAAGATATGAAACACAAGAAAGCATATTTCAACATTTTTTAAGAAATGAAAAGTTACCATTTTTAAAACTGTAAGAAACCTTGAATAAAATCGTTAATTCATAAAAGCAATAGAGTAAGTGAAAATATGGTTTAGGAGAAGCAGTGCTTAATGTTTTGTCAATGCTGGGTAATTTTGATGGAAAACTTAAGTGAACCTCCTGGGGGGATGGTATATCATTATGACAAGCATTCCAATTAACTGTTAATCGTTTGCTTGCAACTAATAATCTATACTCAATCAAATTCATTCATCACAATGGACATAGCACAACTGGGTTTTAGACTTAGCCAGATTGATCTAGGTTGAAAATCTACTTGGTTATCAAGATCATATTCATTTGTTACCTGATTTACCTAGATATGCATTATCTTAAAATTGGAACTTATTTACATACTACAGTGTCAAAGAAAATTAAATGAAATAATCTGCAGATGCTAAATTAGCTCCTCCTCCTCTTTCCCATCAAAGATTCTTATAAACTGGTGGGTCACCACTGTGGTTGTCTATGGTGAGAGCTATGATTTTTTAAATGCAACAGTTAACAGTATTTAATATCGTATTTTTTATTACTAGTAGCAAAATATAAAGCAAGGTATATACCCTTAAGAGGCACTAAGGCAATGGTTCACAAACTTTAATGAAGACAAGCAGATTCTAGAACTTCCATATCCAGAAACTGATTCTAGTCTGGGAATAAGGCCTAGAGATCTGCATTTTAACAAGCATCGGATTGATTTGGTGCAAGTTGACCAGGAACATCATTTGGAAAGCAGTAGTCTAAATAAAGAAAAAAAATATTTTGACCTTGAGCAAATCACTCAACCTCTTGGGGCACTAATTCCCCCAAACGTGGGGCAGTATCTTCTTCCCTTACCTTAAAGAGGGAGAACTATAATTAACCTATAGGGAAACCCAGTTCTTGGCAATAATTGCGATTTGCAATTCTTTGATACGTGGCTCGCTATAGCAAAACATTTCAAAGTGTTTTTCTCCAACCTTTATTATTGACGGTATGTTTCCTAAACCTTTAAATTTTCAAAATAAATGCCACTCCTTCTCTCCCCCCGCAGAAGTCTCTTTTTTCATTGCAGCAGTAATCAGTCCGGGGTTCTTATTTGGTGATACCATCCTAGGGGACAACTAGAGCTCAAATTACTATTTAAGAAACCTTAGTCCTGACATGAGGCCTGCAAAAATTTAAATTAAGCATTAATGGGGCTTAGATTAAAAAAAAAAAAAAGCAGTGGACGAAAGGGCAGTTTTTACTATCGCATCCTAACGAAGATTGCACTGGAGAGTAGGACGTCATGTCACAGCATAATACTTAAAACATCTTACCGGCCAACGAAAGGCCTGAAGTCTTTTGTTATCCTTGCCCACAATCCAAAGGAGAAACAAAGTATCAGTTCCTAAGTTCTAGGCGGTAAGGCCCCAGGGACACCACTCTCTCGAGTTCAGTCGTGCCTACATTAACACCGCAAAAGAAACCGAGCAAAAGCATCCAGACACTTAGCTTCTAGTTGTAGAGAAATGAGGGAGCGTGAACATGAAAACCAGAAAGACCGGAAAAGTACAGCTAAACCAAGTGTATCGACTTCCCGGCTCTCCCTTCTCCCCCGCTCTCCTCCGACTCCGGTACCTTGGGCGGTCGGATTTTGCAGATGCCGGTTTTCTCCGCCAGCGGCCGGATGCGACCGATAAAGCTGAGCGGGTCTGTGAACTCCTCCCAGCTGGGCTCAAAGACCGGGCACTCCGGAGGTGGCACGAACTCCGCTGCGTAGCCCCCCGGCCCCACGCCCGCCATGGCAATGCCCAGGGGGGTCCCGTGAGGGAACAGGTGGGAAAAGGCTGGCTGCAAGGTCCACTGAAACCTTTCACGTCTCCTCACAGGGGCCGAAGCCCATCTTCCCGGACAAGAACCGCTCAGCAGAGGAACTCCCCCATTCGCTTCCTCCTCTCGTTTGTTATTGTTTCTTTCGGGGCTTTTCCTCTCAGTGCCAGGACTTTTCCGGAAGTTAACGTGCTGTCAAATCCCTCCGCCGCCCGAGAAGCCAAATCCCTCCGCAGGACACGACATCTCGTTGCGCGCCCTTCGTGCCTCCTCCCTCCTCAGACCCGCTCCGTGTCGTGCTTTTTCTCCTTGTCGGCCAAAGTCTGGCGCTGCCCGATAACTTCAGGCCGCACCCGTGCAGGTCCCGCGACCTCTCCTCTCGGAGAGGTAGGAGTGCCAGTAAGCAGTCGAGGTTGCAGCGAACCTCTCTTCCGGCGCGGAGGAATGTGTAATGCTCCGAGGGCAGAGGTTCTGCTTCCGGCGAGGAGGGTCCAGTTCCCCTTTGTGTACAAACCGACACGAAAGCATCTCGGACCTCACCCCAAGGGTCTCACCTCGTTGCTGGTGCAGGATATTTTGTTTTAACTTATTTGTCTGCACTTTGCCAAATAACAGACGTGTACGGCACTTCATTTTAGTCCTTGGACTGTTAGTATGTCTTTAGAATAATCCCTCTTGACCACTTTATATCAGCCTCATCTGCATGACAAGTGCCCCCAAATCCTGCCTGCTGGCTTTTGCCACCTACCAGTAATTGCTTTTCTTTCACAAAGAAGCAGTGAGTCTCTACCTTGCTTTCCCAACATTTAAACTCCCAGGTCATCTCAACAGCAAACACTTCACTGTACAAATATTCCATAAACCGTTTTTCTGATAAAAACTATGGGCAGCTATACCAGGGTCCGCTTCCTTCAAATTGTGGAGAATAAAGTAGAAAGGAGAAGAGACTGTAAAATGATGTTTCTTAGTATTAAATATTTATCGGAAGACATCCTTTTCTGGGGTTTGTTCTCGTACGCCCTGTGCAACCTCAGCTACCCAGGACCTACATTGCCAACAATAATGACTTTCCAAAATGTACTTCCAGCCTAGCCTCTCCTGAGGTACAAACCATCCTAATGAGCAGCTCTGCTTGGTTGACTCAAAGTACCTTGAACTCATAGTTTTTTTAGTGGCTGATTTCATCTACTCAGTTACTTGAGATAGAAATCTAGACATAACCTTAACTGCTACTACCTTACTACTCTTGAGAAAGAACAGAGATTCTTTCTATTCAAAATCTGAACTATATCCTTTCCATCACCACTATCCTACTTGGAGTTCTCTCTCATCTGAGCTATAACAACTCAGTTCTTTCCCCCTCAAATCCTACCAGGTAGTTGTCAGACTGCTTTGTTCGAAATCTGTCATTTTGTCACTTTTCATCTCCAAAGTCAACAATGCCAAACTCCTTTATTTACTCCCAAGCTTCATCTCTGTGCTTCTACATATATATATATTACACAGTTTTTTTGTGGTGGCTTGAATGCATCATGCTCCCTCTCAACTCACAGATAATGTTTCCTATTAGAACACAGTTGTACTCTCCTGACGCCTCCCCCATAGCTTGACCACTAAGTGGTTAACATACATCCCCTTTCTGACTAAATTCTTACTCGTCCTTAATCTATCAGTGTAACTATCACTTCCTCTAGAAAGCTTTCCCTCACCTTTAAATGTGTCTAGTTAGCAGCAGTCTGTATGTACTATCAAGCTTTTTGAAACTGCTTAGTTGCTGTTCATAAAACTAGCTATATGAAGGCAGAGGCTGTGTCTGTCTTTCATTTTTTTAGAGAGGGAAGGAAGAGGAGAAAGAAGCATTTCGAAGGAAGGAGGAGGAGGAGGAAGCACTCTTATTGATACATTTTGGTTGTTTCCCTCAGGACTATACATGGTCTGTGCCCTAGCAGATGACTTAATAAGCCACCAGGGCACACCACGTTTGTCTTAATGGCCATTGTATCCCCCAGTTCCAGGAACAGTGCTTGGTGTAAAGAAGGAATGCAATAAATATATGTTAAATGGACAATGAATAGATGCGCTCAATAAATTTGCCTTATGTTTCATTGCCTCATCCTACATTTACACATAATAAATTTTACTTGCGACCCTACAAAGATATGTTATACATAATATACATTTGATTATAGCATCCATAAAAGTGAAAGGCTGGCATGCCCTGGTGGCTCAATAGTTAAATCCATGTCTCTGGCATAGTCTACGTAAAGCCCAAAGGCCAGGTTTGAAGTCTGGGATTGGGGGAAACAACCAACGTGAACAACTAAATGGATGGGTGAACACTTCTTCCTCCTGTCTTTTCCTGCCTACCTACTTCTCTTTGTTCCTGCCTGCTTGCTTCTTCTAAATAAAGAATTTTTTAAAAGAAAAAGAAAGTAAAAGCCTAGTTACTCATACCCACCAGCATAAACTCCATACAGAAACACTTTGAGGGAATACTTCTCTTTCGGTTGGCCTTTGTTGTGTAACAAACCAACTCAAAAATTAGTAACTGCAAATGAAGACTTTATTTTTATAATTCTGTAGGCTTGCAATTTTATGTTCTCATGATTTCACCTGGGATCACTCAGCAGCTACAATCATCTGACAGCTTAAATGGAGTTGGAGGCTCCAAAAGGCCTCACATGTCTGGCCGTTGATGCTGGATGTTGGCTGGGAAACCTCAGTCTCCATGTGGCTTCATCCTCTGTTGGTCCAGGCTTATTATTCATAGCATGGTGGTCTTAACATTTCAAGAGTTTGAGATTGGGTGCCTAGACCTAAGACCCAGACTTCAGAATGTAGGAGATCACTATTGTAACATTCTATTGTTTAAAGCAATTTATAAGACCATCCCAGGTGCAAGGGTGGTGAAACAGACTCAGGTTTCTTATGAGAAAAGCAACAATGTTACATTTCAAACATATAGAAAGAAGTGTGATTGTTGGATGCAATTATAAAGACTCACCACAAATCTGAGATTTTTTTACTACTTAAATCTGAAAAATATTATTCATAAAAACAAATTCTAAGTAACACTGAAATAATTCACTTAATTAAATATATAATATTTTTCCTTCAACATTAGTAAGAGAGTAACAAGGCTCTGAGAGACCCTCAGTTGCAAGCACAAATTTTTAAGGTTTTGATTGTACCTGTTTATTTCCTATTATTCTTTCAAGTTGCCGCCTATTTATTTTATTTTAAATACTCTCTAACAATATAATATTCTAGAATAATAATTCCAAATCATTTTCAAATATAGTTTTCTCAAGCTTTTTGGTTTCAGGATCCCTTTACATGCTAAAAAGTTATTGAAAATTGGTGCACCCTGATGGCCTAGCAGATAAGGGCGCTAAATATAGTTCACATACATTCCCAGGGCTCAGGTGTGAGGTTTGGGAGCAACTAAACGAAATAAATGTTTCTTCCTCTTCCTTCCTGCCAGCATCTTTCCTTCAAAAAAAAAAAACTGTTGAGAATCCCAACAGTTCTTGTTTATATGGATTACATGTTGATATTTAGAAATTAAATCTAAGTAATGTTTTTAAATACTTACTTAAATAAAAATAATAAACACAGAAAAACATGACTAGTAGGATGTGAAAAAAATAATAAACACAGAAAAACATGACTAGTAGGATGTGTGCATATATACATAAAGATACATAGGTATATAGACCAATAGGATGTATATATGTTGACAATTATTAATATAAAAAATTGCAAAAATATCAATCTCAGAAAATTGGGAAGCTATTAAACTCAATGAAAGAAACAGATTTTCCAAAAATTTATAATTTTCCTTGAAAGTTCAAATTTTCATTGTCAGCAAATACTGTTGTTTCCATTGACAGATGGACACATATTCATTCTCAAGAAAATGTCCGATGTCTCAATCTAAATAACCATAGTTTGTTGGCTTTCTGTTGTTCCATGAGAAAAGTGACTAGTTTAGCTCAGAAATACTTTTCTACATCTGCATGCACAAAAGTGCTTTAAGTATACTTCCTACTTTATCCATAGACTATTAAAAAGGACATACTTGAGAGTGAAGGTTTATTAAAAATAAGCATTTTTATAGCCTTTTTAAAAGAATGATCAGGCAGGGGACAAGAGAGAAGGCAGAAACATGTATTTATTTTATTTGGTTATTCATGTTGGCTGTTCCCCTCCCTTACACACACCCCATGTCCCAGCCCCCCATGCAAGTCCAGCTCTTTGAGGGTGTATGTGGCTCCTGCTGGCTGGAGGCAGTGGACTTAACCGCAAGGCCACTAGGGCACACCATCATGGGCGTCCTTAAGTGAAACTGGCTTTTTCCCTTTTTTTTTTTTTAACTATGAGCATGTGTAACAAAAACAATGACTCCTAGTACAGTTTGGGGCCCGAGTCGTGATTTGGGCTGAGGCACCAGTAGTTTTACTCAACTTCGCTGTTGCATCATCACTGCAAATGTCAACTGTGACAAAGACAAATAGCATCTTAGTATTCACATAAAAGTAACTTTATAAACATGTATTTCTTTTATTTATTTGTTCATCTTGGTTGTTCCCCTTGGTCATGGTCCTTGGGATGCATGTGGACTATTACCCCAGTGGATTTATCCCAGTGGATTTATCCCTAGGCCATCAGGGAGCAGCTATATAAAATTAACTTTGACCTTAATAAAATTTGACATTCAGAAAGTGTCTCAAGGACAAAAAAGGACCTGTGGGATATGCCTTGAAAACTGGTTTATTCCACAATTTAAATTAATATAATAAAGGATAGGAGGGCTGGCAGAGAACTGCTTTAAAGAGAGGAAAGAGACGTAAATAACCTGGGCACACCCTGATGGCTCAGGCCCTAAGCTGGTGATTGGAGTGTGGACCAGGTGAAACCCAAGTTGTGGGGGGATGACAACCAAAATAAATAAGCAAGAGTTCCTTCCTTCCTTCTTTTCCTTCTTCCTTTCTTCCCTTCCTTCCTTTCTTCCTCCTTCTCTTCTTTCCTCCCTCCCTCCCTTCCTTCCCCCTTTCCTCCTTCCCTTTCTTTCAGTGCTTCTTCCTGCTCTCCCTTTCTTCCTCTCAAAAAAAAGGAAGAAAAGTAATCTAGTAGAGCAAGTCTCAACCACCTATCTTTACTTGTTAAATGTTTAAACATTGAAATTTTTACACTGTATATGTTACAAGGGTCTTCAAAAATGCAATAAAATTGGTTCTCTTTCATATTTTAATATAAAAAATCAGGAATACTTTAAAAAATAAATAAATCAGGTATACTGAAAAAAAAATCATTTAGATCACAATTTATTCTGGGATCTGTGATTGAATGTAATTAAATTCAGCAGTTCAATTCAGTAAACATTTCATTTAGTTTCCACTCAGTGTTATATTTGAACATCACTTTAAACCAGTACTTCCTTTTTTTTAAAGAAAAGGTACTGTCAGGAATAAAGGCAAATTGGCAGGCAGGTAGGAACTTAGTTGTCCATGCTGATTGTTCCCCCTTGACCCAGGATGTGAACCCCAATCCTTGGGATGTTTGTGAACTGCACTCCTTCAGAAACTGGCTTAGCTGCACTCCATTAGGGTGCACCTACACCAGTACTTCTTAATGTGTATCAGAATGGGTTTGGAGACAGATGTGTATATTTAGAAAAAACGTATTTAGTATTTACAAAACATGCAAAAATTGTTACTTGTATTACAAACTAGAGGAAGTGAAAATCAACAGACTCAAGAGGAATGCATAAATATATACTTAGGATACATTTTTAGGTGGGGTTTGAGAAGGTAGACTCCAAGTACTTCATAAGGGAAAAAATAAGAATAGGAAGTAGTTCAATTTTTATGAACTTTATTATAAAGGTTAAAAAGCTATGAATTGGGCACGTCCTGGTGGATTAGAGGTTCAGTGCTGTCCACGTTTATACTAAGGTCACTGGTTCAAGACCTGGGTCTGGGGGAAAAAAAAACAATGTAAACAACAAAGTAAAGTAAATAAAGTACTTCTTTCATCTCTCTTCCTGCCTTCCTGCCTGCTTCTGCTTTCCCAAATTCTGCCTGCACCTCTCCTTTAAAAAAAAAAAAAAGTTAAAAAGCTATGATTTAAAATGTCTTCGTTTATTATGACATTAATAAGGAAATAATCATTTCAAATATTGCATTTCACAGTTTTTAGGCCATTTTACCTACCAGTACTACTGAACACAATGTAGGCTTGAGACTTAAAAATTATCTCCAAATTCTGCATGCAATAGTGTAACAATGTTTAAAATTCAAAAATCAAAGCCCCTCTATTGGTGTATGTTTTCCTTCTCCTGGAATAATACCCCATAGGAATTAAACTTCATTATTGGGTTCACCATTTCCTAAAGTTCCACAACTTTCAAAAAGAACTTTAACATAATGCTCATATGTAGTTGGTATTTTATTGTGTCTCTTCTTCAAGATAATTGGCTAGAAATACTTTTACCTAAAATTGAGGTCGCAGAAACTACTTGTAAATTATTACTATTGTTCTCCTTTAAAGTACCAACAATTGCCTTCCAATTAGATTATTTGATGTTTATGTCTACTTCAAAATGTCCACAGCTTATGTTTTACCCCAGATATTAGTATCATTTCGTTGAATGTGATTTACATTTATATGACCTTTAATAATCACCTGTTATTTTCTATTGAGCAGATAAAGGCAAACTGCAAGATTACCAATGAATTTAGGTGTATTGTGAATTATTCTGTTCAACAACATGATCATGGGTATGTCTCAAAAATATCTTGTTATTATTTATAGGGAAATGTGTATTTTTTCACTTATAATGCCCTTTACTGTCTTTCCTGGATTATTTTTTAACTCTGAATTTTTATTTGATATCCTCTATTACAAATGGGTGCAAATAACCAGTTTAATTTAATCCCCACAATAACTAGTGGAACTTTCAAAGTATATTGTAAAAAATAATTTAGTCAGACAAAACATGTGATTTGCATTTCTAAAACTGTGTTTACAAAAATATTTCTCTAATTTGTTTTTTTCCAAGAAAGGAAGGGGAAAAGGAATCAGTTATCACACTCCCAGATCTTGAGCTATACTTCAGAGCCATAGTAAATGAAAACAGAGATACAGATCAGCAGACTAGAACTGAATCACCAGAAATAGATTCACACATATATGGTCAGTTAATTTATGACAAAGGAGCCAAGAGCATGCAATGGAGAAAGGAAACTCTTTTCCACAAATGGTGTTGGGAAAACTGGACAGACACATGTAAAAGAATGAATCTAGACCACTCTCTCGCCATACACAAAATCTAATTCAAAGTGGATTAGAGACTTGGATGTAATAGCAGAAACTTAGAAGAAAACATAAGCAATATGTTCCACAACATCAGCCTGAGAAAGATCTTTGGGTACTCAACTCCAGTGGCAAGGGAAACAAAAATAAAAATAAACAAATGGTTCTACATTAAACTAAAAATCTCCTGCACCACAAAAGAAACAATCACCAAAATGAAAACACATCCTACTGACTGAGAAAGATATTTTACATCATATATCTGACAAGGGCTTAATATTCCAAAATATAATAAGAACCTATAAAATTCAACAACAGAAAAACAACTCAATGTTTTAAAAATGAGCAGAAAAGAGCATGCCCTGGTGGAATAGCAAATTAGTCAGCTGCCTTCGGCTGAGGGCACAGGCCGCATACATCTGGGTTCAAGACCTGGAGCTGAGATGGAAACCAAGATGAACAACTAACTATAACACATGCAGTGTTTCTTCCTTCTCTCTCTTCCTTTCTTCCTGTCTCTCTTCACCTTCATTCCTGCATGCACCTTTCCTTTAAAAAAAAATATGAGCAGAATAATTAGGCATTTCTCCAAAGAAAACATGCAGATGGCCAATGGGCACAAGAAAAGATGTTCTTCCTTGCTTGTTATTAGGAAAATGCAAATTAAAACAATGTATCACTTACACCTGTGAGATTGCATAGTATCCAAAACAACAAATGTTGATGAGGATTCAGAGGGATAAAGGGAAGGCATTTTAAACTGTTGGCGAGAGTGCAAACTTTATGGAAAGTAGGATGGACATTCACCAAAATATTGAATATGGGTGTGCCCTGGTAGAGTAGTGGTTAGGTCCACCTCTAGCTGAGCACAGTCCACATATATCCCAAAGACCTGGGTTCATGTCCCAGGTTGGGAGGAACAGCCAAAATGTATAACTAAAATAAAAATAAATGAGCGCTTCTTCCTCTTCTCTCTTTCTGCCTGCTTGCCTACTTACCTTCATTCCTGTATGTACCATTCCATTTCTAAAAATTAAAAATGATATCCCATATGATCCTGTCATTCCACTTCTGGGTATTTACCCAAAGAACACAAAAACACTAAGTTGCAGAAATATATGCACCCGTGTTTGTTACAGCATTATTTATAATAATCAAGAATTGGAAACTATCTAAATACCCATCACCAGATGAATGACAAAGAAGATGTAGTATATATACACAATAGAATATACTACACAGGTCTAAAAAAGATAAAATCCTGTCATTTGTGACAAAATGGATGAACTACAGGGGATTATGCTAGGTGAAAAAAATCAGGGGAAAGACAAATCCTGAATGATCTCACTTACATGGAACCTGAAGAAACAAAGGTAAGGAAAAGACAAAACAAAAACTAACCTTCAGACATTGACAACAGAACTGAGGTCACCAGTGGGAAAGGAGTCAGGGGCAGGATCAAGGGGTGGTGGTGTGCAGTATACAGTGCTCAAGGACTTTTTGTAATTTGGTGGTGGGCAAGGTGTGTTGTCATATATTTGATGAATGGTGAACCTGCCTATGGGCTTATATTATTTTGTAACTCAAAGTTACCTAAATAAATATCAAATTTCAAAGAGAGAGAGGAAGGAAGGGAAAGAAGAAGGATGCACTGTAAGAAAGAAGGAATGCAGGGGGAGAGAGGTGGAAGGGGAAGGGAGGAAGGAAAGAAGAATTGAACAAAGGAAGGGAGAGAGACGATAAAGCACTTTTATTTATTTATTTGTGGTTGTAACTCACAGCCTGTCAAGGTTGACAGGTCCTTGGGTTTTACATCGTTTGAGCCCCAGCGGCCAGCTTAACTCTTGCACCACTAGTGTGTGCCTCATTTGTGTAATTTGTGAAATGATATACCAAGAGCTTCTAAATTTAAAAAACTGAAGTATGCTCTTATATTTCAAAGGTTTTATCAATACATTTCTATACCACAGATGCCTTCATAGAGCATAGCTAACACAAACCTTATTATCTATTTAAATATATATTATACCAGCTTAGATATGTCAGTAAAATATGCAAAAATAGGTGCACCCCTGTGACTCAGTGGCAAAGGTTCGGATCATGTAAAGCCTGAGGACCTGGGTCCAAGGCCCAAGACCAGGGGAAGGAACAGGGGTAGTGTGTGTGTGTGTGTGTGTGTGTGTGTGTGTGTGTGTGTGTGAGAGAGAGAGAGAGAGAGAGAGAGATAACAGAGAAAAGAGGATAGATACTGTTTTTCAAAATTAAAATATTAATAGGGATGTCAGGGTGATCTGGTTGAGACATTGCACCCCATTGATCAACCAGGCTTGATTCGGCTGATATGACCAGCTAGGCAGGTGTCCCCTTCCTCACTCACTGTTCCATGTATGTCCCTCCCAAAGCTGCATGTTTGTTTGAAGCAGACAGTCTTCTCCAATAGTCCAATCTTCAATCAAGGGTAACCAGTAGCTGTGCTCCCCTATTAGAATCTCCACATAAACTCTCAAGATCCATAAAATAGGAATAGTACTAATCATTTCTTTGTTTCCTTAGTGTAGGTTCCCAGGATAGGTATACTTTTTGAGTACAAATATTTCTTTTAATGCTTCTGTATGTATATCACCTGTTTTTCTCTGATTTCTAATATGGCAATAGCTATTCTTAAATCCACATAAAGTGAACGTGGGGAGCATAATAAATATATGCTCCTTCAATTTATTGATTCTTACTGAGATATATATTATTGTGAAGCTTATGATTTCTCCCGCATAATTAAAAGAAGTCAGAAGTTTACTCTTTATTGTACTAAGCTAATAAAGTTATTTTATTAATACTAATAGTATTTTGCTAGAAAAAAAACCCCAACATATAATGCTAAGACTGAATAGAGAAAGTTAAGAATGTTTTTGTAATCATCAAATGAGTAAAACATGGAGAAAAAAGAAAATTTGTAGCAATGTTAAATACCAGAAAGAGATAGGTAAGAGGTGACCACCAAATTTGGGAACTGGTGTCTACAGAGCAATTTCTATAAAGTTGAGACAAAATTCAGTTTCTAGTGAGTTGGGAAGTAATGGAAAGTGAAGACATGGAATCAAGCATAGGCTCAAGATTCTTAGTTTTGGTGGAAAAGGCAGGGTACAGGAACAGAAAGTAACTAAATTAGGACCACAGGGAGGTTTTGCAAGATAGAAGAGAAGAGTATTTGTAAGTGTGGAGAAGGGAAAACTAGTGGAGAATTGAGGTCCTATGAGAAATATTAGTGATATTAGAAATATTAGATATGAGAAAAACCAAAGTCCCTAAAAAGATAAAAGAAACAAGTATGTTAAGATGAGGGACACCTCTTCCTTCAAAACAGGGAGAAGTAAGAACAAGCAGAAGGTGCGTGAGAAGGGCAAAATGTTGCGACAGTTGTGCCTTACAGTCTTTGAGGAGAAAAAAATGATAGTACTGAGAGTGCTGCCTTCAGAGCTTGAGGCAAATAAGTGTTCAAAAGGGTTACAGTGAAAATTAGGAGAAGGAGCAAACATTTCCTGAGAAATGTTATTCTTCACTCCTGAGGGCTTAACCAACTTTGGAGACCATACATTTATGAAGACATCATTTTCCATAAATGTGAAGCCTTCTCCAGCAGAATATATAGAAGGCACATGGTAAGGATAATCTCAAGTGTAGGGTTATCAGTACAGTTACAGTAGGAAAACAAACGAGGTGAGATTGTTGGCCAGACCAGCCAATGCTATGTACCACAGGGCTGGGCTGAGCAGGAAAGTAAAGCCCATTGGTGTTCTCGTTCCTCAGCAGCAGAATGAAGGCTAGAGCAAACTAGCTGGTCAACACCATGAGGGACAGACTTACTTTAGGTCGCACTCTTAGGAACTGGATGTTTACAGCTAACATAGCACACAGTACATGATATAACTTTACTTGACCTTGTATCCCAGACATCAGACTTTATCGAGCTGGGTGATGCAGGGTGCCCTGTGAAGTAGAGAGTGCCCCGAAGTGCACCCTGAGGATAATGTACTTGTAAGCACCAGATGGAAGAGCATCAATATGATGTTGAGTAGTTGAAAGATATAGAGAGATTGAGAATGATCATTTGGCACTTGAATGAATGATGATGCATTAATCTAGAAATACCATGGGAGAAGAGCAATCTGATAGAGGCAGCACACGTGTAGAGAGGAATATTATACCTGCATTCAGGAATTCAGCAATGTTTATGGAATATCTACTGTGTGCCATGCACTCTTCTGGATGGTGACTGTGTAACAAGGAATAATAATAAGATAAAGTATCTCCTTTGACAGAGCTTACTTTGTAGTGGTAAGGTGGTAAAGGGTGATAAAATAATAAATGTAAGCAAACAAATAGTCAAACCTTGCATTCCTCAGGAGTTAAGGATTCTGACACCCCACACAGTTGAAAATTTGCCTATAGTTTTTGACTCCCCCAAAACTTTACTTACTAATAACCTGTTGACTGGAAGCCTTATCAATAACATAATGATTGATATGTTGATAACCTAACCACATATTTTGAATGTTTCTATATATACATTATATATTGTTTTCTTTACAAAATTTCTTGAAGAAATATTACTACATAATATTATATAGGTTTAAGGTATGCATCACTGTAAAATCAACATTGCATTCAGTTCTATCCTTCACCATATAATTGATCATTTTTACTAAACTTTCCCCCACATATATTGTATTCTTATAATAAATTTATACAGAAAATAAAATGTTATTAAGAAAATCATAAGAGAAAATATACAGTACTGTACTGCAGTTATATTTTTAAAAATCCATGTGGAAGTGGACTGTCACGGTTCAAACCTGTGTTGTTCAAGGGTCAATAACATAAACTACTTTAGGTGTGATAAGGTATATCAAAAAGTAGAGAAGGCAGAGAGTGGGATGGTGGTAAAGGGGGATAGAGTGGTCAGAGAAGGGCAAAATATTGATGACATTTGAATAGAAGTCATGCCATGAAAATAAAACAAGTTGATAAATGAATATAGAAGCATAGGAATTACTTTCATTTAAAGAGATAAGTAAAAATTATATGGAAGTGATGGTATTTGCCTTGACCTTGAAAGGAATTTTATGGGTGAAGATTCATGGAAAGGGCCAGTCCAGACCACATAAAAAGAATATGAGCCAAAGCTGGAAAGTGTGTGCTACATTCAAGAAATACCAGATTATTTATTATACTAGAGATGAGTTGAATCAGACTGTGGCAGTCTTTGCCATAAAATTGTCTGCACTTCTTTCTCTACTCTGTGAGAGTCACTAAATTCTTATGAGCAGGTGTGTGATGTATACATAAATATGCTTAAAAAACACCTTTTATAGAAAGGATTAGAGAAGGGAAAAATTTTGAGGCAAAAAATCCTAGTTAAAAACCTATTTTAGTAGTTCATGTGAAAGGTAATGAGACCTGGAATGGAAATAATAGGAAGATACATATCTGATAACTAGTATGGAAATAAGCTCACCATGATTTGAGTTAAAAAATGTAGGACTCAAAAAAAGAGGTCAAAGTACTGAGTTAAGGTTTCTGGGAAGATTTTTTGATGTAACAGAAAATAACGAGAGAACAAAACAGGTTTGGGAGACAAGTTCCTTTTGCACATTCTTAGATCTTATGCCAGTGAAGAGGCCCATCTTTTCCACAGCAGTAGTGCACCTCTGAGACTCCATTAGCTTTCCCACTACCCCTACACTTGGTTTACTAGAAAGACGAGACCATAATTGGGTTTTGAACTAGAAAATTAAGGGTAGTCTCTTATACCTCTCAGGAAAAGGAGGTAGTGTCTGCTACCTGACAAAAAGTGGTAGCATTTATATGCTGACTTTAGAAATCAAATCACAGGTCCTATCTTAGCCTGAGATCACAAGTTCGCAGGAGAAACTATTCTTAGAATCTCTCCCTTCTTGAGAGCTTATAAATTACAACAAATAACAATCCTGTGGTCCATTCTGTTATGCATAGCATTTCTGAATAACTTTTCACGAAAACAAAGTAGCTGAGAAAATTTAAACTGGGGTGCTCACAACGAGGACATTCTGACCCTAAACTGTATAGAGATTAGCTGGGTTGCAGTGAGTTAGAGGTTCCACGCAGGAACTTGTTTACAGAAGTAAAACTACATTTCCCGGCGGTCTCTGCGCGGTTTAAAAAAAAAAAAAAAAAGCGAAGCGAGGGTGGGCGGGAATGGGATGCTTCTCTATGTAACGACCCTTCCTATTGGTGGCACAATCCAAGGAGCCATGTGAACCTGTAGGCAATTGGTTGTGTTTCGGAGCGCTCACTGGCGCCGCTTCGCTCCCTGTTTCAATTTCTGTCTTTCGGTTGGGATCCCAAACTCCGACGCTTAGTGTGGCGTGAGTATAGTTTTGGAATTGGGAAGTTAGGGGTGGAACCTTGGATAGGAAAAAAAAAAAAAAAAAAAAAAAAATTAGTGAGGGAGAAGTAACTGTGGACGCAACACGGAATAGAGTGATGTGAACCTGAAATCTGGGGGTCGTTAGACAAGCTGGAGACCGGAAGAGGAAAGTTAGAAGCTGCCAGGAGTTCCGCGGGGTGGAGGGCTGGAGGATTGGGGGACTAGACCAGTAAGGGAGTCCTGAACTGGATGCATGAAAAAATTACAGAATTTTCACGTCTGGAGATGGACTCCGGTGTTCCCTCACCCCACCCTAGTCTAAACCTCAGTTTCCTCATTTGTAAATATAAGGCGTAATATAAATTCTTATCAGTTGTGGGAGTAAATAAAATGTCAGCGTGCTAAATAAATGTTAATTTTAAGTAGACAAGCTACAATATACCTAAGCAACATGGAGAAATAGATGGTAGCTGAAACCTATTAATTTATAAATAAGAGAGCTAGTGATGAGTAAGACAGTTTCTATCTGCAAGGAACATACTCTGTCGTGGGAGAAATAATAGCAACCAAGAAATCTAATGTGTTCACTTTTAGAGAATTAGAAATGTAGTTGTTGTTGTTTTTTTTTAAAGTTAGGTCATTTGGACAAATCATTTTGGATGGAGAGGCTCAGAAAGAAGAGGAAGGAAGTAATATTTTAGTTTCGTGTACAGACTGGATTTAGTGAAATGACATTATGAGGGTGAAGGGAGCTATGTTCCAGCTGGAGGGAAGGTCACAAACAAAGGCATGAAGGCAAGAAAGTTACTTACATGGAAAGAAATGGTACATTTAGGGGCATAAAGGGAAATAAGGCAAGAGAGATAAGTTTGATCCTTGTATAGAAAAGCATGATGTCTAAACTGAGTTAGATTTAATGCATTAGACTCTTAGGATCCACTGATGAATTTTAAGATTTTTAAGGTAATTCAGGGGAGGTGGGAATTACAGTCAAACCATTGTAGTAGAGTGGTAGAAAGATATGGAGATCTTGAATTAACACAGTCGTTGTAGACATAGATTATACAAGATTTTCATGTAGTTGGGAGGGTCAAGAGGAGTAATTAAATTATGAGTTTAGGAGGCATGCCCTAGTGGCTCAGGTGGCTGAATCCATAGTCCGACTATACCAACTCAATTATGATTTTTATTTTCTAGGTTGCTTTTTACAAGAGGCATATTAGCCCAGTTTGGAGGTTTGTGGAAGGAGGTGAGTTTTCGAAGAATAGTCATTTTAAAGGAGAGAATGAGAAGAGATGGCATATTGAAGGATTGGCCGATAGAAAAGAAAAGAAGTAAATGAAGTGACAGAACCTAAAACAAATCTAGCTAGATTGGATAAACTGTCCAAGAGAAGAAGAAAAATTAATATTGACAATGTAAAATGTTACTTTGTTTAAAAAAATTACTAAGCACCTATTGTAAACCAGGTACTATTTTAGTTATTTGGGATATAGCTGTGGTCATAATAGGTAAAAAAAATGCCTGCTGTTAGTTACTTTCCATATTCTAGTTGTCGAGTCACTGAAGACATAGGTGAGTATTATAGTGAAAGTAAAGCAGAGAAGGTGGGAAAGGAATGTGAGTGGCCAGAGAAGACTTTACCAAGAGGGCAGCATTTGAGCCCTGAGGAGAGGGATATGTGAGAAATAGGTAAGTGGAATAGGAAGATCTTTTGCACAGAGAACTACAAGTACAATGCTCTGAGGTAGCACTTTGCCTAGCATGTTTGAGGAACTAGAGGCCAGTGGAGTTGGACATAAGCAAGAGAGAAAGTAGTGGGCGAACTCGCAGAAGGAATGGGGTGTCTGGATCAGGTAGAACCTTGTGGATGATGAATAAAATGGAGTCTTTAGAAGCTTTTGAGCAGAAGAGTTTTGTGTTTTAACTTATTCTTAACTCTTACCCGCTCTGTTGAGAATAGATTGCAGGGGGTGGATTTGAGAATGGAAGCTGAGAAGCCAGTTAAGAGGCTGTAGTCATCCAGGAAAGAGAGTAGAGTGGATTGGACCATGGCAGTATTGGCATAGTCGTGATGAGTGGTTGTCAGATTCTAGAATTTTTTTTTTTTTATGGTAGAGCCAATAAAATTTGCCTTTGGATTGCTTATAGCATGTAAAACAGGAGGGTTAAATTTTTCCTAAGTTTTTTATCAAGTAACTGGCAGGATAGAGTTTATTAGAACCTGGGAACATAGCATTCTAAGGGAAGAGCAGGTTTTGTTGGCAGGAGTTATACTAGAAGCTCAGTTTTGAACTTGTTAAGCTTGAGAGACGTGTTAGATATCCAAGTGGAGATGTAGTATAGGCAGTTAGATATTTGTGAGTCTAAAGTAGAGATAGTCAGGATTAGAAACTTGGTGGGTGCATTGTATTTAAGATCTTGAGACTTCATGATTTCACCAACTAATGAGTATAAAGATTTGGAAGAACTAGCAGTGAGGGAGATGGAAAACCATGGATATGTGTCCTGGAAGCCAAGTGAAGAAAGATTTCAAGGACTAGGTGGAGAGGCACTTTGGGCTTCTGAGCAAGAAGACGGTGTATAGAATTAACAGTAATGGCGTACGCGTACCTGGTGGAGTAGCTGTTTGGTTAGCTACCTTTGGCTGGCACAGTCTACATACATCCCAAGGATCCTGGTTTGTGTCTCAAACTGGGGCTAATAGCCAAGATGAACAATTGAAAAAGAGTGAAATTATTTTTTTCCCCTCTCCCTGCCTCTGCTCATATTCATTCCTACCTGCGACTTTTCTTTAAAAAAAAAAATAATAATAATTAACTGTAATGATTATGTCTTTTCACTTTGTTTTTCCAAATCTTTCCTTAAAGGACTCTAAGCAGATATACCAGGTAAAACACAAGAACGGACCATTATATCATCTCTTGACTTGCTCAGAGTCAGAATGGGTTAACAAAACATATCAATTAAAAAAGCTTTCCTCAAAGCTAATTAAAAACAAAAACAAAAAAACTCCTTTCTCCCTCTCCACACTGTACGCTTTTTTCCCTTCTCTCTCTCCCCTTCTCATCCCTTCCTCATATAATAGGATATTCCCTCCCTGAGTGTGAGGTTTATCTTTCTGAAAACTATAAGCTGTTAAAGTAGAAAAATCAAGGTTTTTTTTTAAATTTTATATTTATATATATTTTATTGAGCTAACATTGGTTTACAACACTATACAGGTGTTCTGGTCCTTTCTTCATCAAATAAATGATATTACCATACTCACCATCAAATTTGAAATAATCCTCTACTACTGGAGGAGCTTATTTTACATTATTAATTAGAATGGAGGTTATGAATTAACCTTTAAAGTTTTTTCTTCTTTTAAAGGAAAGGTGCAGGAAGACAGGAAGAGAGAGGAGGAAGAAGTATTTTGTTTAGTTGTTCATCCTGCTTGTTCCTCCTGACGCTGAGTTGTGAGCACAGAATCTCAGGATGCATGCGGGCTATTCCTAGTTGAAGGTGGCAGACTTACCTACCAGACCACCAGCATGTGCCTATATTTATCTTAAATTTAGTATAATGGATCTTCTTCCTTAATTTCCACTTACTGTTTTTCATTGTTGCAGGCAACCTTTATACTGAGGAGGCTTTTCTTTTGCATGATTATCCTTCCAAATATTAAATTCCATTTGATTTTACTTGAAAATAATGAGGAAAAATATCTTCCTGAAAATTCAAGTCATAGATTTTCAGATTTTGAAACTAACTAGTACTACTGTTTAAAACATCACATTCTCACCTGCAGGCACATCTGATGATTTTAGAGAGGGAGACAGTCTGTATATCCTATATTATTTTTTTCTGTTCTTGACTTTTTGTTCTGATTTTTTATGTATTTGACAGGTGTGAAGAAGAAGAATGAACTTTACCCCGACACAAACTCCTCTTTGCCGAAAGTAAGATACTTGGTTGTTTTTGAGACTTGTGTAGATTTAATGCAGATTAGTCTAGAAGTCAGGGGAATGTGGACTATAAAAGATCTCATTTCTCTGTGCTTATGTGGAATTTAGATTAAAAGCTCTAACAGTAAATTAGTAGCAGAATTCAGGCAATTTGAATGGGCCTAGTACCGTGCCAGTGCATCATAGGTTACAGAGGAAGCGACCAACCTACAAACACAAGAGGCTTTCATTTCTGGGTCTGCCTTCAACTTGCTACATGGCACATCCTCCTCCTCACTGCCACAGCTCTTACCTACAAAATCTGAGAAATACCTCTTAGTTCATTAATTATTCTGTTTTCCAGAGTTATAAGGCAACCCCCTTTGCAAACATGAAGCATTAAGTACAATAGTATTTCTCTCATGAGTTTTTAATGATTGTGTAAATACTGGCTGTATTTTCTTCATGGTAGCTAAAAGTAAATTGTAATATTTCTTCTATACAGTGCTCACTTATAAAAAGTGCTGATCTTCACTAACTACAGCTCTGTGTTTCTGGTATTTTCTCTACTCTGCTGTCTATTTTGTTATGTTGTAAGTTGTAGGCTGTTAACCAAATTGGGTTAATTTTCACAAGAATGGTTTTCTGCATTTCTGCTTCATTTGTTTTCTGACTTTCATCATTTTAGCTTTAGTCTCTTATTTGCTAAAAGGAAACAGACAAAAAAAAATCCTTATCTGGCTTTTGATTAGCCTTTAATCTTGTCTGTTTTGGGTCCTGTGTAAATCAAATACCTGAATGTTAGGGATTGGAACCTGATATGGTTGCGTGGTTCCTAACTAGGCTACTTTTCTAATCCTTAATCTTACAATCTTAGACTTATTCCTTTTCTTAATAATTTTGCCATACACATGCGTGCATGTGTACACACACTTTTAATTTTGTAAGTTCTGATCTTAAATAAATGGGAGTATCTTTTATGTATGCATCTGCATACATTTTCCATTTAATATTGTTTGGATGCTTCATATTCACACATGTATCTCAAATTTATTGTTTCTAGTAAACTGAATAGCATTCCATTGTATGAATACACCAGTTTATCTGTTAGCCTAGTGAATGTTTGGCAGGTTTATTGTTTTTGTTATTACAAAACATGTTGCCTGTGAACATTTTTATATGTGTATGAGTTTCTCTAGGACAAGAGAAATTGCAATTTTGCTAGATTCTATCTGCTCTCTGTAGTTTTACTGTTAAACTCAACCATCAACTTGTATGCTCTATATGCCTTCTAGTGTTGTTTGCTGTAATGATCTGGTCTTACTTAGTTTATATTCCATTTTTTAAATGACCTTTTTACTCTCTAGCATGTGTTATAAGTCCAGCTTAAAATGTGTAATACTTGGAGAACAGTTCATAAGATGATTCGCTAACATGTAACATCAAACTTTCAAGTTTTGTGAGCACCTTAATTACAAGTATTCTAAGAACATAAACCCCGTTTTTATTTAAGAAATTGTAATGTCTCATAAGTGTTCTGACAGTTTAATAAATGTGATCTTTCTAATTTCACATAGGCTGAGAACTGTCTCCAAACATGGGGTTGCCGGCGGCTTTGGAGGGTCCTCCGCGTGCAGGGGCGCGTCTGTCCCAGATTCAGTGGAGTCAGCGCCCCTGCCCTCCATCCAGGACCGCCTGGCCATCCTCTGCCCTTCTCAGGAGCTTCTGGAATATTATCAAAAGAAGATGATTGAGTGTGAGGCAGAAAATGACGACCTGTTAAAGAAATTAGAACTATTGAAACAAGCTTTTGAACAACAGGTAAAAAAAAAAGAGCTGCACACCCTTTTTGGACTCTGTTAATGAAAGAAAAACTAGAAGTGCCAGCTTATATCACAGGCATTTATTTTATTAAAAAGATGCTTTTTTTTTTTTTTAATTCCCTTTAGCCCCATTCCTAGTTACCCTTTTGTGTCCCTCATGGGATTATGATCCCCTCAGAAATGCTCCACCTCTAAGTCCTTAGAGTCTTACATCTCATTCTGTCAAACTTCTAGTTCTTTCACCCCCTTACATCTGACTTCATTTAACTTCTTTAATGCCTACGTAGTGCCTTGATTCTTCGGTTTTCTAGGTGTTGCAAGTCAGCCTCTAGCATCATGTCCTTTAATTAGCCAAATCCCTGTCTGCACATGACCCTTTGCGCATTCTACAAAAACCCTAGCTATAACTTAGTCTGGTTCTCCACCACTTATTCTCCTAGAGTGGGATTTCTCTACTCTGAAATTTTGGGCTTGGTAATTCTTTGTCATGAGTACCATCCTGTGTATAATAGGATATTGATCAGCATCCTCTACTCAATAGATAGCAGTAACATACATACACCTTCCCAATCCTCATTAGTGACATTCAGAATATCTGCAGGCATTGCCAAAGTTCTCCTGTGGGCATAGGCAAAATCACTTCTAGTTGAGAACCACTGTTTTAGAAAGGTCATGGGTCATTACAGAAAAAATTCATGGTAAACAAATTTACCTGTATCCTCAATCACTGCACAGCAGTGTTCTTACCTACCCATAATTTTCCCATTCTCTTCCTCCACATCTGTGCCATATATACCTTCACTATTCTTCTCCAGCCTGTAATCCCTTCTTAACCCTCTTTCACTAGGCAACCTCGCTTCCTAGTTCACAGAGGAAATAACCACTGTCATTCATAAACTCCTTCCTGCCCATCTTCACTGTTACCTGCACCTATATCCATGTCTCTTCTTTCTTATTGAGAAATAAGGAGAGGTGCTTGCTTCAGGGAGAGGTGCTTCTGCCTCTTCAAGCTGAATTGCTCCAACATTTTCTGTGACCCACATCCCTTTTTCTTAAGACACCTGGCTTCACCATTTCTCTTTTCTTTGTGTTCTGTGTTTAACCTCTTGACATTTTATTTTGTCCTCAGTATGTCAACATATTCAAGTCTTTTCCAGTTTAAAAAATAAAACAGCACCCTTAGCTGATCTTTTGTATAGATAACTTTATTCTTTTCCCAACCACACTTGTAGAACTGTTTCAACTTTATCACCCATTCATTCAGTGACTCCTTCTCTGACCTCATTATTCCACTGAAACTCTTCCTCCTGTAGTCTCTAATACCTGTTGGCCAAAATTTTCTCTTTGTGACCTCTACAGTACCACAGGTCCTTGAGTAAAATCATTTCGTTCAGGTCATATTGTTATCAGTGGAAAAAAAAATACTGGTAGATGTTAAACAAAACCACATTATTCAAGAACCTGCTTTTGTTACACATCATTTCTCTAAAGTTGCAGTTTCCAAGAACCAGAAACTGAATGAAGTATATATGAAGGATATGTTTCTTATAAATCATAGTGTCACAAGAGGCCTTTTTCTTGAAGTAGAAGGGAATTGGAAAGCAACACAAAATCTAGAAAATGAAAATACAAAGCAGGGAGCAAACTCATTCATCTTACAGACAGCGATTGGGAGGCAGGAATCAACCTAGGAAACAAAAGATGGAATAAATGAGGTTTTGAAGTAAAAAGGGTGGAGGAGCACTTCTGTGACTGAACGGAAGGCTTGCTGGGCCTTCTCTCTACAGAGCACGGAGAGGCTAGTTGGCTCTTCCCCACCACTTGAGGCTTCCCCTGACCTCCATGTGTCTTCCAGGCAGTGAGGACTTGGTCAGCTACTGTCAGAATTGTCTGACAAACTCCCCAACTTGATTCCCTGACCCTTTCCCCAGAGAGTTTGTGTCTGACTGGGGTCCTAAGGTCTATTTTAATAAGCAACCCGAGTTCATGACAGTGATGTGTAGTGAGGACTTGCTGTATTCATCACTATTAACTTCTCCTTGCTGAAAACTTTCTTTCTTTCTTGATTCTTGTGTCATCTTTGCTCATTTTTGTCTCACTTCTCTGACCAGTGCTTCTTAGTGTTCATCAACTGTTCCCTTTCCTTAGTTTTAAATACCAAAGTTCTTCCAGAGTCTACCATAAATGTTCTCATCTTATCCATGCATTATATTACTACATGTGGGGTGATGACAGTCAAATAACAAATTCACTTTTTTTTTAAGCTCCATCCTGTGTCCATGTCTGAACTAATTTTCCTTTTCAGCCCCACCCATAGACACACATGTGCCACTTATATTTCCCCTTTCTCCATTCTTCAATTTTTCTTTGTTCTGTGTCTTAGTAAATAGAATTCATCCTTCTTACCAGTATCCCAGGCTCTAGTCTATACCTCTCTATTCTGCCTCATACTTTCACTCTAATTATACTGAAATACGTGTGCTTGTCCAACTGTTTAAAGCTCTTTGATGATTCTGTATTGACTACTTTTCTTTCCTGCGAGTACCCACCCTTTGCTAGTCTTCAGCAGTCTTCATCTTTTAAGTTGCATCTTTTCGGTAGTCTCTGATTTCTCAGAGTGAAAGAATTTATTCCTGTTTGTACTTCTCATTCTACATTTTATCATGAATGCTCCTTCTTCAAATAATTATTTCAATTGTTTGCATGTGTGTTCCCACAAAATTCCTCAGACCTGTAGTTAGAAATCGTTTCTTTTCATCTTTGTTTTCTAGAATTTCATCATAATGCTTTACTACATAGAAAGTTTTAAAAATTTGAATAGAAAAATGTGAAAAAATGCTGTGGCTCAGCAGCTAAGGTACAGGCCATGTAAAAACAAAGGACCCAGGTTCAAGACCTGGGACTAGAGGAAGGGGAAAAAAATGTGATTAGAACAGATAAATCATATACATTCTATATTCTATAGTTTTTAAAAGGAACATATGAAAGCCTTGATGTTATATACAAACATCATATCCACCCCGCAGCTTTCCAATTCAAGTCTGTACACAATCTACTGTTGTCATTTGAATTCTTTATTGGTGAAACCATTTACTTTGTAATCTTTTTATATTAACTTATTCTGCTATTTCCAATAAGAGATAACTCCTATGAAGCCCAATATTTCAACTACCTTTTTCCCCCTCAGCATAAACTAGAACGGGATTTGCAGCAGAGGGAAGAAGAGATTGCTGAATTGCAGAAAGCTCTAAGTGATATGCAGGTCTGCCTCTTCCAAGAACGGGAACATGTTTTACGCCTCTACTCAGAAAATGACCGACTGAAAATCAGGTACCAAATAGAAGGGAAGTGTTGGAATTAATATTTCTAAATTTCACTAAATGAGGTAAATATGTCTGTGATCATTCCCTTAGGTTGTATTCTCCAGAAACTGCCTCTGAAATGGAGATTTTTTTGCCTACAGAATGATTACTAGGGAGACTCTCAGGAATAACATCTGTGTGCAAATATGGGCAGAGGTAGAATTTGGACTGTGTTGGTGGTAGCAGAGGCTTCAGCTAACCCCACAGGGAGCTCTGGAACTAGGACAGCTGTTCAGAGGCAAAGGAATAAGGCTTTTGTACCCCCACAATGATGAGTTATTGGATATAGGTTGCCAGCAGATAGATGGTTTACACTTGGAGGAGGAACCCCCTTCAGCCAGGGGCAATTTCTGGACAAAGACCTAGCTCCTGAAGATAGGTATCTTGGACCTGAAGGCAGCATCTGAACAGTGTTCCACAGCATCAATTACAGCATACTTTATTTATTTATTTATTTTTGGTGGTAAAGTACACATAACATAAAATTGCCATTTTGATTATTTTTCAGTGTACATTTCAGTGGTATTACGTACATTCACATAATAGTGTGGACATGCAACTACCCATCTCCAGGACTTTTCCATCATACTATACGGAAACTGTACCCACTAAACAATAACTTCCCATTCCCTGCTCCACCAGGGTGCGCCAGAGTTTCATTTCTTTTTAAGGTGAGGTAGTATTCTATTATAGGTTATGCTATGTTTTTCTAATCCATTCATCTGTTGCTGAACCTTTGAGTTGTTTCCACCTTATAGCAATATGACTAACACTGCTGTGAGTATCAGTATACAGGTAATCTGCTCGAGTGACTGCTTTTTTCGTGTGTATACCCAAAAGTGAAATGGCTGCACCAAATGCTAACTTCATGTTTAAGTTTCCTGAGGAACCACCATACTATTTTCTGCAGTGACTGCACCAATTTACATTTCTACCAGCAATACACAAGAGCTTCAGTTTCTTCATATGCATACCAAAACCGTTTTCTCTCTATTAATAATAGCTCTACTAATGAGTGTGAAGTGGTATCTCATTTTGATTTGCCTGGCCCTAATGATTTAGTGATGTTGAACATTTTTTCTTGTACTCATTGATTATTTGTATATCTTCTTTAGAGAAATGTCTGTTCAAGTTCTTTGCCCATTTTTTTATATTAATCCTTTGTCAGATAAGTGATTTGCAAACGCTTTCTCCCATTCTGAGGGGGTACCATTTTACACTCTTGATAGTGTTGTTCAGTGCACATGTTTTTAATTTTCATAAGAGCAAGCTTGTGTATTTTTCCTTCTGATGCTTTTACTCTTGTTGTCATATCTAAAATGTCATTACCAAATTCATTATCACCGTTTTCTTTTAAGTTTTATAGTTTTAGCTCTTTTATTTAGATCATGACCTATTTTAAGTTAGCGTGTTTTGCTCTATGCATTGCTCCCCCAGGTATAATGTGCACCCACAATTTTGGCCCAGACTTTCAGGAAAAAAATCTTTAGTCTTAATTTTTTAATTCAAATTTTTGTTTATATTTAGGTATTTGTTCTTTGTATTATAAAAGAATTTTAGTATTTTTTAACATTGGTTCAAGAAATTTTTTGTAACAGATAATTATAAAACAGATACAGAGACGATATAAGGTACCAAAATTAAAATAAATAAAAACATTTATGTAGATACAGAATTAGTACTACCTGTGTGTAATATGCATCCTTATTTTTCCCTCACGAATTTGGGCAAAAAAAATATTGCAAAATATAGTAATTTTTATATATGATGTTAGGTAAGATTTCATCTCTTTGGCATGTGGGTATCCAGTTTTCTCAGCACTCTTTGTCTTTTTTACCCTTAAAAGTGGAAATATTTTGACCATGTATGTGGCACTTATTTCTGGGCTCTCTCTCTCTATGTCTTTCATTATGCCAGTACCACAGTTTTTACTACCATGGCTTGTTAGTTTTGAAATCAAGAAATATGGCATGCCGTGGTGGAGCAGGAGTTAGCTGCAGTCCTTATACATCCCAAAGTCCCAGCTTCATATCCTGGTTCCATTGGGAGCAACCAAGATGACCAACTAAATAAAATAGTGCTTGCTTTACCTCTCTGTTCCTGCCTGCCTGCCTCTGTTCATCTTCATTCCTATCTGCTCCTTTCCTTTAAAAAGGAAATCAAGAAGTATGAATTTTCCTTTTTTTTTTTTTTCAGATTGAGGTATAGTTGACATATATTACAGTATTATTAACTATAGTCACTATGTTGTACATTATGCCCTTATGATTTATTTATTTTTATTTCTTTCTTTTTAACCCAGTTTGCTCACTCCCCCTAACCCCTGCCTCTGTCAGCCATAAGTCAGTTCTCTGTATGTATGAGGTTGATTTTTCTTAATATTCCACATATAAGTGAGATACGGTATTTGTTTTTCTGATTTATTTCACTTTGATTTATTTCACTTTGAAGAGTACACTCAAGATCTGTTCGTGTTGTTATAGATAGCAAGATCGTATTCATTTTTATGCCTGAATACTATTCCATTGTATATGTATACCACATTTTCTTTCTTTTTTCATTCATGCATGGACAGAGACTGTTTCAGTATTTTAACTATTGTAAATAATGCTGCAATGAATTGACATCTTAATATGTCTTCCAGTCCATGGACGCGGAATGTCTTTCCATTTGTGTGTGCTTTAATTTCTTTCAGCAATATTTTTTTTTTTAAGGAAAAATGCAGGCAAAAATAAAGGCAAGTAGGTGGGCAAGCAGGACGAGAGAGGAGGAAGAAGCATTTTCCTTAATTTTTTATTTAGTTTTTCACGCTGGGTGTTTCCCCCTGGATCCGGAAATCAAACCGAGGGGTACGTGACCTGCGTTCCCGTGTTCAGAAGGGGTATTGGCCAGTATTGGTTTTCTTGTATCTTTGTCTGGCTTAAGTATGAGGGCATTTCAGAGTGAGTAAGGAAGTGTTGCCTTTTCTTCAATTTTTAGAAAAGCTTAAGGATGACTGGTTTTAGTTTTTTAGATATTTGATTGAATTCATTAGTGAAGTCATCTGGTCCAGGGCTTTTCTTTGTTGGGAGGTTTTTGATTACTGATAACATACTACAAACTTACCTTTCATGTCTTTTGATATTTGGATCAGAGCAGTATTTCAAAGTATGGAATATGTTGTCTCTAGAACCTGAAAAGTCCTTTTGGGCATTATGCTTCCTTCTTGGTAGTGATAGTTGTGATTACAATACTTTGCCCTTTACGTTGAAGAGAATGTCCTGTCAAGCCACATTGGAACCCTAAAACTTCATTGATGTGCTTTGTAAGGCTTGCTTCTCACTCTTTGGGGGCACGTGCCTATTGCTAAGTGTTCTCATATACTTGCAATTTTTTGTTGATCCAGTCTGACTTAATATATCATCAATAATGAACTAATGTGACCTGTGGAATGGCCACATCCAAATCTCTTTGGACTGACTGATGGAGAGGGTAGAATTAATCTGGTTCTAGTGAAAGACTGAAAGTTTAAATAATGTTCTTTACTTCATGTGAATGAGAATTGCTTTGGTCCTATTAGGAATGGAAAACAATACATTTACTTAATCAGTAGTCACATATCACGTACCTGTGCCTAAGACTAAGTCAATCTGCTGTAACAAAGATACCACCTCTAGCACAGTGACTGAAATTGGGACCTACTTAGTAGCAGTCTGTGTTAGTCCTCTGGTTTTGCATAGGTCATATTTGTGCGTTAAATAGGGATTTGATGGGGATCTCCACCACTATATCCTTTAGGTCTTTATTTATCATCTTGGCTAGAGTGGGAAGGGGCAATTTCAGAGGTTTTCACTTGTCTTAACCCAGAATCTTAAGAAACCAATTTGGAGGGTTTGCCTACCACCAAGCACTGCCCATTGTAATTATACATTTGAAGATGGGAATAACAATCACTCAGACCTAGATTTTGTAGGCCCCCTATGAGTGGAACCTGAGCCAAAATTCTATATATTACATGACTTCCATGTGCTCCATTGTCATGATAATGCTTCAGTTCACCAGGTTTCAATATCAACTCAGACCCTGTGTCCAGCAATTGAAACACGGGGTATTTCCTTTTACCTGATACACAGTTGCTTGAATAAACAGCCAAACGTCCTTTGGGGAAGGACTGAGAAAAATCATTATAGTGTATGCATGCTGTCATGTCACCAGGTTTACCTCCTGAAAGAGCCAGTTTCTTTTTCAGGTAATAATCTCTGGATCTTAAAACTGAGATGTGGAAAATGGGTCAGAAATTGTGATTTTTGTACAAGGCACAGGCCTCAGCCTCTTCACCTTTTAATTATTTTCATTGTTTAAACTATACCCCGTTGGCCACCCATCTATCTTGCTCCTAAGAACTAAGATGTTTTATAAATCATCTCAGTATCACAGGTTGTGAAATCTCAATTTAGAGTTTGCTTCCATGGTCCATTTTTGTTATCAGCTATCTTAGATTGTGTTCCCTCAAAACAGACTGCTTGCGCAGGTTTATAGGGGAGTGCTCTCAAGAATAACCACTGATGAGGGAACAAGGAAAATCTGATTAGACAGAAGTGGAACTATGATTCAGTTTCACAGCAGGTCTCACCCAATGCCACAGAGTATTCTGAAGCTGGGATGGCCCTCCAGAGGTACCCTGGACTGAGGCAAGAGGATTGGGCTTTTGTAACCCTCATTATCCGGGTACTGGGTACAGGCTATCAGTGCATATAGCTGGGTGAGGCATCTCCCTCAAATGAGGGCAGTTCTGGAGAGACAGTCAGCTGTGAGTCATCAGCTTGCAAAATGGCTGGCATTTGAGAGAATTAGTTCTGAAGAGGAGGATCTGAGCAACATACCATCATACTCACTACCAGTTCTCTTCTAGAACTAAGTAGAAATTACTTTCTCGCCCCTTATCTCTGAATTCCTAGATATAAATCTGATGTTTCCAAAATTAGAGCTATGGTCTAGATAAATCCTATTCAATTGTAATTTGAGGTTACCGTTGTTTTGAAAATGAAACATAAAGGAGATTCTTAAAATATAAAATTTTACTTACTGTGGACACTGTGTGCTTACTTTCTGTGGGAATTGCAGGGAGTTAGAAGACAAGAAAAAGATCCAGAATCTTTTGGCTCTTGTGGGAACAGACTCTGGAGAAGTAACCTATTTTTATAAGGAGCCTCCCAACAAAGTAAGTAATCTTTGGAATAACATGTTAAGCATGGATTTTACAGAATACAGGTTCATAATTTTGTTATTTGCTAAAGAAGATAGGAGAATTACTATCATAGACCTATGTTTACCTGTTTTCGAAGTATTTTTATAGTCACAGAGAGCTTTACGATTTATTTTCCCTCAAAAACCTTGAGAAGTCGCACTGTTTATCCCCATTTCACCATTTGGAAACCTAAGCACAGAGTAGATGCTTCTGTTTCCAGTGAGATAAAAGAGGAAAGCAGGAGTGGACTTAATGTGGGCGTAAGTTTCAATACTCTAGTTTCTTTTTTAATCTTTGTTTATACTGATTACAAAAGTTGATGCATAGTCTTTATGAAAAAAAACAAAACACAGAGAGTTCAGAAATGGCGGTCTCCTGTAATTCTGTGCCCCAGAGATAAAGCTCTTTTCATTCACATAGAAATATTTCTGTGTATATATACTATTTCCACTTTTCACTTTTTCAAATAGTACCTCAATGAGCATCTTTATATAGCACTATATATGCGTACTTCTTTGTTTCCATTACTTTCGTAGAGACCCTGTCAAAGACCACCTTTTTTCTTAGCAGATATTGCTAAATAATCCTAAAATTTCATTTTGTATCACAACACTGGGTTTTATCCATTTTGTTACTTTTGTCAATGTGATCTCATATGCAGGAAATCCTTTTGTGACTATATCAGTTTTGACCAATTAATAATTCATAGTGTTTGATCTATAGAAAAAGCTAAAACGTGAAATACTGCATTATAGGATATTATAAGCCACTTACATATCTTATTTTTTGCTTTTTCAGGTTAGCATTTTTCAAAAGACTATCCAGACTGAAGGTATAGGTAAAAAGAATGAATCTTCAGTTTCTAAATCAGGTATCAACCATATTACAAATTCTTATTGATGGAGAAATTAAAAAACATAGTATAAATAATTAGAAATTTTTCCTACTATGCAGTGATAATGAATGTTTATAACAGTGCCTCTCCTGGTCTAAGATCTTACTGAGCTTCTTTGAACTATTCAGTGAATTAAATTTTGTTCAGTGCAATTTTAGTGTTGATGATTTAAAAAATAATCTTTTTAAAACTGGGTGATACATCATCATAACCAAAATGTTTAAATTTAGTTTTTCTTATTCCTTATCCTTCCTCATTAAATAAGATTTTATGGAAAAAAAAAAGACACAATTCCAAAGGAAAATGTAATACTTCATCCTTCAGAAAGATGTATGTTATTATCCAGGCAACATTTTGGTAGAGTTCCCTTATAGAAATTTCTGTTTGAAAAATTAGACACTATAGTAGCTGTGTGTTTACCTTTTCCTTCCTTTTCTTATAAGTAAATGAGATTGAGATTGAACTCTTCCACAAAAGTCATGCTGATATTTGAATGGCAGAAAGAAAAGCTAAATAAATGTCTTCATTAATTTTTGTTTTCTGTTTTAGATTCTAAGGTAAACAAAAGAAAACCAACAGTGAGAGAGAAGGAAGAAACTTCTGAGCAGTGCCAAAGAGACATAGAATCACTTACGCTGCAGGTAAAGAATTTATTTGGACAGACCAGACAGTTTCTATTCCAAAGGTTAGCTTTGCATGTGTACCTTAATTATCACATGATAAGTAACTCCTTACACACATGTTATTTGTAGGCATCCTGTGATTATGAAAATTGAAATTGTTTCCTAATTTCTAAGAGTTTGTAGATTTTAAAACCATTACCCTTTATTGTACCATTCGAGAAGTGCTATTCTGAGTCTTCAGTTCATTCAACTTAAGTGTAAAAACCCTGTCCAACAAAACCATCAGACAGTAAGAATTCCCTTTGTGGTTGGTTTAGGGGCACGCAAAGAGTTGCAGTTCTCTAGGGTGATAGATTGCTCTTTGGCGGTATTTTAATTTATTCAGTACATGCATTCTAAAGTTTAGGCTAATGCTGAATCATCCTCTGACCACCAGTAATTGTATGTCATTTGCAGCAATGATTTTTCATCTTAGTTGCATTCAAGTTTCTGTTGTTAACAAGGGGAGGGTCTGTTGATTTAAAGGACAGTTTGTACCTTTGGCCAGTATCTCTGTTTGGAATCGTGATAGCCAGATTCAGAGAAGGAAATTAAATTATATTTGCTTTGCTCCACTTTTTAAATCCAAAAAGGAAGAGTCATTCTATTTCTATGCAACTGGTAGTCTTAAAGGAAGAGAGTCCTAAAAGTCTAAAAAAGGGAGATAGTGAAAAGATGAAAGTCCTATAATAAAGGAAACTGGATTTTCTGACTTTTTTGGTGTTATGTGGATGCTTAGCTTAGCATGGACAGTCTGTGCTCTTGTGTAACCTAACCCAATTTAGAAGACTAAAGTACAGTTGATATTCTTCTCTTACTTATTTTGATCCTTTTGGGGTTTTTTTATTTGTGGGTTTTTAAAAATGTATCTGGAGAAAGGCCTGTTTTTAGAGGTAAGAAATAGGTGGGGACAGGGCAAGAGTGAATACCTTACCCCTTGTTGGCCTGCCTAGGTGGTAGCTCTACAGGCTCAGCTTGAAGAACAGACCAAGCTTTCTAGAGAACAAATCGAAGGGCTCATGGAAGATAGACGGATTCGCATTGAGGAAATACAAATTCATCACCAGAGAAATCACGACAGAATCAAAGAGCTTACCAAAAAGTGAGTACTTAAGAATACTGTACCTGACAGATACTTTAATTTTTCTGAGTGACTTAAAAGTTTGCAACTTTAGCAGCATCTGATCACAGAACCCAAAGGGACCTTGGAAAAATTATCTTCATCAGACATCCCTGCCTCTTGTGTAGGCAAGTGTCCAGTCTTCGGGAATGCTATTGATTCTTTTCTTTGTTATTTATTATAGCAGCTTTGATTTTATACATTAAAATAAACTCATGTGTAGAGGTTCCCCATATGTGCGATTTCCCCAATCCTCAGACAGATGTCAACACACCCTGCCCTCCACCACATCACCAACTGTTCTTCACCATTGTCCAGTGGGCTGCACCTCTACCACCTCTCCCCTCACCCCCAGTCCCATTTCCTATGGGTAACCTCAGTTCTGTTGCAAGTGTCCCAAGGGTTGGTTTTGTTTCATCTGTTCTTTGTTTATGTTCACATTACACCTATGAGCGAGGTCATATGGTATCTATCTTTCTTCTTTTGACTTATTTCACTTAGCATAATCCCCTCTAGTTCCATCCATGTTGATTCATATGATAGGGTTTCATCTCTTCTAGGGGCTGTGCAGTATCCCATTGTGTTTACATATCACATCCTGTTTGTCCATTCAGCAGATGTTGGGCACTTAGGGAGCGTCAAGTTTTCGCTGTTGTGAATAGGACTGCAGTGAAAATGGGGGTGCATAAATATCTGCAAATTAGTTTTTGCATCTTTCAGATAAATACCCAGAAATGGGATGTCGGGGGTCATATGGGATTTCCATATTCAAATTTTTGAGGAATCTCCATGCTGTTCTCAATAGGGGGTGCACCAATTTGCGCTCCCACCAACAGTGTAAAAGTGTTCCCTTTTCTCCACATCCTCACCGGCATTTGTTCTTTCTAGACTTTTGGATAATAGCCAGTCTCTCAGGTGTAAGGTGACATCTCACTGTTGTTTTGGTTTGCATTTCTCCAGTAGCCAGCAAGTAGGAACATCTTTTCATGTGCCTGTTGGCCATCTGTATATGCTCTCTGGAAAAGTATCTCCCCAATTCCTCTTCTCATTTCTGATTGAATTACCTGTTTTTCTGCTGTTGAGTTTTATGTGTTCTTTGTATATTTTAGGTATTAAGCCCTGATCAGAAATACAGAACATAAATATCTTCTCGCAGTTAGTAGGCTGTCTTTTTGTTTTGGCCATGTTTTCTTTCGCTGTGAAGAAACCTTTTGTTCGATCTAGTCCCAGTTACTTATTTTTTTGTTTCCCTTGATGCTGGAGTCGAGTTCCAAAAGGCCTCTAAGACTGATGTCATGGAATGTCTGTCCTATTTTGTCTTCTAAGAAATTTATGTTTTCTCGTCTTATGTCCAAGTCTCTAGTATAGTGAGTTAAAATTTGTGAATAGTGTCAGAGAATGATTTAGCTTCATTCTTTTGCAGGTAGCTATCCAGTTATCCCAACACCATTTATTGAAGAGACTTTCCTTTCTCCGTTGTATGCTTTTGGCTTCTTTGTTGTAGATAAACTGACTGTATGTTAGTGGATCAGTTTCTGGTGATTCAGTTCTATTCCACTGGTCTGTGCCTCTGTTGCTATTCCAGTACCATACTATTTGGATCTCTATTGCTTTGTAGTATAGCTCAGTCTCTGGGAGTGTAATTCCTCCAGATTCATTCTTTTTCTCTCTCTTTGGAGTCTTTTGTTGTTACATATAAATTTCAAGATTTTTTTTGTTCTTTTTCCTGGAAATAAGCCTAAGAGATTTTAATGGGGATTGCATTAAATCTGTATATTGCTTTAGGTAAGAAGGCCATTTTAATGATGTTGATTCTTCCCAACCATGAGAAAGGAATGTCTTTCCATCTCTGTATCCTCCTCTATTTCTTTTAAGAAGGACTTGTAGTTTTCATTGTACAGGTCTTTAACCCGCTTTGTTAAGTATATTCCAAGGTATTTGGTTCCTTTTACTTCTATTTTAAAGTGTGGTTTTCTTGATTTCCTTTTCTTACAGTGTGTTGTTTGCATATAAAAATGCAACAGATTTTTGTGCATTGACTTTGTAGCCTGCTATTTTACTGTATTCATTGATTAATTCTAGTAGTTTTTTGACAGTTTTGAAATTTTCAATATGTATTATCATGTGACCTGCAAATAATGATAGTTTCACTTCCTCCTTTCCAATTCTGATTTCTTTCTTTTTTTGATTATGTATTTTTATTTATTTTTAAAAATAATAATCTTATGTTTTCTTTTGTTTACAATGCTATATTCATTTTAGGGTAGTAATAGCATCTCAATCTATTAGTATTTCACATCTCACAAGAGTTCTAATGTTCGTTATTATTTTCTTTCTCTTCTTAGGTGGGTTGGTTTTAGTTATGTTTTGATTGGTTTTCCTTTTTGTTTTCTTCTTTGCTTTTTCCCTGGAGATGTATTTTGAGGTTACCTTGTGTTTAGCCTTAAGAATCTATGTTTATTTCCTATTTTTGTTAGAAGGCAGATTTGTCTTATACTCATTCTAACCATCCACATTTTTATTCTCCTCTCCTCCTCCCCACCTTTTATATTTGGTCTTACTGTTTTTAAGTGGGGTTTCTTTACACTTCATAGTGTATCCTTTAGTATTCTTTGTAGAGTTGGTTTTGTTGTTATGAATTCCCTTAACTTTTGCTTCTCAGTAAACTTTTTTTTATCATTCCTTTACTTCTGAATGATAATCTTGCAGAGTATAGTATCCTAGGTTGAAAATCTTTTTCTTTTAGCACTTTAGATCATGCTGTTTCCTTCTGGCCTGTGAAGTTTCAGTTGAGAAATCCACTGACAGTTATACGGGGACTCCTTTATATATGGCTTGTTTTTCTCAACTGCTTTTAAAATTCTTTATATTGTATTTTTGACATTTTGATGACAATGTGTCTGTGTAGGTCTGCTTGGGTTTCTTTTATAAGGAACTTTTTGAGCTTACTGAGTCTGGAGGCTTTTGCTTCATTCCCCAGATTAGGGAAGTTCTCAGTTATTATTTCTTCAAAAACATTTTCTGTCCCCTTTTCTGTCTCTTCTCCTTCTGGGACCCCTATCATAAGAATGTTGTTCATTTTGATGTTATCCCATAGGTCACAAATTCTTCATTTCTTTTCATTCTTTTCTGTCTTTGCTGGTCGACCTGAGTATATTCCCCTGCCCTGTCCTCTAGCTCACTGATTCCGTTGGAGTATCCATACATTTTAGCCAAATCCTTCTATTGGGTTCTTTTGTTCAGCTATTGTATTCTTCATTTCTCTGATATCTTGCTTCATTTTCTCTCTATTGTTTTTGTTGTTCTCTTTCTCTATTGTTTTCTTCTTGTCCATGAGTATGTTTGTCACTGTTGTCCTACATTCATCCTCAGATAATTTGCACATCTACCATATTCATATTTTCCCCTGATTTTTAATTGGATCTATTGTTTTGCATATATTTGCATTTTAACCTTCTGTTTATATTTCTGTGGGTCCAATTTCCTGTTGTGATGGCATTATGTAGGGTATTGACTTGTACCAGAGATGCCTGGATCTTGGTGGGAACACTGGGAGTTCTTTAGTTTTGTGGCATCACCATTGGTTAGATTTATTGAAGTTCTTATGTGGACCTTCTGTTGGGGCCCGAGAGTTGAACCTATGGGGTTGGAGTTTGTGTGGGGAATGTAGAGCCTTCTCCCAGCGTCCCAGCTTCAAACCATGTTGACCACCATGTTGTTGGCCCACAATCACCAATCAGGCTGCAGTTTTGCCTCTACCCAAAAACAGAGTGATGCTAGTTGGTATCATTGACAGTTTCTTACTCTCAGAGAGACTTCTTTTAAGTCAGGGGGTGGGATATCCAGTGGACAGGTCCTACGGCTCTGGCTCATTATGATTGGAGGGGGAAGAGGGAGGGGATTCACCTAGCTGCCTTTCAGTTATGGTGGCGCCCAGTGTATTTTTCTCCTTGGGTCTCCTGTTCAGGCCAGTGGGGCACTGGTCTTCCTTTTGCTCTGCACCAAGACCCTTTCCCTGAGCTGTGTTCCAGTCCTGCTACTTTCATGATTTCTGGGAAGCCTGTTTCTTCCTGTAGTTACACCCCCTCCATTGCAGTCTGAATCTGTGGTGTAACTCTGAACCCTAATATTTGAACCTACCCTTTGTGGTCGCTTTTACTGCTATATTTCTATAGCTTTTGTGCCTGATTTTCCTCAGTGTTTGTTTCTGGTGACTTGGTGAATGCCTATGCTCTGTGGGGAGGATGTGGGTCTCACTTCTACCAGGGTGCCATCTTAATTCTGATCCTATTAATTCTTTTTCTTGAAACCTGGTTAAGTATTCCACATGCTCCCGTTAATCCATTTTAGTATTTTAACTATCTGAGTGGTTAAGAAATATTCTTTTATGCACAAATATATTATTGGATTCAGTGTATCATAGGAATCTTTTCTTTTGTTTGTCCCTTCTGAATATGGAAAATTATGATTTTTCATACTTGTACAAAAAAATTGCACTCTCTGTAGTCTGTTATTGTTTTTTACCTACTCCTCTTCCTCAGCATTCTGTAGTCTGACTTCATCCCCACCATTTTATAAAGGATGCCCTTTCTGTGGTCATTATTTACTTTTAATTTTTCCTGACTATCTCTTTCCATTCCTATTATAATTAGTTGCCTTTTGCATATTTGGTACCTCTGATCACTCCCTCTTTGGAATTAATCTCTAGTGATTTTTGTAGCACCTGCGAATTCTCAGCCTTTTGTCTGGCTCCATGGCCAGAGTTGTGCTCTCAAGACATCTTCAGTTGAATGTGTTTGAACACCTCAAATTTACAATGACTAGAACTCAACTATTATTCTTTCACAACAAATATCCTCTCCCCCCATCTCAAATCTACTGCTTCATTCTTGTTCCAATTTAAAGATGTCGCCTCCATCTAGTTCATCCATTCTCTGCCCTCTCATTCTTACTAAGTTGGTTTAAGCTGTATACTTTTTTTAAAAAAAAAGAGGAAGGAAGGGAGGGAGAGGAAGAAGCATTTAAGGAAGGAAGCAAGAAGAAGAAGAAAAGTCTGTATTTAATTAGTCATTTTGTTTTTTTCACGGTGGCCCTGGGTCTCAAACCTGGGTCCTTAGGCTGTATATGTTCCACACAGTAGCATCTCAGCCTCCTAATCCATAAGGGCATGCCTCAAGCTATAGTCTCATTTAAATTTTAAAGTAATCAAATTTCTTCCTGTCACTGGTCACTTTGTATTCTATAGTCTTCATCACCAAACTAACCTTTTCAGTTTGAGCTCCTTTGTTGCCATAGTTCAGCTTGCCAGAATAATAAAATCTGTGCTTTATTAAACACTTGCTATGTGGCATGCATCTTGCCAAACAATGTCACACCTTCTCTGAAGACTTCCTAGGTAGAATTAAATTTTTCTTCATCCACGTTCCCATAGTGATTTGCATACCTCTATGGAAGTACTTATTCCCACCTAAGGTAATTATGTCTTTGCTCTACCAGGAACTTACTGTAGCCTCTGCCCTGCCCTACCCTGCCTTGCTTGCATAATAGGTGCACAGTAAACATTTGTTGACTATTTGATGATCCTTATCCTTGATTTTACAACTCTTTTTTGAGGGGGGTGTGGGTTACCTCTTTTCTGAGTTAAACATCCTACATTTAAAAAATAACATGCATATCTGAGCATATAATAAGTTCTTTCTATTAGATAAATCATTTTAAAGATATTGAATGACATGAAATCCAAATCTATTAATGATTGTCCTTTGAGTGTCACTTTCAAACTGTACATTAATAAGACTATACTTTCCAAATTTGTAATTGAGAACATAATGTAAGATGAAATTAAATAACTAATTGAAAACAAGATTGACCTGTTCTGATGAATCAATCTCGATCTGTCTTATCTATCTACACACACACACACACACACACACACACACACACACACACTTTATAAATATATCTTTAAGGGGGAGAAGGATAGGCAAATTGGGCAAAAGGGGTCAGTTATATGGTGATAGATAGAACTGAACTGCAGGTGATAAACTTAATGTACTTTATACAGATATTGATGTTGATTACAGTGATTCACACCTTAAACAAATACAATGTTCTTTAAATAAAATACAAAAACAAAAACAAAAAAAAAATATATATATATATTCATCAGGTGATGTTTACTCCACTTTGTGTCTGGCGGTATGCTATCAGCCCCTCCTTATCTGTGAATACTATTTCTCATGAAAACAAGCGGATCTAACATTTGCTGGAAACATTTGTGGAAAACTACAGTGATTATCTCGCAGTACTTAATACTTTTTGAAAGCAGTTTGAGTGGTTGTTAAGTATTTTTCTAGGTGCCTCTGGTAAGAGTTTCTAACTTGTAGAGATACTCTTTTTGAAGATAGAAACATCATTTGTCTATAACATGTATACAGGCAAATGTTGAACTGTGTAACACAGGGTGTAAATTTAAAGTAGTATGGAATTTCAGAGAATGGACTAAAGTTGTTGAGGTGACTTCAGAGAAGAAGTTGATCTTGAAGGAAAAACAAGATTTGCTATCAGGCAGTTTACATGTAGAGCACAGCATAGACAAAAACAAAGCTGTTTTTAACACCTGATTTAGTGCTTTTTTAATTTTTTAAATTGAGGTGTAATTGATATGGTTTAGATATTTACTACTGTAAAGTCTAGTACCTGGGAACAGTCCATACTCATGTAGACTATATGTAAATATTTTGTAGTTCCCTGTAACCTAAAATAACCTGTGAGGACCAATCTATGAACCAGTGAACTTAGCTAAATACGTTATACCTTGTCCATGAAGACATATAAGATTACTAGTGAGTGTATTAATGTATTTTTAAATCTTTTAATGTGATTTTACAGAATTGATATATAACATGATTTTTTAAAAACCTATTATTTTCCCTTTGTTGGGAATAACTCTATGCCAGATACGCTGTGTGAGTGTATTCATGTTCATATTTGTGCTTTCTCGTAGTCTTCATCACACCCAAGAACTACTCTATGAGAGCACCAAAGACTTTCTGCAGCTCAGATTTGAAAACCAAAATAAAGAGAAGTCATGGATGCTTGAAAAAGATCAGTTGATGTCAAAAATTAAGCAATACAGTGTGCAGTGTAAAAAGAAAGAAGATAAAATTGGAAAAGTTTGCCCAGTTGTACATGAGAGTCATCATAACCAAAATGAATATATTAAGGTAGTTTCTTTATATCTTACAGAAATTGTTTATTTTACTGGAAGAGTTGAAAGAATTCAGAGAATTCCAGACTACCTAAGGATTCATCATACAAGATCCATTCAGTCTGGAAAGCTGTTGAGTAGCACCCTCAAGAAATAGATTACAAACAGTAGCTCATTATTGTAATGTTTGAGGAATTAGAAAATTAGACTATTGATTCATTCATTCAGCAGATAGTTAAGATACTCCTTCTGGGCTCTGAAGCTACAGTAGTAAATAAGGTAGATAAGGTCTGTCTTCATGGCATTTATAATTTTGAGTTAGAAAGAATACAAACATTAACAAATAACCAAGATGATAGATTTTTAAAAGTGATATTGAGTGAAAGAATTATCTGAAGATTATATGTTACTGTTAGAAGTCTGCTTTTGAAGGGGAACACAGAGAGAGATAGTCTGGTAAATCTGCTAAGTTTGCCATTCAGACCTAGGGGAAGAGCATTCCAGGCAGAGGGAGGATCAAGTTATAGCCCCTGGAGTGTTTTTAAGAAAAGGAAAAGACATTGCTGTGTTTGTAGAGGAATAAACAAAAAGGGACGCCAGGAGTTTGGAGGGATAGACAACAGCCAAGCACAGAAGGCTTTATAGGACCCTTCATGTTTCTGGTATGGAATGTGAAAAGCTCTAAATGTCATTAAGGAAGTAACATGATCTAATTTAGAGTTTTAAAAGATCATTCTGGCTGCTCAATAGAAATGTGTAAGTGCTGTTGATGGCGTTTCTTTTTAAAGAATTTTTTGAAAAGTGTCCCAAAACAAAAATCTTATTTGAGACAATTCTGAGCTCCATTTTCTGACTCTTCCCAGAGCCCAAAATATTGTTTTACTTTAAATTATTTCTACTAATATTCTTTAAGGGTTAAGAAAATCCTCTAGAAATAGGAAGTTTTCAGATGCTCTCCGTCGTTCCTTGCTGTCATACATATCAACTCACCTTATATTTCTGGAAATCTTTTCTTTCCATGCTTACTTGCTTTCTTTTTATTCTTGAGAGGAAGGGAGGGAGAAAGAGGAGGAAGAAACATTTATTTATTGTTTTTAATTTTGGTTCCCCATCCCCACTTCCTGCCCCAGGTTTCTTTGAACTTTACATGGTCCACACTGTCTCAGCCATCTGAGTCACATCCTTTCTTTACCCGAGTACTATTTGAATTACCTAAATTGTAGAATTGAGTATTAATTTTTTTCCACTTTGACCTATAGTCTCTAAAGGATAAGTTAGTACAAGAGAAAAAGCTATCCAGCATGTACCAAGAGCAGTGTATTTCCCTGGAAGAAGAACTTGCCCGAATTCGTGAGGAAGAGGGAGTAAAGAGAGAGATCTTCAAGGTACAGAATTCTCCGCTGCTTATGATGGACTGGGAAGTGCAAATGGTTAAGGGAATGATTTCCTTATCTTCATAAATGCCTTCCTATTTCTCTGTATTTAGGATCGCACTTGCAAGATGGGAAAGCGTTTACAAATAATGACAAAACGTTATGAGGCCTTGGAGAATCGACGTCTCTTGGAAGTAGAAGGCTTTAAGACAGATATTAAAGTTCTCCGGCAGAAACTCAAAGACGTGGAGCAAATGCTATATAAGGTAATTGCTAATCCTGAATTATCAAAAGGGATAAAAAGGGGTGCAAGTGAGGAAACAGGATCATGAGGGCTCCTCAGAAGAAAAATAAGCTCTTTCCTGATGGTGGGCACTAACAGATTACATCCTTTAAAATACATTAAAATTGGTTTAACAAGTACATGCTAAAGGGAAAACAAAGTAGATGGAAATAATTGAATGACTGCCTCATTGTACTTCCATCTAAGCTAAACTTTTTAAAGAGAAATGTTATCCCTCCCAATTCTAGAAACAGATTAAAACAACTCTTTTCCAAAAGAGAAAGTCAGTAATTGAGTAATAATTTTTCCTTATCAGACACAACTTTATTTAGAATCCAAGTTGGCTTAAGAACCAGCCATCCCCATGTCCTAAATAATTACTATGTTCCAAACAACATTAATTATAGAAAGGATGTGTTTTTCTTATTCCTTGGCAAATTTACCAGTATTGTTGTTTATATTAGTCTATTCTCTTTACTCACAGTTAATTATTTATTGATCTGTATCTCAATTTACTATTGGGAAAGCAAAGAGTCATGCCTTTTCTGCTTTAATTTGACTGTACACACATTTTCCTTTTTTTAGTCATTTAACAAAGGATTAAATTTATCCTATGTACTAAAAGTTTCATAAAAATGGACCAGCATAGCCTGGTCTTTGTGACTGACTGCTCTCCCCTGGTATATGCCATAATTATTTTTTTCTTTTCCCCTGCCAAATTCTAGGCAACACTTAGCACCGGAGCAAACCAAGATCTTGCCATCCTGTATGAGGTCCGTGACAGCAATAAACGGGCACATAAGATACAAGGAGAACTGAAGAACCTTAAGTCCAAAGTATTTTGTCTGGAGAATGAACTTAGACTCTGTTGATGTTCACTTTTAGAAATGCCCCTCATCTGGAATAGGTCTGCTTCCTGAAACCCAAGAGAAAGGTTGTCTTCTCCTAGAAACTGTATTCCGAGTTGACTAGAGGGTGGTGTCCCTTATTGTAAAAACAGAATGAAGTGTGAGGTAGTGACCCCTGAAGAAGCTATTCTTTCATGCTAAGCTTTATGATTTTTGCTGTCCTCCCAATAACCTCTCCTTTTTTTCGGGCGGAGCGAGATTGGTGACCTGGATTATAATCTGAATTACTTGGAGACTTTTTCCATGTTGTTTATTCCATTAATAATGGCAGATTTGGCGATTTTTTAAAAAGAAGACAGTGATAATATTTTTGCTAAGAGCTTGACTGAGTATCAATGAGAGTAGATAAAGGTATCCTCTGAGGTTGCTTTTCTCTGCCTCTGTAGGCAGAGGGGGAAAGTAGCAAAACACTTTGTCAAATGTAAATAAGCAGTCCTTCTGCTATTTAATGCTTATGAGCTGTAGGGTCTGGATTACTTTTTGGACGCCCAGTCTAATGAAGTTTCACCAGAGGGCACCAGAGCCCTTGCTCTTAAGCAGCGTGTTTGTTTAGGACAAGAAAAGTGTCACTTTGCTAAGTGAAACTTAAATGATCCTTGTATGAAAAGTCCAGGATTTTACCAGTAACGTGGTTTTTACAAATATCCTAATGTTTTAAATTAACTATTTTTAAATAAAATAACATATTTAAAATATTCAGTTTCTATGATTTCTTGTTAAAACCACATTTATACATTATTAATGATCAGTTTACTTGTCCCATGTTTTCTGCAATATAGGTTTTTTATATAGAGATTTTTCTAAGTGATTTCCTTGAAATCATCAGATCTTAGAGGCAGCAAAGGTGATGACCCTATAACTGTCTTTTTCAAGTCTGTATCCTCTCAAAAGCAAGGTACTGTTTGCAGCTGGGACAAAATAACTGTACCTGGACAACCTGGGAATTGGTCTGTCTTAGCTTATTAGAGCATCATCCTGACTCACGCAAAGGGAAGAACTCAGGGGGAGATACTACCTTTTGTAATTCTTTTAGGTTTATGATAAAAGATAAGTAAATCAGGGTGGAAATTCCCAGAGGGCCCTAGGATTTAGAAGGATATATGTACATGAGTGGTTCTTCCTTTTGTCCTGATAATTAAGAAATTTACTTTTCATGATTGTTGCTGTTTTAATACTGGGCAAAACAAAAGAGGCTCGTTATTCCTAGAATTTCAGAATAAGAAAAGAATCTTAGGGATGATATAATCCAACTCTTTTCTGTAAGATCCGCCACCATTGACTTCCAGGAATCAGTTGATATTGCTCTTAACACCCTGGCCTCAGTTCCAAAAATATTCATCTTCATATTAACCATCCATTAGTACAGCTATTCTCTAAACATCCTCAGTTAAAATTCTTTATCACCAAGAAGCAGGATAGAGTAGTAGGAAGAGCATGGGCTTTGGAGAATTACAGATGTAGACTCAATCATGCCTCTTAATAAAACTCTCCAGACTTGATCTCTTCATCTATAAAATGAAGGTAATTCTACTTGTTTCAGCAGGGTGATTATAGGGATTAAGAAAAAATCTAGTATCCAGAAAATATAAAGAACTCTTATAATTTAACAATAAAAAGACAACACCAAAATGAACAAGGGATCTGAACAGACATTTCTCCAAAGAAAATACGTAAATGACCAATAAGCACATGAAAAGATGCTCAACATAATTGTTAGGGAAATAGAAGTCAACAATAAGACACCACTTTACACTTGCTAGAAGGAATATAATAAAATGTAGGTGCTGGCACAATGTGGCTCAGGCAGCTGAAGTGGCTAAGGTGCAGACCATATAAAAGCTCAAAGACCTAGGTTTAAAAAAATGGGATCATAAAGTGGTGTCACCATTTAGGAAAACTGGTGGTTGTTCAAAAGTTAAACATGAGTTATATGATGTAGCAATTCCACTCTTCATGTACATATCCAAGGTATATGAAAAACTATATGTCCATGCCACTTCCTGGTGGTCTAGCAGATAAGTTCACTGCCTCCAGCTTGTACTCTCCACATACATTCCAAGGACCCAGATTTGTGGCATGGGGCCAGGGGTAACAACAAAGATACACAACTCAATGAAATACCTCCTCCTCTCTCTTCCTGCCTGCCTGTCTACTTACTTTCATTCCTGCCTATATTCCTTTAAAAATAAGAAGAAAAAATACAGCTACACAAAAACATGTACATAGAGCTTCATTGTAGCATCGTTTATAATAGCCAAAAAGTGGAAGCAAATCCGTGTCCAACTGGTGAGTAGGTAAACAAAATGTTTGTACAGTGGATTATAATTCAACCATGGAAAGGAGTGAGGTATAATACATGCTGCAATTTGGGTGAGCCTTGAAAAAAGTGCTAAATGAAAGAAGCCAGACACAAAAGTCACGTATGATTCCATGTATGATAAATAGAGGCGAAGCCATAGAAACAAAGTAGATTAGTGGTTGCCAGGGGCTGAGGAAAGGGAATGAAGAATGACTGCTAGTGTGTTTCTTTTTAGGGTAATGGAAGTATTGTAAGATGAGTGATGATGATTTAAAAACTCTGCAAATATATTAAAAACCACTGAATTATAAACTTTAAAAGTGAATTGTATGTGGTTTATATATCAATTTTTTAAAGTTCATGAAATGGCTTAGTTCTAATCTCAGCATCTAGTGCATTCAATTGCAATCAACTATTATCTATCTTTTGGCTTCAGTGGCCTTCCTATCAATTGCCTAACATTTCAGTCAAATTCCAAGGTGTGTTTCAGAGTTTTTATTCAGCATTTTATTATTAGGAGCTTTGTATGCACTAGAAATAGTGCTTATAAAGCTTATAAAGAACACTGAAATATTCTTGGTTTTCCAAAGGTTGGTTGGAAAAAACTTAATTTAGTAATGAGGTAAAATGCACTGGGTGCATAGGATGGAAAGCAGCAGGGATGACTTAAGTAATATTTGAATTGAATTTTAAAATGAATTCAGAGAAAAGAATTTGGCCTGATCTCCTCATTTTCACAGTTCCCACCAACCTTCCCCTTAGTGGTTTCACCACCCAATGATATCACATTGGTTCATTTGACACGTGAAGGCCAACGTGTGAAGGCAAGGAAGAACAATACTTGAAGTGCAAATACAAAGTCATGTAATAAAGGCCTTAAGATATAGTGCGAAATTTCATTTCATAATGTAAATATTTTAAATATTCCAAGATATCTTCCATCAATAAAATACACACAGGTTTACTGAAAATTTTTTTTAAAAGGTCATGCCCTGGTGGAGCAGCAGGTCAATCGCCTCCAAAGGAGCAAACCACATACCTCTGCATTTGAGTCCCAGGTCCAGGGGGAAGCAACCAGTGTAAACAAATAAATAAAAATAAAATATAAGATGCTTCCTTCTCCTTTCTATTCCTGCCTGACTGCCTAACTCACCTTCATTCCTGTATTTTCCTTTAAAAAAATTTAAAAATTAAAATGGCGCACCCTGGTGGAGCAGTGGTTGGGTCAGAAGCATCATGGGCCCCACATATCCCTGGGTTTGGGTCCCAGGTCTGGGAGAAATGGCCAGTGTGCTCAACTAAATAAAAATGAGAGTGCTGCTTCCACCTCTCGCTTCCTGCCTGCCTACTTGCCTTTATTCCTGCCTGTACTTTTACTTAAAATAATCAAAATCAAATATTTGTGATATCAAGTATGAAAAAAATTTTAATGCAAATTCACTTTCTTAAAAATCAGGGATGCAGTGAATTATTATGTAAAAAATTACGTAATAATAAGCATATGAAATGTTTATTTCCTAGAAAATCCTTGTAGTGAAGATCAGGGTAAGGCACAATCATTTAACACCCGGATTTATTTCAGGATCTGCAAGATCAAAGCAAAGGGCAGTAGTAAGGATCTTTAGAAAAGAGCCCTAGGTGCCATCTGCATTGCCTTTTAAAATTTCTCCTTTAGCCGATGTATATGAGTGACTTAGCAATCACCTTTTACCTATGAAATTTATGCTATTTTTCACGACATAAAATAGCCTCTATGTTATTTTTGGTCTAATCTTACGATTCTCACTGCCTCTCCACCCACGCCATACTTGATGGACCACCACGATTTGCAGTAACATTTCTAGCATAGCAGCTTCTACTTTCACTGCTTAGCACATCTAGGGACAGAAGAAAGCAGGTGGCTACAGTCCTTATCTAAAGAGAAAGTCAAGGACTGAGCTCATGTTAGACACTGGGAATAGAGAAGAATGCATAGGTTTGAGGAACATTTAGGAATAGAATGTACATTTATGTGTGATGGATGAGATGTGAGGGTTAGGGTAGAGTTAAAGAGAGTTCTCTAACTCTAAAGCTTCTGGCTCAGGGAACCATGTGTGCAGTCGCACTCAACTAAAATTGAGCATATATGAAAAGCAGAAGGTTTCCAGTAAATTAAAGATTAGAGATGTGGTGGTGGGAAGAAAAGTTAAGATTAAAGATAGGGATTTGGAATTATATATAACAAACAGAAGTTAATTGAAATCGTGGGTCAAAACCACAGATATGGGTGAGAACAGAGATGGAAAACAGAACAAGCAGAGAAGAGAACCACAGAAGGGAGACCTTAATGGTCAGAGAAAATAGCCAGAAATAAAGAAGTGATCTCAATAACAAGAAAGCAGTGCTCTAGAACCTAGGAGAATGATGACTAAAAGAAGTAAGATATTGTCAAACACTGCAGAAAAGTAAGTTAAATTAGAATTCAGATTAGATCATGGATTTGGGAGTTTAGTAACCAGTGACTTTAGAGCAATTTCAGTGAAGTGGAGATGAAAGTCAACCCATATTAGGTTGAGGAACAAGACAAGGAGGAAGATGGGAAGTAGCTCTAGAGCTGATAAAATCAAGGAAAGAAGTTTTGATGGTTTTAGGTTAGGGAAGATGTATAATCATATTTACAGACTGTAAGGAAAAGACCAGAAGAAGTTACTGAAGACAGAAAAATGAGGGCGGATGTTCATGAGGTAAAACGTGGAGGAGAATGAGAGCCATTACTGACGGAAGCAATAAGTGTAGGAAAGTAGATAATTTTAAAGGAGTGATTGCCTCATTTTTCATAGAGGAAATAAAACCAAGGCTATCCTTGATGGGGCCTCATGTATAAGAATCATTAGTAATAAATTACCTTTATTTTAGTGAGATGGGACGTGATGTGGTAGGCAGCTTGAAGAGAAGAGTGAGCATTTGGAATGATGGGGGAGAGCCAGTGGAAGAGTGAATTGTTGAGAGGTCTTGATGAAGGATTTATTGAGTTGAATTGACTGCCAATGGAAAATTGTCTAAGACTGCAGCAAATCACAACTGCATTTGTCCTCCTAACTGTCCAAGTAGGTAAGAGCACAGAGCCAGAATAAATCTAGTATAAATGGATCAGCATTTAAAAAGGTGGGTGAAGACCGAGAGCTGGAAGGAAGGTCCAGCTGCCCAGTAGAGAGACTCTGCAAAGAAAATATTTTGAAAGTGTTATTTCAAGTCTCTACATTTAAAACCTTGCTTTTATGAGTGAAGTATCCACTCCTGGACTAGCTAGTAGCTTGGTTTCAAGTTAGCCTACCAAAAGCAAGGGTGAACACAGCCTAAACCTCTGGAGCAATTCTATAATCACTTCCTATCTAAGATGACATCACAGTGTACCCATGTTATTGTGTACAGGAGATCTCTCATTTTGGAAATGATAATATTCGTATCTTAAGTGGAAGTGTGTGTGGAGTAAGACTGATACTAAGACACTCATTCCCTTGCCACAGCAGTCTTTTGGGAACCTGATCTTCAAGTGGCAGTTATCATTGCTTTTGTTTGCAGATCTTCCTGGCATCGCTTCTTCTGCTTCTTGGGCTGCATGGCCTCTTTTTAAAAACTGAGCCAGCCATTCATTTTTCAAAAGGAAGTGTGTCGTGTTGACACGTGGACAAGAACAACCAATGGCAAAAAAATTTAATTGAGAAATAGCCCCAATTAATATTGGAAACTAGGTCATGGTAATCGAGACATTTCAAGTTGGTATGCTAAATGTTTCTTTTAGTTTGGACAAATATTCATTATAAAATAATATGCTTGACCTGTCAGTTCACCTATATCTATCTATATCCACCCGTCTATCTGTCTATCTTAGGTAATTGTTGATTCACATGTAGTTATAAGAAATCAGAGCTGTGTACATGTTACCTTGTTCTCCCATCAGCCACACCATTTTGACATGGTCAGTCTGTGGTTCTTGCATTCTGTACTGGACCACAATATTTCTGATTGCCCTTGTATTGGTTTTCTGAATTTTTTTCAACTTTTGGTTCACAAGTGTCATGTCCACTAAGCACATTAGTATTTCACAATAACGGTACTAATTTTTAATTAGCACAACTTCAATATTGCTATGTTGACTGTCCCAGAGTCTCTTAATTAGCCTGCTTCAGTATTTGGAAAGGGATTATAACATAGAGAAGCTAGAATCTGAATGTGATGAATGTAGCATTGTCATGAAGATTTTTATAAGAATTCATTTAGCCCCAAACTCAGTAATGAGTCGAGATTAAGCTGGTCTGTCTGGGATTCTTTATTTAAATTAGGCTGATCCCCCAGCCCTATGTCTAGTCTCTTGTCTCACTCTCTAGGCTATGTCAGCACATGATAAGCTTCTGCAGAAAATAGCTATGTTCTCTTCATGCAAATAAATAGCTATATTCCCTTTCTTGCTCCCTGTCAAAGCAATTAACTCCTCCCTTCTGCTCCCCCAAAAATGAACTACTGAAGCTCTTTCTCTATGTTCTGCTTAAATCCTCTATAACATCTCTGGGATTCTGTACAGCCTTCCCCTGTTACTGGAAAATGGAACATTCCTACTTGGTATGATTTGTTAGGTTAGTTTTGGGCTTCGGGAATGCTATTAGCATTAATTTATATGGAAAATTTTTGAGCTGAACTGAACTCAGAATAACCTACCAAATCACATCGAATAGGAATGTTCTACTTTCGGGTAACAGGGGAAGCCTGTATTTTACCTCAGCTCAGTTTGACCAGACCCCTCTTGGGTTCGGGCCTTCCCACAGTCCCTGTATCACACCAGGTCTTGTCACCTCATCTCCTGAGCAAGGTGTTGGAGGGTGCCACCCTGTTCACATCTCTCTCCCTGCTCCTCCTCTTTGCCCTCCTCTCCTTCCTCTGTCTGCTGGGCTTACTAACTCCTTGTTTTTGATTCCTTTTTGGCTTTTCTCATCTATGTTGATGTTTCCAGGATTTTCACCTCGGTTCTCTTCATTGGTCAACTACAACCTCTCCCTATGTGAGCTAATGCTCTTCCATGACTCCGACTACGGTAAGAATATTGTAAATTCTTTTCCTAGAGGTCTTCAAAAACAGGAGTAATCGCCCTTGAGGAAAGTATAGAATGTAAGAGAAAATACACCTGAAAGCAAAATATTCAACCTAAAAAGCCAAGATAGCAATGGAATTCATATGTGTATAGCAAAGGGTAGCTGGCCTAGGTGAGAAAAAGAATTTAGATGCTAATCAGAAGTCTCTGAGGTCACTTTCTAAATAATCTGAAGGAAAGCAGAGAGTGTGGAATATACACCCAAAAACCTGGGATAACAGAAAGCAAGGTTTCTCCATGCACACCTCTCACTGACCTGCATAAACGGTGCTTTTTGGGGTGGAAGATGCCTAGTTGAAGAGCAGAATCTTTATCAAAACACAATTATTTAGAAGCTCTGGAGTAATGTGAAGGTTCAGGAATCCATTTCTTTCCTTTCTCCAAACGTATTTTTGTTATGCCAAACACCTTCCCCAGCCACCCTCCACCACCACCATACACATTGTGTATGAGGTGAATATATGGAGGAACAAGAAAAAACCTCATTATGTGACTAGTTTCACTCACTCTCCTTGCCCCAAATCAACTAATCATGCCCTTTCTTCGTTCTGTTTCAATTACTTCTTGCAAACTGACTTTAAATCAGACTCCCCCACTTAGTATTGACCTAGGAAAGTGATGGAAGCTTCCTCCCACTGTGGAAAGGGACAGAAATTGTCCTCACCCTCACGCTTTCCCGACCCTGACACGCCTCAGCGGTGCGGCGTTTGCAGCCTGCAGAGGGCGTTGCGAGTCAGGGAGCACAGTTGCTCTTTAATTTTCCCTGTGCAGAGCCAAGTTAAATTCCGGAGAACCTCATACAGTGGGGATTTTTGTTTTCTTTCTTCCATCCCCAGTCCGGGTGGCGGCAGAGCTCAAAGAGTAGTCTGTTCTGGGGAAAAGACGGCATCTGCCTCTCTCCCAAACCAGCCCTGATCAAATCCCAAGCAGCCGGTCCTTAGATAACACGGCTGAGAAACCTGAAACCAACAGCTCGGACTCTCATCAGTGTCCAGCATCACGGTCTGGAAACCGAGACATGCTGCTGAGATGCCACAGTGATTGAGTGTTAAGTGGCATGGCTGGGGTTCTCTCAGCAGAGTTTATAGCCTGGACCTACGAACTTAGACAAAGAAGGGTTTCAGAAAGTCTGTCTGGGGCTTGAGCACCTGAGCTGCTCTGAGGCACTCTGCACATGCACTGACCGTTAAGATAATTGTACTTCCCTAGCAAAGCCATAAGGCAGGTTAACAGGCTGTGTTGTCCACCTGTCTGGGCTGTCTGCAGCGTGTCCAGCAGGCGAGTGGATTCAATTGTGTTTGAGGCAAGGGAAGCAACAACTATCCTGCCATTTATTTCTGCTTTATTTGGGGAAAGCATTTTTAAATAGTGAACTTTAGAGAAAGGAGGGGTATAGATGATAGAATGTAGAACAGATGTGCTCATTGACAAGCCCTGTCAGGGATTCAAGAAGTCGTGAAGTCAGGAGAGGGAGATGTATATGAATAAGTTTCTTTCTCAAATAGAGGCAGGAAATTCAGCCTTGCTCCAAGGCCTAAAGACCTAGAGTGTCTTCTGAAAAATCCAAAAACACCCTTTGTGTTACAGATGGTTCCAGAGGGCTAAGACACGTCGGAAAGCCGCCTGAGTCCACCATCTGCGTAACTTCCCAAAGGAGAGAGTGCATGCACCTGTGTGTGTTCCTGGGGCCCAAGCCTGTGGATGTGTCCTCGGGAGAAGGAAAAAGGAAGCCCCGAGAGTTCACTCAGAGGTGTGGGTGCTATGAACCACTGACCTGGAGGCATGGAGAGCCACAGAGCCAATGTGTACCAGGTTTGGGAGTGGGGATGAAGCTACTTAGAGTTGTAGGTCATTATGCCTTAGTGTCAGCCTCAAAGCCAACCAGGATCTGTAGCAGCAGCTTGTCAGACGCAGACAAGCCTTTCTAGAGAAGGGAAAATGTCTTTTAAGTGGGCGTTAGTGGTCAGAAAGACAGGAGTGGAGCTTCAGAAAGACTCCTTTATCCTGTCTGAACACCAGCAAATGAGAAACTAGAATCCCAGTGACCCGTTCGCCCAGCAATAAAGCAAACAAGTGGTTGAAAATCTATTAGCATGTCGCCATTGAGAAGCCCACTAGTCAATTTTAGGTTTAATTTTTTTATTGGAATGATTGTCTGTTGACTTGCTTGGGAATTCTTTTCCCTGGGGGAGAAAGCCAGGAGGAGAGGTTGTAATGATTCAGAGGCATTCATGCTGCTTACTGAAAGGGAACAGGATGCAGTAGTAGATCCCATATCAAGGCTTTGAAGCATATAGTTCTGGTCTGCGTCAGGTCTCCAGTCTGAGGACTGAATGAGCAACTCTTTTGCTTGGGAGAGAGATATGAAGTCATAACTTCTCAACATGTGACTTGTCTGGGATATTTTCCAGCCAACGAGCTTTGTCCTGACTCTTCAGTATAACATTTCTGCCCTCTCTATCTTTCATTTGACTCTGATTCCTTTGACTCTCTACAATGCAATCTTACACATATTTTTCTATAAAGATGGCAAATATTAATCTGTTTCTCAATTTAATATGCAACATTATTTAGGACTATGGATGGAGAAACTAAGGCTTGAGGCTTGGCCAGAGCTCATAAAAATATTTCCATCATTCAGACAGAAGGGTTCAGTTGCACTGGACAGAAAGAGGAGTAGCCAACAGGAAGCTCTCAGTGAGAGTTTCCATCCTCTCTTGGGAGTGGCTTCTGTAGTAGCAAACTCTGCAGAAAGATTTGTAAAAGATGGACTCATGAAAGGAAGGGAGAGGAAAAAAGATTTCTTCAGTCAAGAGCAGAGTAGGCAGCATTAGTGAGGGTGGAGAAGGCGAGGATGAGAATTACCATGTGGCTGGATGAGTTATGGATGTGTTGAGAATGAGCTCAGAGTTTCCAGGGTGAATGTATTTCTCCAGGGAACCTTCCAAGGGAGCAGTATGTGCAAAGGAAAAAAACAAAAAGCACTGGATCTGAAGTTACAAAGGTTGAGCTTGAGTCCCATCTAGGATACAAGTCACCTACATGAACTTTAGTAAGTTATTTAACATCTCAGAACCAAATTTCTTATCTGTAAAATGGAATCAATAAAACATATAGCTTCAGCTATGAGTGATTTGCATGAATTGAAAGATAAAATAAATAAATGCTTGCCAAGCATTGGGCATGACTCTAGCACTTGGGAATAGCTCCTCTGTTCTTGTCTCTCTTAGGAATTCTCTCACAGGAACTCTCAAAGGACCATGTTTCAATCTAACACCGGCTTAGTGATGACCCAGAGTCCTCATTGATTTATCATCAAAATTTTAACTACCATCATCTCTCCATGGGATACACTTGGCTAGCGGAGGATTTTCTGAAGTAAGAGTGAACAGTGAGGCTCTCTGTGGGCAGAAGGGAATGAAGAAGGTCCGGCTGAGTGGATCTATGGGTACAAGGGAAGGAGGGTCAGAGGTGACAGATCTGGTTCTAATTCTGATTCCATCAGTATTGGTCATGGGAACTTAGTGTAGGTCACTTTGAAGAGACTGAGGCTTGCAATGCTCATCTGGAAATAGAGAATACCCTTCCTCCTGCTATTCTTATATGACTGAGAGAAATGAAACACATGTGATAAAGGAGTAAACATTCTCTGTAAGCTCAAAGGTGCCACGTTATAATATAGCTGTTGGGTTTTAGGAAATGAGAAGGGCGGGAGTTACTTAGCATATTATGACATCCCTGTAGACTAGACCAGAATTATTCTGGATTCAAGAGTTCTACTAACATACCTGCCAAGCAAAGAACACCATTCTCTTTTGAATTCTCTACAAACCAGAATCTTCTGGTTCCTGTGCTGACTGATGCCCCAAAGCTTAGATTATCGTCTCTTAAAAAAACTCCTGGGCATGCATGCCCTGGTGGTTTAGCCATCGAGTACACCTGGGAGCAGTTCCAAATACAGCCCAAGGTCCCTGGTTCAAGACCTAGGGTCAGGGGAAACAGCCAATGTAAACGACTAAATTAAACCAAAAAAAGTGCTCCTTCCTCATCTCTCTTCCTGCCTGCCTGCCTATTCACTTTCATTCCTAACTGCACTTATCCTTTAAAAAAAAAGTTCTAAAAAAACAAGGGTGTCCTGGTAGAGGACATACACCCCTGTGTTTGAGTCCTGGGGAAGGAGTGGGGCAGAGGGTGGGGGAATAACCAGTGTAGTGTGAACAGCTAATAAAAAAAACCTCCTATAATTTGGAAGAAATGCCTTTAGGGTTTTGACTGGCCATATTTGTGGTTATACCTGACTCCAACATCCTTGCTGAGTCAAAGACCAGAGTCTATTTCATCAATATTACAAGTAATATAATGGAAATTATTTTTCTTTTCAGGTACAATTTGTGCAACATGAGTCTGGGTCATTCTGTCTGAGGTATAAGGGCTGAAGTGGGAGAGAACAGTGAAAATCATCAGAATAACCAGTGAGCATTCAGTTAAATTAACATAATGAACATACATCACTGGCAATAATTATGTCACTATAAAATGTGTCACCATTAATACCTCAAACCATATGCTTAGGTCTGGAGTAAGCATATCTGAGGGAGGTTAACAGTTAGCTTAACTAACTGGGAAAGAAATTTGGGTCTTAAAGAGGGATCTTCCCTTGCTGTGATATCTTTAAGAGGTCAAAAGGGATTTGGAGTGAGCTGTCTGAAACCAGGTTCTGCTGGTGAGAAATATCTCAGTGCTAAGGAGGCCACCAAAGCAGGAAAGAGAATAGGGGAGAGACAATGTGGGGTGGGGGGGAGGAAGAAGAGGAAGAGGAAGAAAAGGAGGAAGAGGAAGAGGAAGAGGAAGGAGGAGGAGGGTGAAGAGGAGGAGATGACAACAACGACGACGATGACCATGAAGAAGAAGACGAAGAAGAGGTATAAAAACAGTAGAAATGAGAAGAGGACATAGAACTGAGAGGTGCAGAGTGGTCTCTTTCCTTTTCTGAATTTCTTTAGAATTCACTATTTGAACCAGAAACATTAAAGTGTCAGGTTTCTTATTTCTGAAAAGATCTTTTCTCAACTAAATAGCATAATCTCTGATTTATGACTCCCCCAGTCACCCATTAATACACACTTCATGTGTTTGATTGAAGGGATTGTGTATGTTCTCTCAGGAGTGCCAGTCTTGAGAGAATTGTGATAGGGCTTACACTGTTTCCATGACACAGTCCTGAAAGTGACACAGCCTGATGTCTGTTTTGGCTGCCCCCATTGAGAGAGAGGGACTCTGTTTTCTGGGACCTGCACATCTCCCTTTGGCCTGAGCCAAGCTTGTACATGTTGGTTGTTCCTCTCTTGGTCCTTTGGGGAGAAGGAAGTTGGAATCACACATATCTATGGTTTTGGAACTTCACAGAGACATTTCCCTGAGGCAACTATTAGAGAGTCACCTTTTACTAGAGAGCTGCACTGAAAATTCTGGGGGGCATTTACTACAAGTGCCAATTCTCAAACATTACTAAATGAATGCTAAATGGACATTGCACTACATACTGAGGATGCAAAGTTCCCACTTTTGCGGTCTTACAATGAAGTCGGGAAAACAAGACTAACACACAGAATGAGTCTGTTCAGATCAGTGGGTGGGCAGATGGTGAATCTAACTAAGGCATCAAGGTGATGGGGTTTTTAGGATTGGGTAAGTCCAAGAAAACTTCAGAGAACCTGAAAAGGACCTTGGAAAAAAGGTTAAACCTGACCAACTAGAAGAGAACATGTGCTGGAGGGCAGTGAGTAAATTCCTAGTGGCTGGAGGAGTCTTCACATGATCACATAAAATTAGAAAAGGTTTTGAAAGGGCATGCATTCCAGATTCACTGTCTGTGATAAGCATTGGGAAATCATGAACTATTTTTGAGCAGGTGTATGGATGAGTAAAAGAATTTTATAAAGAGTGTCGGACAGTGGTGATGAGGATGGCTGGGTGGCAGATTCTGGAGTCTGGAGGGCAAGTTAAGGAAAGTAAACAGTCATTCAGTGGAGCCTATTGAACATTCAACCAAATCTGTGAACTTCTGTCTTGGAACAGTATTTGGAGGTAACAGTATTTGATTTTAAAATGTCTTAGAAGACTTTTGAACTTCCAGTTTCTCCTTAGTCTCCTAGCAGATTCACCCCAGAAGAGTGGGAAAAAGCAAACACAACAGCATTATCTGCTAAATGACCTTAGATGATGCACTCTGAAACCCAGACTTAATCATATCATTTAAATCAGTTAATAATGTCTTACCTGCCTGAAGGCAGAGAACTGCATGCCGAATATCTTGGTGATCTTTTCTACTCTAGGAGTGAGTTTCTTTCCTATTTTGCTTTTTAATATTTCAGAACCCTCTATCTCTCTCTCCAACAGCTATTCCATGCTGGGAAAAACTACTTGGGGGGCTGCATAACTTCCCCCAGTGAATCTTGGAGATGTGGTTGAAGCTGAGAAGGAAAGGTCTTCAAATCCCACCTGCAGGAGGACGGTATGGCTGAGTTAAGGGGCCACTGCCTTCCAACTAATATCATATTTGATGTTTATTGCTTCAAGTGGGGAGTGAGGTCTTTGTGAACCACGAAAGGCTTTGGCTTCAGGCTCATTCCAAGGGCCCCTCCACCTCCCAACCCTCGACACCGCCCAGTGTCTGTCAGCCCAGCTTCATATTTCACGATCGCTTGGGGAGCAACACTATCTAGGTCCTAGACGGTACCTCAGTTTCCTTAAGTAACTCAGAGTCCAGATCACAACTTCTACACCTTACCCTAAGTTTCCTCCCCAGGGAACCCAGCGGGTCTGCCCGCTGCCTCCGGCTTTTAGGGGGCGGAGCCCACCTGTGCCCCGGGGGCGGGCCTTAGGCGGGGGCGGGACAGGTGGGTGCGCGGTCGCGCCCAGAGCCGGGAGAAAGCCTGAGCGGGCGGAGGCGAGAGGAGCAGGCGTGCGCACACCTAGGGAAGCCTCCTTGTGGGCAGTGTGAGAGCCAGCTAGCCGGGAGGAGGGAGAGAGAGGGAGGGAGGGGGCCGCAGCCCGCCGCACGGATCGGCGCGGGGAGGCGAGGCGAGCGGAGAGCGGAGGACGGTCGGCGAAGGAGGAGCCGGCTTCGGCTCCCGGAGAGACTGGGGAGTCGGCGCTAAGCACCCGTGCAGCCCGCGGGACCCCCAGCGCGCGGAGCATGAGCCGGCGCCCCGCTGCAGAGTGGCCGGGGGAGACGGCCTCGGCGCAGCCCTGAAAGCTGGGCTGGGGCTGGACGCCGGTGCGCCCGGGGCGCTGGGCCCGGCCGGGGGGCGGGGGCTGGGTGGGGAGCAGCCCGCGCTGGCGGCGGCCGCCGCGGCGCAGCGCCATGGGAAGCCCCCGGGCCGCGCTGCTCCTGCTGCTCCTGCGCCCGGTCAAGCTGCTGCGGAGGCGCTTCCGGCTGCTGCTGGTGCTCGCCGTGGTGTCCGTGGGGCTCTGGACTCTCTATCTGGAGCTGGTGGCGTCGGCCCAGGTCGGGGGGAACCCGCTGAACCGGAGTAAGTAGCCTTGCGGGGGGAGGGTGCGGGGCGGGAGGAGGCAGTGCCCGCGGCTCCGGTGCTGGGGGATCCGCCTCTCATCCTCAGAACCGATTTCCAACTCGTTTTCCTCTCCAGGTGCCCGGCGCCGCCCCGTTGCCTGCCGGGGAGAGGAGGGAGGGGGTGCGCTGTGGGGCAGGCGGCGTGTTCCCGAGCCGGGGCCTGCCCGCCCGGCCCTGGGGGCCCGGAGGGCCCGGGACATCCTTGGAGCTGCTCGCTTCTGCCCTCGGAGCGTGCCTGGAAAAAGGCTCCCCTGCCTGGCCGCGGGGCACCCCCAAGCGCGCCAAGCCTAGCGTCCCGCTGCGAGAGAAACGCACGGATCTGGGGTTTGTGTCTGTGATGCCCTCTGCCATCTCCACCGAGGCCGCGCACCCCATCAGCGCGGCCCAAACTTTGCTGACAGGCTTCTCCAGCGTGCTGTTTCCCCTCCTTGCTGCCTTTTCTGGGAGTTCTTTAACAGTACCTCTTAAACCCTCCTCTCCAGCCCCTTCTATCAGCCACTCCCCTCCTAGCCCCCTCTAATACCTCCACGTCTCCCACCACCTCAAGTCGCTGCCGCCTCTCTTGGACCAGCTAGTGGTTTGAAGCTCTCCTTGAGAACCACGCAGAATGTCCTAAAAACCCCAGACCCTGCCCCAGGAGACCGTGGCCAGCACAGTGGACCCGTCAGTGTGGAGAGCCTGCTTCCCTTTTTAATTAGCCACTTATCTTTCTGGGCCCCACTTTCCTCCTCGGAAAATGGGAAGGAAATGGTCTTTGCCCTTTTACTTCAACAGGTATGGCTATCCCAGGTGATTGTCAGTTTACTCTGAATGAAGCTAACCATAAAAGAAAAAACCCAACTCTGAAAGTGTCAGGGATTGTAAAAATGTAATAGCTGGAAAAAGGAGTGGAGGAACTCCCAGAACTGCCAGGTGCCCTTCCCAGCCCTGATGGGTGGATGTTGTTCCTACCTTTGGTACGTTATCTCCCAAGCCTTCAGGAAATCAGAAAGAATGGCTGATGAAACTGCCCTGGAGAAGATGCTCTAACAAATCTTGCTTTCCCTGTGCCCAGAGTTGGGTGTGGTGCTTTGTCTCCTGTGACGGAAGAGGGAATTACTAGGATCAGTAATTGAGCTGGTTCAGAGTTGAGAGAGATATTTATGGCAGAACCTCTCCGTGGAAGCTGAAATAATTCTGGCTGAGAGCTGGGAGACTGGGGTTCCTAGTTCTTGCCTCCCCTGAGCTTTGTTCTTTCCTCAGAAAGACAGAATGAAACTATTCTTTCGTACCACAGCCACTCACAGCCTCAAGTGAATGAGCTCAGATGAAGTGTATACAGGTGGGAGGTCTTAAGAGGGAGACCCCTTCTCAATGTGGCCATCATTTTGTTCATATGGTAGCCTGTGGAATCCTCTGCACAAATTAAAAACAGAGGAAAGCAGTTGCTTTGTGACCCTAAAAGCAGTGACCTCCCTCCCTCCTCCCGTATACCGCACTCCACAGCACATATATTTTCCTTTACCTCAAGTGTTCTTTCTCTTCAGAGATCCAGAACCAGTTTGCCATAATCATAATCTCTCATTCTGGCTCCCAACCCCTGTCTCATCCTTAGCCATCAGTTCTTGGGTCTGTTTGGTTTTCCTTCTGGATGAATCTGAAATCTTTTGACTGGCTTTACTTATTCTTTATTTCCTTTTCCAAATGGATCCTTCTTCAGAAAAAATGTCCCCAGTGTCCTAGTTTAGAATTGGCTTTCTGTTTCCCTAATGTTTTTTAATGAACAACTCAAAATTAACAAATTATTGATATTTATTATCTCTTGTTCACACTGCTACATTCGTTTTTGATTTTTTACATTGTATCTCAGTCTATATTTCATACCACACCCTCCAGGAGAGTTCCAAAGTCCTTTACTACCACCTCTTCCCCTCTTTCCTTCCCTCCTCCTTTCCCCCTCTATGGCAGACATCATCTTGTGTCCTAAGAGCTTTTGCTGGGGTTTAACTGTTTGTTTCATTTTATTATATTCCACATATGAATGAAACTATCCTGTATTTCTCTTTTTCTTTCTGACATTTCACTTCACGTGATCCCTTCCAGTTCCATTCCGATTGTTACAAAGGGCATAATTTTCCTTTTTTTTTTCAGTAACTGCATAGAATTCCATTGAGTATGTATACCCTAGCTTCTTTATCCAGTCATCTGTTCTTAGGCATTGAGGTTGTTTCTATGTTTTGACTGTTGTGAACTGTGCTGCTAGGAACATGGGGGTGCAGATTTTTTTTTTTTCTCATTAGAGATTTGAGCAACTGAAATTTATTTCTCACACTTCCAGAGACTCGTAAGTTTGAGGATCTAGATGCTGGCAAAGTTGGGGTTTGGGGAGGGACTTATTCATGTGTACAGATGACTTCATTTTGGCGGAAGGAGTGAGGGAGCTCTTTATTAGCATTAGGATACTGGTCTCATTCAACCGGACCCCACCTTCGTGACCCAATCACTGACTGAGGGCACCATCTCCAAATACTATCCGTTGGGATTCAGTTTCTGTAACACCCTGCTAACCATTTTTAAAGAGGGTTGAAGCATGGGCACCGATGGATAACTTGTTTTCTCAGCTTCCTAGAACCCTGAAACCCATCTGCAGTGCAGGTTGGCTTTTCACACTGGGCTTTCCTATTCTACTCTTGATTTCCTTTTGGAATGAAATTTAAACAGTGATTGCGGTTTCTGGCTCCCTTTTCTCTCATTCTTTGTTTTTAAGAAGCCCAGACTTATTGCACCAAAGTTTGCTCTTGTCTGTTAGGTCTTACTCCCTATTCAGGATTTTTCCTCTGGAGGGGGAGAAAAAGAGGAGGAATTAGAAAACAGAGAGGTAGGAAGGGATAGCTAGCATTTCCTCCTCTATCCCCTGGCATACCAACAGCAGCCAGGCTAGTAAAATTTCCCCTCCCAGGACTATACCTGTGGCTTTGACTACATCAGCCAGAGCCCCAGCTTCCTGACATGTTACCCTGCCTCCTCTCTCTAGTAGTCTCTGCCTGCCTACTCACTCCATCACTAGCGTTCCTGTCATCTGTAAGTCCAGCCTCCATTACCAAGACCCTTTCATTTGCACATTTGCCTATCCCTGTGTAACTTGATCTAGCTGGAAGAAGTGGATAGAGGGATGGCAGTCACGAACTCCAGAGTGGTAAAGTAATGACAGGGGAGCATGCTTCCTGCTTCATCTTCCTGGGATAACCCAGTAGTTGAAGATATGGATGATGTGCAATTTGGGCTCCATATGTAAAAAAAGATACAACCGCAATGGGAGTAACTTCAGAGAAAAGCGTTAACGGTTAGAAAATGGTCCCCCTGGACAAAAGACTCAAGAGATATTCACTCATTCATCTAAAAAAAAAAATTATTTTGCACATACTTTGGGTAAGGAGTGGTGCCAAGTCACTTAGATATAATGATGATCAGATTATGGTTTCTGCCGTCCCAGCTTTCTCTTTAGGAGATGAGTTCAGATGCACATATAAAAATAATTGTAATATAAAGCTGTCGTTAAGTATTACAAATGAGGACCTAGATGCTGTGACACTTCTAGAAATGTGACACATCTCTTTCGACTAATATTTCTTGGAAATGGTAACAGTCCAGGAGAGACTGAGGAGTTGGTAAGTGTTCCATGGGCATAATAGAGACTATTGCAGCCCAAAAGCAGCATAAGAAAAGACCAAGAATCAGGGACAACGTAGTGTTTGGCAATGCTGAACGTCTGGGTTCGGTGAAGCCGAGCGTATGGAGAATGAATATAGGATGGTGCTCAGTTATGAAAAAGACAAAATAACTTAATTCAGTAGAAAAGAGCAAGTTGAAAGTGTTAGAAAAGGGTAGCATTATAGAATGGAACAGGCAGGCGTAATAGTAAAACTACTTAACAATGTATTGGATGGAGTGGTGGTACTGAAACATGGCTTTGGACAGTCTCTTGCAGTAGGCATTAGCCCTTTAGCTTCTGGGTCATGAAGCTCTCCTGGGGACAGGTCAGGGTGTTAGGGGGTCATTTAGAGGGCCTGGGAGCAACTGTCACTATATATTAACCCATTAATAAGTATTTCAGTATTTTAATAACTGGTACCAGCTATACTGGTGTGTACTGACTGAAAAGCAACCCTGGGTACAAACTTTTATTGAAGGTTAAAACTCTCCATTCTGGCAAGTTTTAACAAGTTATACCCATTTGTTCAGATTGGATTGGCTCAGTCCCGCCTGAGGATAGAGTTCTGGGCTAAAATGGTCTCTAGGTTCTTTGCTCTATAATTGACCTACTGCTGGGACCAACTTTGTGCTGGAGCCAAGAGATCACATTCGGGCACAGAGCCGGGCTGATTGATAGCATGTACCAGCCGCCTCCTGTGTCTGGTATTTCCCCATTTAGTGCCAGATTCACCTGCTGAGCCCCAGAATGTTCTCAAGCTCAGAAATGAGTCAGCTTTCACCCTTTGATTCTATAGCACAGCTCTCTGGTTGGCCATCATGATTTACACTTGGTTTGAGTGAGTTGAGGGAGGCACATCCACAGATACCAGGCAGGAGGCACCTCAGCTCCCGGGGTCACTGCAGCCATTCTGATTTGGAAAGGATACAAACCCTCCAGTAACAAGTAACTCAGGGCAGAACAGTAATCGGAGACGCAGGCTGGCACAGGGAGAGACAAAGGAGACAGATGTGTGGTCAGAGCAGGGATAATGTGGTTCAGAGTTGAAACTCAGAAGAGTCAGGTAGAGATGGCGAGACAACTGCTCTGTGTGCTCCTTGGGGGCCTGGGACCTTGTCCCCTGCTGCCCCTCTTTCTCCACAACCTCTGGCTCCTTTCCTGGCATTCACCTTATCTCTCTTTACGCTGCCATTCTGCTTGCCCAGGTGCTGTGTATATCTTCAAATTAATATTCAATTCTGAGCACATGCCAGGCACTCTGAGAAATACCTTCTGGTTATGGATGTGAAACTCTGAAGTACCTGACATTTTTCCACTGGCAGACACTGTTAATCCATACTGATACAAGAATAGAACCAAGGGGTTCTTATTCCTTGTACCACAATACATATAAACAACAATAGCCTTTAAACACAGATACAAAGAATAAGAATGAAGCCATCCAAGCTTTTTTATTATAAGGGCTTTTTCTTTGGACCTAGTACTGTCGGGACAGGGACTCAGCATGTCATGTTAGGACTTACCTAGATTTGGTGTCTCCTTTCCCTGCTCTCTGTAGTCCCTGTTTTGTGGCCAGCAGGAGGGCAGCAGCACAGTCCACTGGTTCTATCCAGTCTGAGCTGAGGCCTCATTCGCCTGCCTGGTGGTGGTGGGGCTGTGTTACCACTCCCTGGCCTGGAAGTTGTGCAGATCTGCTTGGGGATAAGTGCTCTGCAGCCCAAGGTCTTTGGGAACAGCCGCTTCTGTGCTGGTTTTAGGAGCGGCTGGTAGTTACACTGTAGTAATTTTCCAGCCACGGAGCCTGGGCTTGCCCTCGAGTGCAGAGCTTTGTGGAGCAGAGCAGAGCAGAGCAGCCCCATAGCAGAGTTTGCTTTGGAAGGAGGCCTAGAGGCTGTTCTTGGAGTCAGCTGCTCACTGTCGAGTCTCTACCAGGTTCCACCACTCTCAGACCTGACCTTTTTATTTTCCATGAGCCCTTTTTCTCATATCCAAGGATGGCAAAGTCTAAACTAGGACAGTCGTACCTTTCGAGCCTTCAGACAACCTTCCTTTGACCGTGTGATCCACAGTTAATAGATTTATGTGTTACCTGCTATAAAAACATACTACCGGAAGAGGTGAGAATAGTTTGGATGGTGTATATAGAGGGCGTTGGACTGAATATGTTATATATTCTGAGCAAAGCAAGGTGGAAAAATCTATAAATTTTTATAGACTCTTAGATTCTAACAAGTGCTGCTTTAAATGTTAGTCTCCATAAGGTAAACAAAATGAATATTCTTTTTATCCTTGTGACTTTAAGGTGAAATTTATTTTTTATGCTAAATGTTTTTTTAACTACTAACCAACTTTCTTTTTTTTTTAAAGAAAGTTAGCAGGCAAAATTTTCTTTGCGTTCTCTTGTTTTCCTTTGCACTTTTCGTTGAAGTATCTGTGCAGAGAAGTACACACGTGAATGTACAGTGCGACGAATCTCTGTACACGGAACTTACCTGTACAATGAGCTCTGTCATGAGAAACAGAATTTTGCCAGCCCCTCAGGGCCCCCTTGAGCTTCCTTTCAATCACTGCCATAAGCACAGATTAATTTAGCCTTTTTGTGCACTTTATGTAAATGGAGTCACATAGTATGTGATTTAGTTTTAAAATTTTTCTTTGTGATTGTAAAAAGAACACATGTTCCTTACATTAGATGACAGCTGTGTCCCTGAACCACATTAACCCCTGTAAAATGACTATTTTGTGCTTTGGGTACCTCAAAAACAAGTTACGGGGTGGCCAAGGAAAACCAAGGACCTAAAGGCCCCATGCATTTGTCTCTTGGAGCTACTACAGGATGGGATTGAGAACCATGGCTTGTCTCCAGGAATCTTATTCTGATCTTACTATTTGAAATGGTTATGTTGGTGCACTCTGGTAGAGTAGCAGTTGGGCCAGTTGCCTATGAAGGAGCACTGGCCATATACCCCTGGGTTCAAGTCTGGGGGCTGGGGTAAACAACCAGTGTGAACCACTAAATAAATGTAAAACAAGGTGCTTCTTTCTCCTCTTTTTTTCCTGTCTGCCTACCTGTACTATTCTTTTTTAAAAAAGAAGAAGAAATAGCTACGCTCCCTCTTGTGCAAGCTATTTGTTTTCATTTTTGTTGGCCATGTATATTGTATAGCCACTCGGGTCTCTTCCTTTGTGTTGGTTACTAGAAAGCCTTAGAATTCACAAAATAATATAAACTTGTATGTGAAGGTTCATTATACCTCAAATTATGACAATACATCTGGAAACCACCAAGCTACCAAAATATGCCTATACCTTTATGTTCTCTGTTTCCCACAACTGCATCTAATTTAGATAATCTTATATTCTGCAGTCCTTGTAAGTCACTTTAATTTTTTTCTGGATCAAATCAAGTCATAAAAGATATCAAGTCAAGTGTTATGCTATATGTGAAAGTATGAAGAAGAAATTAATAGTCACCTGTAATCCTGCTACTCTGACCTAGAGATTGTTGAAAGTAGGGTATAATAGTGAGAACCAGATGCTGTATTCTGGAAAACTTTAAGCAAAAATTCAAGATTAAAGAGCCAGAAAAGCTAAAAAGTCACTTTTTTGTTGTTTTTGTTTCGGTATTAAAAAATTGAGTGATATTCAAAAATAAATTATTATTCATATATCAAAAGAATATTAGATGCCTAGAATTTACTGACATATTTTGAGGCCTGAGCCACTGTTGTTGGATACAGCGACATAAGTAAAAAGAAATTTTATAAAGTTCAGGGCACCCCTGACACTACTGATAAAAAACAACTGAGGGAAATAGACAGGAAGACCAGAATTCTCAAATTTGTCATGTGGGCTCCTACCCTCTCAGCAAGGGGGAGACCACGAACTTGAACTTGACCTGTGGCCACTTCGCTGCCTTTTGCTGATGGGCTATGATGTCACAAACATCAGGGACGCAACCCCTTTATAACAAAGGAGAAACAGTACTGTGGAGGAGATATCTGCCTCCTCTGCCTATTGCATTTTAACTGTTTTCTTAGGGTAACTAGTAGAAACTATGCTTGTGTTCCATTCCATGGTAGATAGAATAATGCTTTATGGCATCAAGACCAGGGAAGAGGGCCCAAGGATGGGAAAAGGAGAAAGAAAAGTGGGGTAAAGCCTAGACAAATGACAGACTGAGCATTTTATAAATAAATGCCCAGGAAATGGTGTGATGTATATTTTTCCATTTTTATTTACTTTGCATATCTTGCTTGAATGACTACAGAGGTGATTCATTTAGAAAGTTTAAATAAAATGTTTATGGGGCATTTGCTTTTTTTTTGTGGGTTAGTGAGTGGGATAAAAAACATTGATGGTTATTGGAAAAAATTATGGAATTTGAAGACAGGGCAAGGTTCAAATCCAAGCTTTATTACTTACCAGTTGCAGGACCTTGTATAAGATGCTCATTCCTTTTCAAGCCTCAGATGTTCATCTGGGTATTGGAGTTATCATGTCCTTTTTGTAGAACTTTTATTATGGCTAAGAAAGATTTAGTAAGCCTAGCATTTATTAGTGTCCAGTTAGATTTAACATAGTACATGTTAGGAATTGAGTGTCAGTTGGCTCCCATCTCCTTCTTCCGAGTTTACAGCCTGAGAGGAATTAGAGAATGGCTAGGGAGACAGGCGTAGATAGATACATTCCTCAGCACTTTTGATAGTGCTTCTTCAGCTTCTCAGTCCATGACACAACTGAGTGTGGACTCTCAGCCATGTCCAGACTGTCCATGTCCAGAACGTGCTACCAGACACATTATTTAACCACTTTTTACTCCAAGATGGTCTGCACTGCCTCCGTCTTTCTGTCTGCATCTCAGGAAAAGATTTCCTTTGGGAAGGAGGGGGAGTTTAGAAATCAAGGATTTTGCTGAGAATGAGAGATGCTCTGGGGATATAACAGGGTACAAGAGGTCAGCAATAGGAAATGACAGTCTGTCACTCTCCTGCATCATCCCGAGTACGCTCTGAGAATTTCTGCACCTGGAAGGGCAGGATTCCAGGCAGTTAACTTAGTTTACATCCTAGCTTTGTAACTGACTTACTGAGGACCTTTGGGCAAGCCCCTTTTCTTTTCTTATTGTAGTAATTATTCTACACACTAAAATAACTTCCTTTATATAGATTCCCCATTTCTTAGATATATTTCAACACACCATGCCATCTGCCATATCACCAGGTGTTAAACCCCTTTTCTTTTGAGAACTTCAGTTTCATAATCATTGAATCACTGAATGTTTCAGGGGTAGGTTTGGAACCTCTCCTCTGTCATCAAGGGGCCAAAATGATGTCTTTGATATTCTTGGACGTTCTGCCATTGGTCTTTCAAGACTCAGTTGCCTGAACTGAGAGGGGCCAGCTCCGCCAGTGCTTCTGGCGACTTAGCCTCCAAGGACCTCTCTGACAACAAGGTCTCCATACCCACAGTTGCCTCAGAGATTAAAGGCTTCCCTGCTGAGATCTTCTCACAAATCCTCTGATCCACTCCTTTACACCCTGCCAGCCAACCCAGGGTTCAAATGTATGCATGGGGGTGTGTGCACATACGCACCCTCCTCTCACCAACTAGTTGGTCTCCTGACTGCTTACAGCTGCCTCTCCATCCAAGGTTGGCAGGGGAACTGAGGATGTTGAGGATTTCCTCATGAACCAGGGACAGAGTGTTCCTCTGCCTTCCAATTTCCAGCTCTCTTTTTTCACTTCTGCTGAGTAGAGGGCCTGGGAAAAGGGAGTACAACTCACGTGGACAATAGCATGAGGCAGGGAAATTGCACAGGCACAAAGAAGGAGTAGACTGTGAGGGAGAGAAATTGATGAAGAGACATCTACCCTATTTTTCCATTGATTCAGTGACTATATTTTTCATATCTGTAAGTTTTAGTTGGTTCTACTTTGAATTTGGTTCCTTTTAAGAGTACTCTATCATTCTTTGGTTTTCAAAGCATTTATTTTATTGTCAGCTTGTTGGCTGCCCTAAACTGAAGAGGCTACTGAAGTGTTAGCACTGTTTTCTGCTCCAAATGTTCACATCTTTGTTTGGTTTCATGGAGGACTCGGTTATAGAAATACCAAGAAGCTTTTATGACGTTATCCAGCAATTTTTAGTATTTTGCAAAAGGAAGTGCTTTGGCTTGAGTATTTAAGATCTCCTCCAGCTTCCACGGCCTGTGATTCTTGGTGTGTGTGTGTGTAAACAAAGGTGACTATTTCCTTTTGAACACACATCCTGGAGTGCAGATACTCACATGGTATGAAGGAGAAGAGACTAAAAAGTGGTTGTTTCCATTAATAGATAAGTGGTATAGAAAAGATGTGGTCTATATACACAAGGACTACCACTCATCTATTAAAAAATAAAAAGACGAAATCCTGCCATTTACAACAGCATGGATGAACCTAGAGGAAATTGCTTAGTGAGATAAGTCAGAAGGAGAAAGACATCGTATGATTCACTCATATGTGCTATAGACAGAGATCAAACAAATAAAAATAGACCTTTTTAGTCTAGAAAATCAAATTAATATCTATCAGAAGGGGAATGGGAGGGAGTGGACAAATCAGGTAAGGGGAGTCATTGATGTGTGAAGGGCAAAACAGAACTTTCAGTGGTGAACCTAATGGAATCCATAGACATTGATTTATAATGATATGTACATTAAGCCTATATAATGTAATAATGCAATGTCACTTGCATTATTAAAATTATATTAAAATTAAAAAATAAAATAAGAAAAAGCTATAAGAAGGTATGAAAAGAAAAGGTGGCTGTGACATGAGAATGGAGTCTCAACAGCCAGGCTTCTGAGTTTGGACATGTTGGGGAGCAGCATAAATTTTTTTTTTTTAATTAAAATTTTTTACTTCAAAAATTTTTATAGTAATATTATTTCTTGAGTCCACAATGCTAAATTCCATCAAGATACTGAAAATGCATCTCACTATATTTCACCCCGCACCCACCACCAGATTTCCAGTGTTTCTTACCTCTGCCACAGCATATGTTTCTTAAAGCAGTGATTTGACAACAATTCTTTTTTATCCACTGATTCATACTTTGATTCCTCAGACATTATAGCACACCTTCTGTTTCCTAGGAACTGAGATCCTTGGTAGATGAAGCCGTTGGAAGTTTGCACGGTGGCTTGCAGACAGAGAGGCTGCTGAGGTAGTTATTGCAATGACCTCAGGTGTGGGTGGCTTATGTCTAGTTGACAAAATGTGACAGAAGAAAGCTGAGACATGTCAAAAAAAGGAAGTGACAGTTTAACAGAGTTGATGTAGAAGGTGCGAGGAACTAAAGCTCTGGGTTTCCCTCGTGGTTCTCTGGCTACACTCTGCCATGAAAATTTAAATTCAGGGCTGCTTTGCACACCTAGCATCTCCAAAATGTTCCCTCGAGGAAAAGTGCTTTCATGTTTCCTTATACTTTGCTCTCTGGGATTTGGAAACTATGCCCATCTTGTAGAATACAAAGGGACAGGATACAACTATGGTTTGTTTTATTTTTACAGAAAAGGTGCAGGCAGGAATAAATACCAGCAGAGGAAGGCAGAAAGAGAGAGGAGGAAGAAGCACTTTATTTATTTAGTTGTTCTCATTGGTGGTTCCCTCTGGCCCTGGGACGCGAACCCTTGTCCTTGGGCTGTAAGTGCACTACCTCCTGCTGGAGGTGATGGACTTATCTGCTACTCTACCAGGACACACCTCAACAACTCTGTTTTGAACTCTTATTATGTGCCAGGCAATGTTGTAGGTGCTAGGGACACAGAAGGAAGCCAGAAACTTGAAGTCTTTGCTGTCATGAAGCTTATATTTCAATTAGAAAAGACAGACAATGAACAAAACAAAGATAAGTCAGATAGTGATGAGGTCTTAGAAGAAAATGAAATGTGATGGAGGAAAGTTTCTAGATGGAGGGGTGAGAGAAAAACTAGCAGATGACTGAAGGGATGTTCTGAGACATGATTTTCCTAAAACAAATAGCATTGGGATAGAGGATGTGATTTCGAACTGAGTGTCAGCATTATAAGTACCTCAGGAAGTCAGAGAATGGGAGCTGGACAGAAGAGGGAAAAGGATAGAATAGGGTGAGTGTTCATTTTTGGGATGAGAAGGCTCTGTCTGAGCCTGGGGGCAAGTTATAGAGTGGTTTTCCCCTCATTACAAACTTGGATTCTAAACCAGGAAAAGGGAGAGGATGCCCTACTAACAGCCCTATTCGAATTAACTTCTGCTCCCCCTTCCCTCACAGCATGGTGTTTGTCCCTCTGTTCATGCACTTATCAAAGTCTGCCTTGTATCAGTTATTTATGTCTGTGTTTCTTTTCCCCCAAGAGGTTGTGAATTTCTGGAGTGCTGGACCTGGGCATTGTCCACGCCCCTGCCACTCTCACCTTTGTTTCCCCTGTGCAGAGATTTTTAACCTTTTGTAGCTCCTGCATATTTATATGAATCTGATGAAGAAACTGGATTCTTTTCCAAGAAACATGCCTGAGCCCTCATGTATTGTGCATGCTGTTTGGGGGAAATCCACAGTCCCCTGATAACCTCCTCGGATACCTAGTTAATAATAGCTCTGCCTGAGTGCTTTGCCCAGTACTTGGTACATGGTAAGTTCTTAGAATTTGATTAACTTGGGAGCATCCTCCCAATTTTAAATCTCCGTACTCTAGTTGCAGGGGACAGATGTTGGGTGCAAGAAAGCCAGGAAGCAATCCCATTGCTAGGAGACGCAGAGGAGAGTGTACACTCTGGAAGCAACTCCAGACAGCAACAGCGTCTTCATTGCTTCTTATCCCTGGAGAGTCAGAGTGGGGTCTCTGCCCCCGTGGGCTGGTCTCAGACTCTTGACTCCTACTCTCTAGTTTTATGATATTCCTTCTGTTTGCCTTTTGAAACTCTGCCATTCTTTCAGTCTCCTTTCTTCCCTGAAGGCTTTCTCTATTTTTTTAAGAGAGGAAGGAAGGAAGAAAAGGAAGCACTTTTATTTATTTTTGTTTGTTCCTCCTGCCCCCCTAATCATGAACTGAACCCGAGTCCTTGGATTTTACATGATTTACACCCCAGCTGCCTGTGCCTGAGCCCCCGGGCTGCCCCTCTTTCCGTTTTGAACTCTTGTTGCTCTTATGTTGTCTGAAACTCACAGCTGATGTGCTCTTTTCCATCTTTTCTTTTACTGCTACTTCATCTGGTTCTGTCTGATGTACTCCAAGTAGGTTATTCAGAGAAGCCAAAGATAGCTCCGAAGTATCTGGCCGTGCCAGTCTGCCTCAGCCTCCCCGCGGGCACGGATGGAGCCTCGCAAGAGGCAGGTGGTGGTAACTTAGAATGGCGTTAGTACAGCTTTGTTGTGCCCACATTTCCTCCATGTGGACACAGCCATCCTTTCTACCTAAAATTCTGAAGTTTCTCTTTTATTCTCCATGCCCTCTGCCAGGGTCTTTATACTTCTTTTATTCATCAGAATATAGTGGTTAAAAGTTAGTCTCTGGGTTCACCCTGGTGAGCCCAGGTGGAGCAGCGGTTAGGTCCATAGCCTCTGAAGGACACAGGCCACATACTCCTGGGTTTGAGTCCCAGGTCCGGGGGGAAACAACCAGTGTGAACAACTAAAACAGAAAGTAAATAAAATGCTTTTTTCTCCTCTCTTTTCCTGCCTGCCTGACTACTCATCTTCATTCCTGCCTACACCTTTCCTTAAAAAAAGTGTCTGAAGTCAGACTACCTAAGTTCAAATCTTATACTCCCATGCTTAGTCAGCTGTGCTTCAGCATGCAGGTTATTGACTCTCAGCTCACCCCATTCCTTAAAATGGGACTGTTAATCGTACCTACCTCATTGGGTTTTAGTTGTGACAATTATTTATCATTTAATCAGTCATAAAAGCCCCTGTGTTTCTCCTTTGATTGACTTTGGTGCTGTCTTTCGTATATCATAAAAATCCTAGGACAAGGATGCATCGTGGGGATTTCTTAATTCTGACTTGAAAAATATCAGCATTTCTTATTACAGGCCAAGGATAGCCATCTCTAATAGAACCTGAAATGCTTTTACTAAGGCCAGCTGCAGTCTCAACATCTTTCTCAACATAGCCAGGCAGTCATAATGATTTAAGTTGCCTCTTAAAAGTGTAGTCTGTTTGCCCAGCCACCTGATTTTGCCAGTGGAGAAGATCTATAAGATGTTTTTTGCCTCAGAACTCCTGATACCTGGCACTATACCACCCATCATTCCACCCTTCTTCATTTCCTTTTTGTTGACTGGGAATGCTTCCTTTTAATGTCTGACTTTTATGAGGTTCTTTTTTTTTTTCATCTATCCAAGCCATCTGACAGTGTACTAAGCATTCTCAAGTCTATTTATTTAACTTTTCTTGGCCAGAGAATTATCTGAAGTTATTGCCACCTAGTTGGAGGTGGATCATGTTCCCAACTCAGCTGCTGTTGGGAGTGATTTGTGGTTTTATGGAATGTCTCCAGTGATATCCTGCATTGATCTTAGCTGAGAGTAACCTGCAAAGAGATTCTTCTTGATGTTCACTTCTCATATTGCAAGGGACAGGCCAAGACTTGACAGTCTTCATCCAACAGATCCCTTTCCCCTCTCATTCTCATCTTTAGGACAGAACCAACTCTACTAACAACATACAGAGCTTCTTTGTGTGGCGGGGGGTGGGGGCGAGCTGTGACTTAAATTATTTTTCCCACAATTCTAAAAACCGACGTCTAAGAAGTGAAAGTTGTCACAGATTCATTTTGGTTTCTTCTGAAGCCTCTCTCCTTGGCTAATAGATGACTCATGTCTTCAGATTGTCTTCTGTGGCTAGAGCTTCTTAAAAAAATAAGCAAATGGAGTTATGATATCCTATCTCATCTCCTTGAGTTGAAGAAGGGTAGGGAATACAAAGAGGTGAAATTGATCTTAAAACAAAAGAGTCCTAGGACACATGAACTGAGATCTTTTGGAAGAAAAATACGTATTTTAAAAAATCATCTCCTTTATTCTTGTCTCTGAAAGGATTAAAAATTGATGAGGACTGATATATTCATAATCCTAGTCCTAGTTAGCATGTGGAAGTTCATTACTGGCAATTCTATGTTGGGGTAAAAGATGAAACGGAAGAAAAATGGTAGAGAGGTAGCAATAAGTGGGTCTTGAACATGTTTGGAAGAGTGCAGAGAGGAAGTGAAAAAAATAATATTTAAGCTTAATTTACCTTGTTGAATAGAAATCAGCTTTGCTGTACTGCATGAAAATTGGAAAAATATTTACATGAGCAACATTATGATAGTGAAGCTTTTATAATATTAATCAGGAACTACCACCTGTCTGATGGGGGAACATTTACTGAAGCAAGAACTGTTAAATTGGAAGCTGGTATTTATCACTTCAAGAAAAAAAATGGTCTTAAACTGCCTCAGGTATTTGTTGATAAAACAAATTAGGGAGTTTTGCTTTCTGGAAAATGGAAATATGGTGTGATATTTTTAGGGAAGCAATTATAGCATATTTTTAGCACCCCTTACAAATCTAAAGTAAATTTCTGTTAGTTTAGTAAGATAAACATATATTGTACATAATGTGGTTTGCTCAAAATGATTATGCATGCTGTATTTAGAAATCAGAGGACCCACAAGGCCAAAGGAAAAACAAACCAAAGTTGTTTCTTCTAAAACCAAGAAAAAAATCTTCAAGAAAGAGCCGTACGTCTGTATTTTTCTGGTCCTTTATCTCGGAGAAGATTTGGGAAGTTCCAGGGCAGAGCACACTTTCCCCAGCTGGCAGGGCTTGGGGAAACCAGCATGTGAGGGAAGCAGTGGAAGAACAGGAGAACAATAGTGCCTTGTTTTCACAGGGAACCTTTCTCCCAGGAACTCAGACCCATTCGGGCTGCAGTTGTATTTTAGAATCAGAGGCTGCTACTCCCTGAAGGAAGATCGATCCTTTCTACCTCTCTGGGAAAGCGTCCTCTCACTTCAGTTTATGGAGGCGTTTGGAGCAGGATGGGTAGGAAATGACATCCATCTGACATGATGAACCCTGGAGTTTGCCGGACAGACGGGAGGTCCAGCCTGCCACCTCCTATATAAAGAGTAGGAACTATGACAAACAGGGCTGGCACAGAGGAACCTCTTCAGGTGACTGGAGGAGTAGGGAGACACTGGGTGTTCCAACTCTCAGCCCTAGGTAAGGGATAAGGGTTGGCTTGGAAGCTCAGCAGGCCATCGTATATAGTGTAGAATCTCCCTTGAGGAACCTGACTCTTGTGGAGGGTGTTTTATTTCAGGGCTGTGACTTCGATGGTGTCACTGTCCTGTTCTGCTGAGGGCCCTCCCCTAGACTAGTGAGTGGACGTTCTTGGATGACTGCAGCTGGGGTAGGTGGAGCAGGACCTGGAATCTGGTCATCAATAGTAGAACGGGACACATCTTTGGCTACCCACAACTAGCCAATGAGGGAGATAGAGACAAGAATTAGGGAAATTTGGAGGAGGGGTCATGCATCTAAGGAGTCTTGATACGGAAAAAGGTGAGCAGAAGTATGAGGTGTAGATGAAAAATCTAGAAAGATGAGGCCAGAGAAAGTAGCAGTATATTGGCCAAGGAGGAGGGACTGTCACCAGTAAAATGTCAGATCAATTGAGATCTGTCATAGCAGAAGGAGAAGCTACTGTATACAATTGTGGAGTATGTGGGCTAGAAGAGAACTTGGAGGTTCTTTTTCATTCAAGCACATGGTTAGAGGTAAGAGCCTGCCTGGGCTGGGAGTCAGGACTCCTGGAGCACAGTCTTGATTCTGATATAAACTGGTTCTATGACTTTGACCTAGTCAGCTCTGCCCTCTAGAACTGAGTTTTCTATTTGTAAGTGGAGAATTTGCAGCTACTGGGTCTGTGAGATTCCCTTTTGACTCTGACATTTTCCCCAAAGGAGGTGATGTTTGCACTAGCACTGAGGATTCCCAGACAGAAGTGACTAGAAACTAGAAAAAAGGAGACTGAATAGATGCCCGACTTTTCATCCTGGCTCCTGTCATCCATTAGCTTGCCTCTTACTCAGCAGAACTGGGGCTTGAGCCCTGGGCCATCCACTTCTCCCTGAAATAATCACCATCCTCATTGTTCCCCTGCCCCTCTCACATTCTCTCCTCTCCCAGTCACCTGGAAGTAGAAAGACAGGTCGCATAGTGGGGGCAGTGAAAGACGGGGTTGAGGTTGGATGAACCCTGGGTAATGTACCTTTGGGAAGCTCATCTCTGGAAAGCCTTTGACTGGAGAGACTCAGTGGCTTTGGGGGCATTTCTATAGGCCCTGGTGACTATGGTCATCTTTCTCCAAGCCCTCCTACTCCTCCAGCACCTTGCCCCCCTTCTTGCCTCCTGGTCAGGCTTCACAAAAACACTGCTGTGTGCTCAGCCCAGGGGTGGAAGGGACTTCTTCCTGGGGATCAGCGTGGGTTTGCCCGTTTATTTTGGCAGCTCCAGCCACAGGCTTCCTGACCAGACCGTCAGAAGCTGAGGGAGCTGGAGGTGGGGATCAGTGAGTCACGGGCTGGGTTCTGCCTCAGGGATGGCGCTGTCCCTAGAGATGCCTCTCTAGAAGCTGACTTCCCCTCTGACTGCAGGGTCTGGCACTTCTGGATTCTTCCTCAGAGGCTTAGGTCACCTAATTTGATAAGCGTCTGTGTGATATTCTGTAAAATGGGAATAATGATGCTACCTCACAAAATTGTGGTGGCAAATTGAAAAGCTGGCACATCTTAAACTCAGTTTGCTTGTCTTTCCATGGTGTGCCTTGATGAGGACTAGACAGGGTGTTCCCTGTAGGTGCAGGCATCGTGGAAAAGCAGAAAGGAAGCAAAAGGTAAGTTCCCACACAAAGATGCTGTGCTTTTCACGTGTTTTCCCAGTTCCCAGCCTGAGGGTGCCCATGATGGGAAAGCGAGACTTTGCTTTGTGCTGCCTTCTCCTAACCCCTTGTTGTCCTGAGGCAGACAGGCTCCCAGTTATTACCTCACCACAGGGCCCTGTCTGCCAGCGTGAGTGGTGAAGCTTACTGGGTGGAGAGCTGGAAGCTAATTTTAGACCTGGTGACTCCCTGCCAACAGCTGTGGCTGGGCCCGGGCAGCTGGACTGGGCCGCCTGCGGGGAGTACTGTCTCCTTGCAGGGAACGCTGGACGTGGTCCTCTAGGTCTGCTCTCCTGCCTCTGCCTCAGCTATACGAGAAGCTGGTATGAAGACCTCTGCACCAAGGGTAGAACTCACCACTCTCTCCAAAGTGCCCTTTCTCCTTGCATTGTTATTTTTATCCTTCATCTCTTTCCAAGTGGCTCTGTAGACCAGAAACTACTGACCTGGGACCTATATAGTGGCCCAGTGGGCTTCTGAAAAGAGGCAGCTGGAAGAAACGGGGTGAAGAGAGTAGCCCAGACTGTCATGGATTTATAGTCGTCCCTCCCTATCAGGTTTTGATTTCCACAGTTTCAGTTACCTGCGGTCAACCTTGATCTGAATATATGTACAGCAACATTTTGAGAGCGAGAGATCACATTCACATAGCTTTCATTGCAGTATATTCTTTTTTCCTCATTATTATTATTAATCTCTCACTATGCCTACTTCATAAATTAAACATTGTCATAGGTATATATGTAGAGAAAAAAACATAGTATATGTGTTGTTTGGTTCTATTCAGTTTCTGGCATTCACTGGGGGTCTTGGAATGTATCCGCCGTAGCTTACGGAGGACTGTCGTATAGGTAAAATGCATCCTCCCACTGCATCCTCCCACTGAACACCAAGCTGATGATCTATCTATATCTATCTGTCTGTCTGTCTGTCTATATCGCCTGGTGTTAGGTAAGGAAGGAAAGGCAAGTAAATTAGTTTTTTACACAATAGAGTGATAAATGCTATTGCACGGTTTTAATAATAATGGCTCAATTACGTGTACTTTACACATGATCTCATTTAACTTTTTCTTTTCTTTCTTTCTTTTTTACTTTTAAGGAAAGGTAGAGGCAGGAATGAAGGCGAGTAGACAGACAATTAGGAAGAAAGAGGCAGAAGAAGTACTTTATTTTAATTAGTAGTTCACTTTGGTCATTCCCCCGGCCCCATGTCTGGAACCCATGATCTTGGGATGTATGTGGGACTGCTTCCAGGATGTACTACACTGCTAGGCCACCAGAGCATAGCCTGCATTTAATCTTCACAATAACCCCATGAGGGTTAGGGTCCTTTTTATTGTTTCTATCCCCCCGCCCGCTTTTTATCCTTGGCTTTTACATTATCTGTGCCCTAGATGTTGACTTTGCATCTGAGTCACCAGGGCATACCTATATTGTTTCCATTTTCTGGGTAGAAAATTGAAACTCAGACTGGTTACTTAGCTCATTCAAGACAGACTCCAGTTTGACCTTAGGCATTGCGGTGAGACAGTGAGGGGCAAGTGGGCTATCGTCTGCAGTGAGCTGGCCAGTGGGGGTGGAGTGGGGGATGATGGAAAGGCAGTTTACTTAATCTCTCCAAACTTCTAATTCCCAATCTATAAAAGGGAGCTAATTTTACTTGCAGCTCTTTCTTGTGCAAATTATTTGAATATAAAACAGCACCTTATTAGTATAAAAGCTGACATATATTGAGAGCTAAGCTTGTACCAGTAACTTTTCGGGTATTACCTTCTCTAATCTTCCCTTGAGCCCATCAAGAGCCTGCAATTCCTCTTTTACAGAACACTCTATCTCCTTGTTCACAACATTCCTCTATGAACAAATCTCTTCTTGCTTTCGCTGGGGTGCTGACTTCAACTTCGTTAGTGACAGTCATTCTGGAGCTGAGATGCTGGAGATAGGTAGTACTGTCCTTAGCCCACCCCTAGTGCAAGCAATGCTATTCTGTGGGCGCATGCCAGGTTCCATGGTTATCTCTGGGGGCCATCACCCTCAGCGAGAGGGTGGAGGCCTTAAATTCCGCTGTCTGTCTTAATGGCTCTCAGCCTGGCTGCACATTTGAATCACTTAAACAATTTTAAGAATTATCCATACTAAGACCTTATCTCAAGTCAATCAATAAGATTCGAGAAGAGGGAGCTAAGTATCAGCTTCCAGGTGATTTAGAATGGGTAACCTTAAGAGAACCTTAGTCTATACCTTCTCCAGGAAGGTGATGGAGGGAGAGACAAGTAAGAAGCCCTCACTTAAGGTCCTCAGTGACTTCAGGTGAACAGGGTAAAACAAAAGCAGGTCTTTCAGTATTCTTTTGTTCAAAGTAGACTGGTAATTATTTTTTTCTCACTGACACCGAAACAACATGGAACTAAATGACATTATTTGAGGGACAGCTGTTCAATAGTTAAACGATGACCAGAATGCCACTGGGCCTCTCGCTGCTTCAGAAGTAAGCCAGGAAAGATTTGGAAATGGGACAGGGAACAATTAGAAAAAAAAGAGACAATGAGGTATAAAGAAGAGGTGATAAAATGAAAAAAATTCTTGATATTGAAGGATGCTAAATTATGCCCTATCATGACCCCACGTTTTTTCTTTCCCTTTTCTTTTTTTAAGAAAAAGTGCAGGCAGGAATGAAGGTGAGTAGGCAGACAGAAAGAAAGGGAGAGAGAGGAGAAAATCTAGTACCATTCAAGGACCTGAGTTCATGTCTCAGGTCCAAGGGAACAACTAATGTGACCAGCTAAATAAAGATAAAGTAGAATATTTATTCCTTCTCTCTCTTACTGCCTGCCTATTTGCCTTCATTCCCGCCTGCACCCTCCCTTAAAAAAAGAAAGATAGAAAGAGAGAGAGAAAGAGAGAGAGAGAGAAAGGAAAAAAAAAGGAAGAAATCAAGACTCTGAAATAAATGAATAACCTGTATAACCTCATCATCCAGGGCAGTTATTCAGGGCAAAGGCCTCAACTGGCAACACAAATGACCAGGCTACACACTGGTCATCCAGGAAGCTCAAAAATAAGGCAAAACCCCAGAATAGCAGAACAAAAGACAAAGGAAAAACAAAAAAAACAAAAAAAGGAATTAAGGAAAAGGGGTGGAGGTTATACAAGCAAATAAATTATGTTTAAATATAGTTCATTTTGAAACAAAACATACTAGAGCAGAAACTTGGTTGGGAACCAGTGCCAGGGTAGAAAACCCTAAACTGTAACTGACAAATTGCTGGAGGCTGAGCATGGACAAGTCTGAGAGTTAAAAACTTCAGGGGAGAGATTTAATATACAGCGTAGTGATTATAGTCAACAATACTGTATTATAAACTTCAGGGTTTTCTACCAGACTAGATCTTAATTGTTTCCACCACAGAAAATAAATGGTAATTATGTGATATGATGGAAGTGTTAGCTAACACTAAGGTGGTAATTATATTGCAATATATAAATGTATCAAATCAGCATGTTGTATACCTTAAACGATGTTATATATTATATCTGAAAAACAAAACTTGGGGACCCAGGCATAGGGTAGCACTCACGCTTTTGTGAGTTTTACCTTCTGGAGCTCTACCAGATGCTCATAGTAAATAATCCCATTGTGCTCTCAGTAGGGGAAAGGGAAAGGGAAAGGGAAAGGAGTCACTTTAAAATATGCCAGAGCACTCTGTTCTTCTTAACAAGGCCTGCCACAAGGGGATACTATTTATCAGGGCTTAACCTACCTGGGGGAAGGCAAATACCAATTCCAGTGTACTCTAGCCAGCTGGCTCACCTTCCCACCTAAGGGCAGTAGGAGGAATAGAAACTGAGAAACAATGGTGAAGTTCAGAGTCCAGGGGCACAACTCACCAAAATATTGAGAACTAATCACAGGATTAAAGAATGCTTCCTCTCCTCCTACATCTTACTGTCACATCATTGTGGCCTATTTTCTGGAGTTGCTTTTATCCAGTACATCATGTCTATCTTTTAATAAAATTAAAAGGCATACTGAAAAGCAAAAAAACAGAGTTTTAAGAGACGAACAAGCATCAGAACCCAAGTAAGATATAACAAAAATGTTGAAATTATTAGACCGGGATTTAAAAAATCTGTGCTGACTATGTTAAGGATTTTAATGGGAAAATGAACAACATGAAAAAGCAGATGGATAATGTAAGCAGAGAGAAGGGAATTCTAGGAGAGAAAAAAATATATAGATATCAAAAACACTAACAGGAATGAATGCCTTTGGTGGAGTCATTAGCAGACAGGACACAGTCAAAGAAAGATTCTTTGGTTTGAGGATTTGACAATAGAAACTTCCAAAACTGGAAAGAAAAAAACAATGAGAGGAGCAAAACGAAATATCCAAGAACTGTGGGTCAGCTAAAAAAGAGGTGTTGCAAACCTGAAAGATGTCGCAATACCAGAAGGAGAATAGAGAAAGGAGCAGAAGAAATATTTGAAGCAATAAAGAGTGAATAATATAAGACATCAAACCTGTCAGACACCAAACCATAGATCCAGGAATCTCAGAGAATACTAAGCAGAATAAATACCGTACCCCCAAATTATATTAAAACTCAGAAAAAATCAAAGAGAAAAAATTGTGAAAGAAGCCGGAAGGCAAAAGCATCTTACCTATAGAGGACTAAAGATAAGAATTACGTGGCTGGGGCAGCTGAGAGGCTGGCATGTGGACCATGTAAAGCCCAAGTAACTGGGGCTGGTGTGAAAAACCAAAATAAACTAAACCAAAACAACTAAAGGTGCTTCCTCCGGTCCCTCCCTCCCACCCTCCCTCTCTCCCTCCCATGTTTCTTCCTTTTTTTCCTTCTATTAAAAAAAGGATAAGAATTACATCAGATGATGTGCCTTGGTAGTGTAGCAGTTGGGTGTGCTGCCTCGCATCAAGGACACAGTCCACATACATCCCAAGGACCTGGGTTTGTGTCTGGGGACCAGGGGGAGTGACTGAGATGAACAACTAAATAAAAATGGGTGAAATACCTCTTCCTCTCTTCTCTTCCTGCCTGCTTGCCAGCTTGCTTTCATTCCTGAACATTTCCTTTACAAAATGAATTACATCAGGTATCTCAGAAGCCGTGCAAGCAAGAAGAGAGTGTAATGGAGTATGTGAAGTATTGAGAGAAAGAAGCACCAAACTAAAATTCCGTATCCTACCAAATTATCCTTTGATAGTGAAGGAGAAATACCTTCTCAGGCAAACAAAAAATGAGGGAATTTGCGGCCGCTAGACTTGTCTTGTAATAAATGTTAAAATAAGTTCTTCAGGCAGAAGAAAAATTATATAGGTCAGAAACTCAAATCTATATAAATAAAGAAAAACATTGGAGAATAAGTGAAAGTAAGATTTTTATTTTTAAATGAGAGGAAAGGAGGGAGGGAGAGGAGGAATAAGCATTTTTATTTATTTTGGTCCCCCTTCCATTATAAACCTGTATCCTTGGGCTTTGCTTGGTCTACACTTCAGCCTTCTCAGCTGTTTGAGCTACAAAAATACACTCTATTTTTCTTATTCTTAATCTAAGACACAACAGTTAAAATTAATAGCACCTATGTATACAGATATGTATGCTTAAAATGCCAGTAGTATAAATATATCAATTAAAAGACAGGTCTTCCTAAAACAAGACCAATTTCCACAGAAAATTCATGTTAAATATAAAGATACTTATAGATAACAAATAAAGGAATGGATAAAGCTATACCATGCTAATATTAATAAAAAGGAAGTAGGTGTAGCTATATTAGTTTCAAACAGCAGATTTCAGAGCAAAGAATTATCAGGGATTAAGGGTATTGGATAATGACAAAATACATTAATAATTCATAATGTGTATGTGTTCAACAAGAGAACAGCAAACTATTCGAGGCAGAAAGTGATGGAATTCCAACCCCCCTCCCCCCCAAAAAAGATGCATCTATTATAGTTGGAGACTATAACTCCTCTCTCTCAGAAATGGATAGATGCAGGAATCAGAAAATATATAAGCACATAGTTGAGCCCAACAACACCATCAGCCAACTAAATGTAACTGATATTTACAGATTATTTCATCCAACAGCAACATATTATACATTCTTCTGAAGCTCAAATTTAAAAGGATAGAAACTGTGTATTGTCTTCTCTTATATTACAGTGGGATTGAAATAAAAATTAGTAAGAGTAAGATAGCTGGAAAACCCCTAAATATCTGGAGATTAAGCAGTATATTTCTGAAGAGCAAAGAAGAGCTTTCAAGAGAAATTAAACATATTTTTAACTAAATGAAAATACAAGTGCTCTCCTGTAGCTCAGGTGGCTAAGGCACAGGCTATGAAAGCCATAAGCCTGTGTATTAAACCTTGATAAGTTGCATTTTTACTTTGTAGTAAAAGCAGTGCTTAGAAGAAATTCATAGCATCAAACAAATGCACATATTAGAAAAGAAAGATCAGAATCAATAATTATGTGTTTCCACTTTGGGATACTAGAAAACAATCATATCCACAGTAAACAAAGAAAAGAAATAACAAAATAATTAGGGCAAAAATCAATGAAATTGAAAACAGGACATCAGTAGAGAAAAATGTACAAAACCAAAAACTGGTGGTTTTTTAGCAGCACCAATAAAGTTAAAAAAAAACTCTGTCTAGGTTAATGAAGAAAATAACAGAGAAGACACAAATTATTAGTATCAGAAATGAAAGAGGGAACACCACTACAGATTTCATGGATATTAAGTGCATAATAAATATTATGAAAATCTCTATGCCTATAAAGTTAATAATGTTAGTGAAGTGGACCAATTCCTAAGAGATACTATCTGCCAAATCTTAATTCTTTCAGTGAGACCATTTGAATAGGCCTATAATCTGTTAAATGAACTGAATCAATAATTAACAACCTTCCAGAACAGAAAACACATAACCCATATCTGTCATTGATGAATTCTATTGAACATTTAAAGGAAGAAATGACACCAATTCTCAACAGTATCTTTCGGAGCATTGAAGTAGAGGGAATACTTCTAAATCATTCTCTGAGGCCACTGTTACTCTAATAGCAAAACTACCAAAGACATTAGAAGAGGAAACTACAGACAACTAACTACCTCTATATAGATACAAAAATCATGAACAAAATTTACCAAATCAAATCCAACAATATTTAACAGTAACTTTACATGAGTGTGGCAAGCTCTTTATGGTTTTTGGATCTGAGTGATGAGTGTGTGGAGATTCTTTGTTCTGGCCTCTCTACTCTTAAATAGGTTTGAAATTTCTCATTGAAAATAGCTCTCTCCTATGATGACCCTTCCCACCTTAGAAAAGAGGTGTCTTATGTCTCCTGTCTTAGGGCCTAAGGCAAAATCATAATTATAGAAGGATCTAAAAATTTTTTAAAACTTACACCGTGGTCAACTGGGATTTCAAAAATTAATGTAATCCATCTCATCCATAGAAAAACCACACAATCATATTGATACTTACATAAAAGCATTCAACAAAATCCAGTATCTGTTCATGATAAAAACTCTAACAATCAAGGTATAGAAGTGAACTTCCTCAACTTGATAAATAACATCTACAAAACCCCTATAGCTAATGTACTTAATGGTGAGAATGAGAAATTTGAAGCTTTGGGCTAAGATCAGGATCAAGACAAGGGTGTCCCATCTCACCACTCCTTTTTAACAATATACTGAAAGTCCCAGCTGTTACAGCTAGACAAGAAAAGGAAATAAAATGTATACATATTGGGAAAAAGAAAACAGTTTTTGTTCACTGATGACAAGATCATCCATGTAGAAATTCCAAAAGAATAATAAACAAAAATATACCTTCTGGAACCTATAGGATGCAGCAAAAGCATTAGTAAGAGAGAAGTTTATAGTAATCCAGGCCTACCTCCAGGAACAAGAAAAATTGCAAATAATCTAACCCTACATTTAAAACAAGTAGAGAAAAAAGAGCAATTAAAGACAAATATCAATAGAAGAAAGTAATTAATCAAAATTTGAGCAGAAATAAATGCAATAGAAAACAAAAAGACAATCCAGATCAATGAAACTGAAAGTTCTTTGAAAATAAGCAAAATTCACAAACCATTGGCTGGACTCACAAAGAAAAAAAAGAGAACTCATAACTAGAATCAGAAGTGAAAAGGGAGAAGTTACAACAGATACCACAGAAATGCAAAACATCCTAAGAGACTACGATGAACAGCTCTATGCCAACAAAGTGGAGAATCTTGAGGACATGGACAGATTTTTAGAAAAATACAAACTATCAGACTGAACCTGGAAGAATTAGAAAATCTGGACAGATAATCACAAGCAAAGAAATTGAAGAAGTAATCAAATGTCTCCTTAAAAATAAAGCCCAGGAGCAGATGGCTTTTCTAATGAATTTTTTACCAAACCTTCAGAGAAGAATTCATACCTAATCTTCTCAAGCTCTTCCAAAATATAGAAGAACAGGGAACGCTTCCAAATACTTTCTATGAAGCTAACATCACATGAATACCAAAAGTTGATAGAGACATCACCAAGAAAGAAAATTGCAGACCAGTATCTCTAATGAGCATAGATACAAAAGTTCTCAACAAAGTGTTAGCAAACTGAATCCAACAATGCATCAAAAAGATCATCCATCAGAACAAGTGGGATTTATCTGAGGGTTACAAGGTTGGTTCAAACATGCATACATCTATTAACGTAACACCATATAAACGAGCTAGGAGAAAAACTACTTGATCATATGAATAGACGCAGAGAAAACATTTGACAAGATCCAACACCCATTTATGATAAAAAAAAAAAACCAACACTACATAAAATGGGGATATAAGGTACATACCTCAAATAGTAAAGGCCATATACAACAAACCCACAGCCAACAGAGTCAATACTGAAAAATTGAAAGCATTTCCTTTAAGGCCAGGAACAAGACAAGGCTGTCTACTATAACCACTACTATTTAAGATTGTACTGGAGGTCTTAGCCAGAGCAATTAGGCAAGAACAGAAAATACAAGGAATCCAAATTGGAAAGGAGAAAGTAAAACTATCAGTATTTTCAGGTGACATGCTCATATATATTGAAAACCCTAAAAACTCTGTCAAAAACTATTAGAACTCATCAAAGAATAAAGTGGCAGGCTACAAAATCAATGCACAAAAATCTGTTGCATTCTTAAACGCAAACAACACACTAGAAGAAAATGAAATCAAGAAAATCTCACCATTTAAAATAGAAGTAAAAAGAATCAAATATCTTGTAATATACTTAACATAGGCGAAAGACCTGTACAAGAAAAACCACAAGCCCTTCTTAAAGAAATAAGAGACTGCAAAGATATGGAAAGACATCTCCTGCTCATCATTGGGAAGTCAACTCATTAAAATGGTCATTTTACTTAAAGCAATATATAGATGTAACACAATGGCCATTAAAATCCGCATGAGAGTATTTCCAGGAAATAGAACAAAAAATCTTAAAATTTGTATGGAATAACAAAAGACCTCAAATAGCCAAAGCAATTTCGAAAAGAAAGAGTGAATCTGGAGGGACTACACTCTCAGACAGTGAGCTATACTACAAAGTGATTGTGATCAAAACAGTATGGTACTGGAATAATAACAGAGGCACAGACCAGTGGAATAGAACTGAATCACCAGAAACTGACCTACTCACTTAGTCTATGAAAAAGGAACCAAAAGCATACGATGTAGAAAGGAAAGTCCTTTCAATAATGGTGTTGGGATAGTTAGACAGCCACATGCAAAAGAATGACACTAGAACACTCTCCAACACCATTCACAAAGATTAACTCAAAATGGACTAGAGACTTGGATATAAGACCAGAAACCATTTTTGGAAGACAACTTAGGAAAGACATTCCATGACATTAGTCTCAGAGAAGTTTTTGGGGACTCAGCTCCAGCATCAAGGGAAACAAGAAAAAAAAAACAAACAAACTTGAGACTGCATCAAATGAAAGAACTGCTTCATAGCAAAAGAAAACATCACCAAAACAAATAGGCAAGCTACTAACTGGGAGAAGATATTTACATTTCATATTTTGGACAAGGGTTTAATATCTCAAATATACAAAGAAATCATAAAACTTGTTAAGTGGAAAGCAGATAATCTAATCAAAAATGGGAAAATGGATATTTTTCTGAAGAGGAGATACAGATGGCACATGAAAAGATGTTCCTACTCCCTATTAGGGACATGCAGAACAAAACAACAATGAGATATTACATTATACCTGAGAGACTGGCTATAATCCAAAAGTGGTGACGGGCACTTGATGATTTGCAAAGAAAAAATAATTTCTCATGGAAGGTTTATAGCAAGATTGCAGAAGACAGGATTAATATTAAAAAGTCAAATTTTTTTCCTATAATGAATAAGCAGAATTTGAAATCAAAAGCACTTTATTATTTACAATAGCACCACTGAAAGAAATACTGAAGTATCTTTAAAAAAATATATATGAGATCTAGGGAAAACCACAGAACCGATGATATCGAAGATATTCCATGTTCATCGATAGGAACACTTAATTTGTCAAGAGGCCAGTTTTATTCAATTTTAATAAAAATCCTAGCTAGTTATTTTATAGTTTATATGAGAGGCAAAAGACCCTTACTCCATATCAAAGAACAACTGACATTACTAGACTTTGAGACTTAATATAAAGCTACAATAGTAATTAAGACAGTATAGTGTTGACAAAAGAATAGACAAATGGATGACTGGAAAGCGACAGAGTTCATATTTTGGCCCATGTAAATTTAGTCAGTTGGTCTTTGACAAAGGAGTGAAGGCAGTGCATTGGAGCAAAGGTAGTCTTTTCAACAAATGATACTGAAACAACTGCACATTCACATACAAAATAATCCAGATACAGACCTTACATCCTTCCAAAATCAACTCAAAATTAACCACAGACCTAAATGTAAAGTATAAAACTAAAATTCTTAGAAAATCGCATAGGAGAAAAATCTAGATGGCCTTGGGCATGATAATGACTTTTTAGATACCACACCAAAGGAACAATCCGTGAAAGAAAATTGTTAAGCTGGACTTCATCGCTATTAAAAAACTGCTGTGCAAAATTCTAATGTCACGAGAATGGGAGGAGAAGTCACAGACTGGAAAAACTTTGCAAAAGACATGTTTGATATAGGACTCTTATTCAAAGTAAGCAAAGAACTCTTAAACTCAACAATAAAGAAAAGAACATTAATTTTAAAAAAGGCAAAAGACTTGCACAGACACCTCTGCAAATGATGTGGGTGTGTATATATATGTGAATACATATATATGTATATATACATATATACACACATATATGTATATATACATATATGAAAAATTCCTGTTAAACAGCAGTGAACTATCACTACACACCTACAAGAAATGGCCAAAAATTCAAAACACTGACAGCAAAACCTTGGTGAGGATGTGGAGCAACTGAAATTCTCATTCATTACTCTTGGTGATGCAAGTAGTACAGACACTTTCAAATACATATTCTTCAACTGGAAGAAACCATTCTGCAAAGGCCACATGATGCATTTGTGACCCTCTGGAAGAGGCAAAACTATGAAAATTGTGAAGAGATCAGTGATTGCCAAGGGTTTAGAGGGAAGGGGGAGGCTCGAATAGGCAAAGCATAGAGGATTTTTAGAGTAAAGAAACTTTACCTATGAATCTATAATGATGGATGCAAGTCATTCTATTTTTGCCAAAACCCCTAGAATAAAACACCAGGAGCAACATTTGTGGCCCTAATGTAAACCTCCGTCTTTGGGCGACAGTGATTATGTATATCAGTGTAGTTTCATAGATTGTAACAAATGTACCATTCTGGTGAGGGGTGTGTTGTTTTGGGACAGGGCTACACAGAAACTAATTTTGCTATGAACCTAAGACTGCTCTAAAAAAAATAAAATGTGTTATTCAAAACAAAGATGTAGGAAGGATCTGTGAGGTCTGTGCCTCTGTCTCCAGAATTATAAACAAACAAAAAATTGATACCCAAGCCCTCCCCCCCACCACTTTGATTTAATTGATCTCGGGCAGGGTGTGGTTTTCTGCATTTTCCAAAAGTTTCCCCTGAATCAGGGTTTAATACACAGGTTAAAAGGTCTGGAGCAGAAAGAATTGCAAAAAAAATATCTGGTCAAAGCACTCCTTTTACAAATATGTAAACAGAACTGGAAATGGAGCCTTCTATTGGTTAGATCTGTTGGACACAATTCCCAACCTTATGGTCAGCCTCATTAACCTGTTTTCTTATAAGCCTCTTAGGCTGCAGCCATGCCCAAGTTCTGATTCTCTTAGACTAACCTCACCTGATACTCTGTTCTTCTAAATATGGCAGCTCTTTCTGAAAAATAAAGGCAAGTTTAAGTTACAAGGAATTCAATCCCGTAATGAATGACTGATGGCACCAAGTCTTTCATCTTAATTTTCCCCACAAGAGCTCCACAAAGGCTGTGTGTTTGTCTCTTGTTTTCCCAATAAATTCATACCTTTCAGAATACCTCTTTGTCTTGGAGTGTTCCTGTGTATGTTAATTACTTTCTTATTGTATTGATGTACATGCCACAGCATATGTGGGTGTGAATTGCACATAGTGCAATGTCATATTCTTGCTACCATTACCTGGATAAAACCTTAGATTTGCAACCACCCAGAATATTCCCTTGAGAACTTTTTCAATAGTTTGTTGCCAGAGGCAACTACTGTTCTGATTTCTGTAATAGATTTGCTTTGCCTGTTTTTTAATGTCATATGAATGGAATCATATAGTACGTACTTTTTTGTGTCAGATACTTTTCTCTAGAAGTGGTTTTGAGATTTGTCCATTTGTATTGCTTGTGTTAGTAGTTTGCTCATTTAAAAACATGTTAAAGGATGGATGCAGGCAAGAATGAAGGTGAACAGAGGCAGACAGGCAGAGAAGGAAAAAGCACTTTATTTTCAGTTGTCCATCTTGACTGCTTTCCCCTGACCCCACTCATGTCCCTGGATGTGCGTAGACTGCATCTGGCAGACTTTACCACTAGGCCACCAGGGCATGCTGAATTTATTCATTTTTGTAGATGAATTGCATTAGCTTTATTTTTGTTTTTGTTTTTGCTAAACCACACTTTGTTTCTGATGGGAATTTGGGTTCTTTTTAATATGGGCTTTTATGAATAAAACTTTAAGCTTTCTTGTACAAGATTTTGTGTCAATGTATTTTATTTCTCTTGGGTATAAGAGTAAATAAAATTGCTGTGTCAGAGGGTAGGTATGTTTAATTTTCCTGAGAAATGGACTAACATTTTTATAGTGCCTGTATCATTTTATACTCTCAGTAACACTTATAAACATTACAGTTGGTCCATTTCCTTGGCAACCTTTGGCACTATATTTAATTAAATTTCTTAAAAGATAGGTGCAAGCAGGTATGAAGATGAGCAGAGGCAGACAGGCAGGAAGAGAGAAGAGGAGGAAGCATTTTATTTATTTTACTTAATTGTTCATCTTGGTGGTTCTCCACCTCAGGACAATAACCTACATCCTTGGGATGTGTGTGGACTGCACCCACACTCTACTCCACCAGGGCATGCCTCTTTAATTTTATTAAGTCAGATGGGTGGAAAGTAGCATCTCATGGTTTTACTTTGCATTTCCTGGATGAACAATGAGGTTAAGGATTTTGTCATTTGCTTATTGGCTATTCTCATATTTTTCAGGAAGTATTTAAATCCTTTAACTTACCGGTTTTTATTGAATTGCCTTCTTATTGATATGCTGGAGTTCCTTTTATGTTCTGTGTATGAGTCCTTTGTCAGATATATTTTACAGGTATTTTCCCCACTTTCAGACATTTTCATTTCTTTGTCTTTTAATGAGCATCCTTAAATCTTCATTAGATAAATTTTTTTGTTTTATGATTAGTATCTTTTGTGTTCTTTTTAATAAATACTTTGAGCCCCAGGTTATAAAGAGGCTATCTTCTAGAATTATTTTTTTCTAGACCATAATAAACTTTCTTTCTTTTAGACCATATAAACTTTTGAGTTGAGGTTCGTGATTCATTTTGAATTAATTTGTTGTATAGGGTGTGGTGTATGGATTAAGATTAATTTTTTCATATAAATGTTTTAAATTAAATGGAAAGCTTTTCTTTTCTTTTTTTTTTTTTTAAGTAACCCATTGAATTGCATCGGAATCCTTGTTGAAAATCAATTATGTGTGTTTATTTCTGACTCTCTACTGGGCTGTTAAAATAGTCCATGTGACACTAACATCACACTGTTTTAATTGCTGTCACTTTATTTTAAGTTATGAAATCTTGTAGCTTACGTCTTCTCACATTGTTTTCTTTCTTTATGATTGTCATATTTATTTATGGTCCCTTAGCCTTCCATAAAATTTTAGAATCAGCTCATGGAGTCATAGAAGAAGTCTGCTGAGATTTTGAATGTAATGAAATTTGGGAGAATGGATGTCAGTAATACTGAGTCTTTTAACCCATCAAAATGGGTTACTTACTTATGTAGGTTTTCTTTAATTTCTCTCTGCAGCGATTTATAGTATTCACTGTCTTACATGTCTTTCACTAAATTTATTTCAATGTATTTAACGTTTAATGACAATATTGTAAATTCCATTTTCCGTTATTTATTGGTAGTATATAAAAATATAATTCATTTTTGTATATTCACTATCTTTCAGCCTTATTAATTAATTCTAATAGTTTGTTAATTTTGGTTTTTTTTCTAAATATGTAATCTTGAAATTAAGAATAAATAATAGATACACCCTGGTGGAGTAGCAATTGAGTCTACCACATGCCTCCTAAGAATCTGGGTTCATGTACCAGGGCTGGGAGAGGCGTGGAGCTGGGAGGGGAAAGCAACCAAGAAGAATAATTAAATAAAATAAATAAAATGCTTCTTCCTTTTCTCTCTGTCTGCCTGCTCACCTTGATTCTTGCCTATACCTTTCCTTAAGCAAAAATAAATAACAAGTAAAGAACAAATTTCTTTCCTTTCTAGTCATTATTCCTTGTGTCTCTTTTTCTTATAGTGATGGGTAGGATCTTCAGTAAACTATTGAAACACTGTTGCTCTGATCTTAGAGGGAAAGCATTTAACAATTGGCTGTTACATACCTTGCAAGACTTTAAAAACTATGTCAGTATCTCAGCCATTTTCCTTTAGTGGTTCCTACTTTTATCTACCAGATTTTTTTTGTTGTGTGTAGCTTGAGGTACATATCCCATCTCATTTAAACATGAGCAATCAAGATTTGGAGGTAGTTTTAAAAAGTAATTAAAATGGTGTGCCCTGGTTGAGTAGCAGTTAAGTCTGCCAAATCAGAGGAACATGATCCATGTACATTCCAAGGACCCAAGTTCATATCCAGGGCCAGGGGAACAACCAATGTGAACAACTAAATAAAGACAAAATAAAACGGTTCCTCCTCCTCTCTTTTCCTGCCTGCCTACCTACTTGCCTTCATTCCTTCCCTTAAAAAAAAAAAAAAAAAAAGTAAATAGTAGCCATAGAGGTGGGTGACAGGTTTTATACATTTTCTGGAAACTAGTGACTCAACCTTTGGTCTGTGTTGGAGAGGCAGACGATGCTTCTTGTAGTTTACTTAGCCTGAGGTCTCCTCATTTCACGAGCATAGGTCATCGTGAGAAAGTGCCCTTACTATCCATTCTTTACAGTGTAAATGATCTTCGCTCAATCAGTCAGTTCACATTGCAGGCACTGGCATTTCAAATGGACATCGCCTTATGTTAAACTGATTTCTGCATAACCAGCCCTGACCCTGAATGTAGGAGTCAAGAGTTCAGAAGTCTCTCCTCCCTGTTCTCCAATTTTCCACTGTTTCGTGCAACCACACAAAATTGGACGGGACCTTAGCTTGAGGCATTGAGGCCAATGATTGAAGTATAACATGTATGACTTGGGAGACTTTCCTGAGGGTCTGGATTCCCTGGCTCAGAGATCTATGAATGGGATTGGAAGCAGAGGTATTAGAACAGGGAGGTAGGAAGGCCCAGAGATTGACTCCTTCTCACCAACCATGTCAATGGGTAAATGGCACCAAGACCAAGCACTGTATATAGCGCATAGGTCTCTCAAGAGCAGTGATGGGAGAGTAAACTGGAAAGACAATTTGCAGCCTAATGTTGAGACTGGAGGGGAGCTTGATTCTTTGGTAAGAGTCATTAATCAGGACGTTTTTAGGATTTAGACTCAAACTTTACTACGTATGTTGAAAGTATTGTGAAAGCCCTCACCTAGTCCCTTTGGTTAGGAGTTAAGGAATCTGGAGTGTAAAAGGAAATTCAGAGTTTTAGTTCACTTTAGGCTCTGGCATACACATGGTGCTGGAATATTAGTAATTACTATCATTATTAGCAGAGCACTCTCTGTATGCCAGGCACAATGTAAAATATTTTGCATGTAGAGCTCATTTTAACTTCCAAAGTCTCCTTGCATAATATCATTTTTCTTTTACAGGTAAGTAAAATGAGGCTCAGATAGGTTGTTTTGCCCCATGTAGCAAGGTCACTACAGTAGAGTCAGGATTTGAAACCAGGTCTGTCTGACCTCAGAACCCATGCTCCTAGTCACATCCATTTATGCTCTTCTAAAATGATTTTGGTTTGGTTTGATTCACCTTACCGGAGAAATGTTTTGAGTTGCCCTCTTTGAGTTTCTTTATTTCCTCCAGAATTCTTGGAACTTTATCTTTCCCCTTAGTTACCCTGAATTTCTTTGTAAACTTTAATTCAGTTGACCAATGCATGCTTTTCCAAATGCAACAACTAAATTAAGAAACTGAAGAGGCATCTAGACTCAAACATGCTGTAATTACCTCTAAGGGTGCTTCCTATTTTAGCGTTGTACTTACAGGTCTGTGCTCAGGGCTGCTGCATACAGCTATACAGGCTCTATACTGCACAGATACTTCCCTTTTAGGAAGTAAGTGGGGACCAAAAATCTAGCATGAACTCCACTTACCAAACTGCATGCCTGGAGGAAGGGCATGAAGTTGCCAAGTCAGAGATAGGGTGATGGTGGCCCTGTGATAGAACTATTTAGGGTTAAGTCTCGCCCTTCTTTTCTCTTTAAAGAGAGAAAAGAAGGAGGAGGAGGAAGAAACATTTATTTAGTTGTTCATCTTGATTGTTCCTCTTGAACCCAGGTCTTGAACCTGGGTCCTTGGGATGTATGTGAACTATGCCTCGTGGCTTTGTCCGCTAGGCCACTAGGGTATATATGACATTAACCTTTTAAAGTATACATTCAGAGTGTTGTACCACCATCACCTGTGTAGTGCCAAGACATTTCATCACCCTCCAAAGAGATTCTCTTCCCATAAATCAGTCCCTATTTCTCCTCGCCCCAACCCTACTCCTTAGCCCCTGAGAACCTCTAATCTGCTTTCTGTCTCTTTGGATTTACTTATTCTGGATATTTTATGTAAATTAACTCAAATAATATATGAGCATTTTGTGTTTGGTTTGTTAGCATAGTGTTTCTGAGATTCATTCCTGTTGGAACATGTTACTAGTACGTCATTTCTTTCTTGTGGCTGAATAATATTCCATTGTATGAGATCTACCACATTTTGTTTATCCATTCATTCATTGATGGACCTTTGGGATGCTTCCACCTTTAGAATAGTGCTGCTATAAACAGATGTTCAGATAATCATTTGAATACTTGTTTTCAGTCTTTTGGGGCACATACCTAAGAGTGGACTTGCCGAGCAGATGGTAACTCTATGTTTAACTCTCTTGAGAAACTGCCTTCATTCATTCTCGGTGAGCGCTGAGTCAGGTGGTGGCTTCTTCCCTGCCATGCTTGTTCTCCACACATACCTTTTTCATTCTTATACCCTCACCCCATCTCCAAGTCAGATTTTTGCTTTCATCACCAGC
>RJWH01000546.1:329358-430251 GCA_004363575.1 Solenodon paradoxus
CAGACCTGCCCCTACACTTCTAGCTGTAGCCCTCTGTCATCTCCCAGTGATCTGGCCACTTGCCAAATCCTCTGTGCTTTCTGCTGGGCTTATTAATACCTTAGCAGTGCCCCACAGCTGACCCGAAGAAAGATTGTTTGTCCCTCTTCCCATTTGATGCTGCTTCTGATTGGGTCTCATGAAGCTAACCTTTCTGCTTTTGACTACTGAGAGGTGGTTTTGAATGAGATGCTATTCCCCACTCCCCCCAGCTCTCACATGACCATTTCCACCCAAAGCCAATCATCATGCAAAGACCAGACACTTCAGACTTCGGGTCACCACAAGGCCACACTGCCCTGACTTTGGAGTCTCCAAACCACATGCTAGAATGATGCTCTCTGACCCAGGAGGAATTTAAATAGCTGCATCTGTGGTCTCACTGTTGAATTTCTGAGTTCATTTTATTCTTGATCCATTCCTTTTATGTTTGTCCACACCAGTGTTGCTGGCTTTTGATGAACTTTCTGCAAGCAAGGATGCTGCATGTGTGAGATGATATGTGGAAGAGAGAGGCAGGTTAGATGGGGTATCACTGGTGGAAAAAGAAAATTCCCAGAAGGGAATAACAAGTAGAAGAATTCTGATAGGAGGGGCTCAGAACACCTAGAATGCCAAATTTGAGGAAGTTATATTGATAAGCCTGCATTCATGAATTTGTCTCCTTGGATGTTCTGAGCCCCTCCTTAAAGAAGCTTCTTAGTAGTGGGATAGCCACGGGGGCATTGTCCTGTCCTGAGAAGGCTGGCAGTGATGTGGTCACCTGGACAGTGGATTTGGGAAATCCATTGGTAAGTCGGTGAATCTAGACGCATGGCAGTGGAGCTGTGATGTGGAGAAAAGACCTAACATCTGGTGGGGTATTTTAGGTCAGAGCCCAGAGACCTATAGACTCTGAGGGCAGAACTCAGTACAGTAGACTGACTGTAATATTTAGAGTTGAAACTGGGACCAGTTGTATTATCACCAGGCATAGCAGTGGGAGGGTGGTGTGTGGGAAGGTGAAGCAACCCCACTGGGGAAACCTGCATCCCTGTCCAGCTATTTGGAGCTAGTTTGTTTGATGTGTGTTTGTCCAAATTGCCTTTTAGCAAACTGAAATTGGGACAGAATTTTAAACTGGCTGGGACGCCGGGACAACATCGCCAAACTGGGACATATGGTGACCCTGCTCTTAGGGTCTGGGCTTTGAAGGACTGATAGTCGTTTCAGAAAGCTTGAACTGAGGGGTGACTTCATGGAAGTTTCCCCCCTTCACGGTCATTCTGACTTTTGTACATTTAGTTCAGAGAGGTGAGAAACTTAAGGTCCAGCACATGACTTAAGTGAATGAATCGGGCCATATGTCAATGTAAACACACACGTTCATACTCTCCATGCCTAAAACACTGCCTGGCCTGTGATAGGCACCCAACGATATTTATTAAATAAATGAACAAAGAGGTCGCTAACACTTCACTCCAATTCTTCATTTCCATTTGGTTATGGACCCTGTTTTGCCAGTTTGCCCTCCTTTCCAAGAGAAACTAGAAATTGTGAGTTCTTTGTGAGGTCTCCCAAATTTTAAAGGTAGGTTCACATTTATCGAAAGCACCATGAGCTACAGGATTTTGCAGCTACCAGTGTAGAACTTTGATCTCTAGCAGCTGTACAAAGTTTTAGGAGAAGTAACTCTTTAAAAGGTTGCCATGCATCTGTATAGCTAAGTAAAGGTTCTGAAAACAGGCTTAAATGAGGAGACTTGAAAGGAAGCAAATTTAAGTTTTTGGCTACTTAAATTGTACTTGTGGCTTGGTTTTAACATGTCTTCCCCAGTGAATCAAGTTTTACCTGTAAGAAAGCGCCCATGTCAGATGGAGGAGGCCCGGAAAACTGAGCTTAGTAGTGAAGAAGCCAGGGATTTAGAGGATGGATGTTGAACTGGTACACACCCATCTACTCTTTGCACTTGTGCTGAAATATTAAACTTTTTATATTGGAAGGTAAATGTTTGCTGCCCTAAACCCCCTGTTTGTAGCACACCTGACCTTCCAGACCTTTATACATCTAGCAACCAAAGGGGCAGTGCCTGGCCATTAGTGATTCTCCAGAACTATGCTCCAACGCCAGATGCTGGTGTCCATTCTCAATGGTCAGAGCCAGTGCTAATGTGCTGGTCATGCATCTTGAACTCACCCCTGGATAAACCGAAGTTTGAATGCTGCCTCCACTTCTCAGCTGAATATCCCTTGACAAATTACTTAATCTCTTTCAGTTTAGCTTTCTTCATCCATAAAACAGGGATACGAGTACTAATACTCTATTTGCAGAGTTACCATGAAGAGTAACTGAGATCAGACTTCTGTTTTTGTTTTTCAGACTCAGCACAGGAAACAGCATATCTTCTTACCTTATATTTATATAAAAGCTTGAAGGAGTAGAGATCAGAGAACTAGACACTGGGGATTACACAGTGAAGTGACCTCTTGGGTCCCCAACGTTGGCGGTGCCCAGTTGACTGTTAGCGAACTATTTAGCAAGATTCTTAAATGGAACTCCTCCAGAAATTCTAATTCGTAGGTCTGAGTGGGTTCCAGGAATAATTATTATCAAGTACCCTAAGATGATCCTGACTGATAGTGAATCTGGTCAGGGATAGTGTCAGCTACTGCCTCTGCCCCTTCACACAGAACCTGGTTCAACCTCTCTCCAAAACAGGTGCTGGGTGCCCAGGATTGACTGAGAGGCCAGTGTGAACCAGTTGAGTGCTCCTTAGCCAGTTGGTCACCTCTGTCACAGACCTCCTAGTCATCACAGGAAATCTAGACCTTCCTTAAGACTGAAAGCAAAGGCCAAGGGGGAGAGAGGCCTGAACATCTAGTTAGGCTTCAGTATAAATCCAACACACAGCATGAAGATTGAGTTTCCTCTGCAGGAGGGCCGATCTGGTTGAAGTAGTCAAACTTGTTTATGAGTGTTTTCTCCCTCACATCCCCTTAGGGCATGGACCCAGTTGGCTGACCTTGTGCAGGCCACCTGTTGACAGGACTTCTTGTGTCCTGAGCTGGGCCCCCAGCAGTCTCCTGCCCTCTTCACTTAGATGCTCTGACTCACAGCTGTCCTTCCTGCCTCTTCGGCCTGGCAGCTGCACTCAGTGCCTCCTAATGAAGCCACGGGGCCTCCCTCGGAGGTACAGTTAGAGCACAAGCTTGGGGGTTCTGCTCCCAGTCTTGCATTAACTTAAACTGGTAAAGACATGAGAAGCTAACATAGGCATACAGGGCTGAGAGTAGGATGCAAAGGGATCAGAAGGAGAAAGAAACACGTGGGCAGAAAAAAGAATTGCTAGAAAAAGACTCAGGAAGAAAAGTTAAAGACAGAAGGAAAGAGAAGTTAAAATCTGGGAAGACAATGAAAAGAGGAGTGATATTCTTACAAGACACAGAGTGTAGCAATCCTTGCCACGATTTCAGGAGTGACATGACATTCCTCGCACACTTTTTCTTTGTTTAAACAAGTTCCCGAGTAGGAACGCCCAGAAGGATGCATTGACTCAATGGAGGCCACGGATAGGACATTTTGGGGTTTGCAACTGCCCATTGTTTCCCTTGGGATTGTTGAGGAGTGTGTGTGGTGACTCACAGGAACATAGACCTCCCTGCTTTATAACCTTGCCTTTGCCTAGTTGTTCTCCTTCACCTGCATACCTGTCTACCACCTACTTAGTGACACACCCTCAACTCTGCTTCCTCCACAGCTGGCATGGCCATGACTGCCACTTACACACCCGCCTTCCCCCAACTGCTGCCTTTTTCAAAACCTGAATTTCCCGCAAGCCTTGGCTTCCCTGGGATCCGTTGTCAAATCCTGTGTGGGCTCTTGTACAAAGCATTTTTCCTGTCTGCATCTCAGCTTTCTGACCTTTACGATGAACCACAGGCTCCTTGCTGTGGGGAGCAGTGACTTTGTGTCTTTAAGGAACTTGGAGCTTGTCAGATGAGAGATGCTAAAGTGAGCTTCTATTCTCCTCTCCTACCACCCCCACCCACATTCCTGATGACCAAATCCTGTTCTTCCTTTCCTTATTGTTTACGATGCAGATAAGCCCTTGATTGCCAAAGCCACTCATTTGAGATCCCCAAACCTGGGTAGACTTCAGTTCCCCAAGCCACTGTCCTCTTAAGAGCTATATCCCACTCATTTCTGCAGCATTTCATACAGATGACGACTTAGTTCTTCTTTTTAAAACTATAAAAGTAAGGTATGCTCATTGTTAAAAAAAGAAAAAGAATGTCCAGCATTATAGACTTGAGTTTAAATATAAAAACTAGCAGTCTTATCACCGCCCCCATATAATCATGAATTGTATCTCAAATCCAGTCCCGTCTTTCCACTCCCCCTTCTTGAAGCATTTGCTAAACTCATGTGTTTGTCTGTTACCTCTTGAGGTCAGGGACTGTTTGTCCCTCTGTCTTCATTGTTAGGCATAATGGTAGCATATGGTAAGCTTTCTTTAAGTATCTGTTGAATGAATGGTTGAGTTCATAATAAGAAAATTGCACTAGCAATCAACTATCTGTTGTTTGTAGGGTGACCCTCAGTTCCTTCACCCATGAAATTGGACAATAATTCATGCCCTCTCTGCTCCTCCAGGAGATCCTTTCGAAATTAAAGATGATGTCAGTATAGCACCAGCACAGTACCTGGCATGACATGAGTCTTCAATTAATGCTTGCTGAATCAGGTTCTAAAGGGACCCATTTGCCCTCCTTCTCCACAAACCTGGGCCTGTTGGATGCTACCACTGTGCAGAACCTGTACTGCCAGCTATTGAGAAGGGAGTTAGAAGTTGCCAGCCTGCCCTCAGGGAAGCTGTGGTTTACATGGGAAGTCATGCCACCTATTCCACCCAGTGGAGTGGCAGTAGAGATGCTGAGCCAAAGGCCCAGTGTTTGGGGAGGGAAAAGGAACAAGACAGGAGACAACTTAGGCGGGTATTGTGATGGGAGCTGGGTACCTAGTTTGAAAAGAATGAATGAATGGATGAGTTTTATGTCAACTTCTATAGGTTTCTACAGAACATTCTATGTTGGAGAAATGTGTGACATCACCTGCTACCTCTTTCCAGATCGCAGCTGATCCTTCCATGTCAGGAACTCAAACTTTTTGCCATGCTCCAACAAAAAAAGTATACTTTACATTGCCGGTACAAACACACACTCTTAAACATTATAGATATAGCTGGAACAAAAATTTAGTAATACAAACTTAGTCGACTCTATGGGATCATTGTGAGACTTTTATTTTTTCAAGGAAAGCTGTAGGCAGGTGGGGAGAGAAAAGAGGAAGAAGCATCTTTTTAGTTAATTGTTCACATGAGTTGTTACTCCCTCCCCACCCCCCAGGACCTGGGACTCAGACACAGCGGTAGGTGATCTGTGCCTTTAGAGACAATTGACCTAACTGCTGCTCCACCAGGGCTTGCTGGTTTTGTTTTGTTTTATAAAGATAGTGTTTGTGACACACTAAAATGGTTTCATGGAATACTGATAGATTGTGATCCTCAGTTAAAGAAACACTATCTGGCTCAGTGATTCTTTCTTTTTTCAAAGGAAAAATGCAGGCAGGAATGAAGGTGGACAGGCAGGCAGAACAGAGAGGAAGAAGCATTTTATCTATTCCATTTTTATAAGTTTATTAGAGAAAATGGAGGAGAAAGAAAACAAAAGCAGGAGATAGAGTTCTCCTGGGCAGAAAGGGCTGCACTGTAGACTGGGGGCTGGTTAGATTTATACTCTTAGGAGGGGACTTCTGGGTAGAAGCCCAGTGTCTGTAATAAGCAAGAGAATAGAGGTCACATCACAGTTTGAAAGCAGAAGTGGGGGGATTTTACAGAAAGTTCCCCAGGTCTGTGATGCATCCTCTGGCTTTCTGTTGATCCCAGTCCTTGTTTTTGGGGAAAACATTAGGTTGATGAAGGGATTGCATGACTCTTCCCAGAGGGTTCACAGAATAAACTTTTGTCTCCAGTGCTCAGGAACCAACCAGCCTGTGACTCAGGGCATTCCAAAGTCCCACATGACTTTCATTGGTCTGGAAGGTCTTGGTCTAAAAAGGAAACCTAGAGAATGCTGCTTTTGGGCCCCACATTTCCTCTTATATTCCCCCTCCCCCCCACCAACCAATATCCAGTCGTTAAGGTCTTTGGGGTGCAGAGGGGTGAACTGACTTCTGTAACTGCTTCCATGCTGGACATGGGTGTGAAACTGTATCTGTTCCATTTAGTTGTTCATCCTGGTTGCTTCTCCGGCCCCAGGACACACACCTGGGCCCTTGGGATATATGTGGACTACACCTGGCTGGAGACAGCAGACTTATCCACTGCTCTACCAGGGCCCACCTGGCTCAGTGATTCTTCTTGAAGTTTTCTTTTAGTTCCATTCTGCTCTATCTTATAGCTTCAGTTTTCAGCTGAGGAAACTAAATCTCAGTGAGAGTAAGAATTTGTCCCAGGACATATACCTACTAAATGACAAAGCCAAGGGTCAAATATGTGACTCCAAAGACCATTCACTGACTCATGTCTGTTTCTCTGGAGGACTCATGTCCTTTGCCTGGGGGTTCTGCTAGCCCCTCACTGGGCCACTAATCAAGGATCATTAAATGTGGCCTATTGCTTTGGAAGCCAGGATGTTTGGCCAAGGTGACAGCTAAGCCTGCTTCATAGCCTAAAGTAGAGACGGCAACCCTTAAACTGTGAGATTTTAATACATGTCCCTCCCCACCCACAATTGCAGAGTTGGTGATAGAGAAAAAGTGCAGTGAGATTAATCTGCAGCACAAAGTCAGATAAAACCATGTCTTCACTGCCTACAGCACTGTCTTATACTTCTCCCTCCCTCCTTTAGACTTTCTTAGTCAGAAATTAGTGGGGTGGTGAACAGTCAGTTATAAAAGTTACAGACAGTGGGAAGGGAGAGAACAGGCGATCTGGGTGTCCTGTGGCCATGAGGGAGAAGCAAACTCAGACTGTGGCAGAGCTAGTGTCCTGCCAGGCTGTGTCCCCTCATTGTGTAAGGAGGACATTGTTGGCAGAATCATGGCACATGTTTACATATGAACCGGCTAGAATGAAGCATTGTGCGTAACAAATCCCACTTCAGTTTGAAGTCTCTTTTACTTCATATTGGAAACTAACAAGCAGAACTAGTTTAAATTGATCTTAACACTTTCACCCTCCATGGACCTCAGCACAAATTATATGTATAATGTTTTGGTGGTTTTTTTGTCGTTGCTCTTGTGACATCCTGGAAGGGCAGTAGCTATTATTCTATGACATTCTATGAAAATGGCTCACCTCTCTCTGAAGTGTGAGTGGCAGAGCCAGGATGAAAATCTAGGTCTGATTTCTGGGTTCAGAATTCTGTCTGCCTTGATTATCAGGGCTAGTACATTCACCTCAGGGAGCCCTAGGCTGGGCCCCTATAAAAATTCACCTCTTGGAAACAGCATTCTTAGATGAACTCCATGTCCACTGTTTACTGACTAGTTTGTACTCTATTAACGTACATCTGTTGGTGCTTTTGTCAAAAAAGAAACATTTTTCTTTCTATTAGTTTAGTGTTCTTAAATCGCAGGATAAATTGCTTGAAGTTTGGGAGCCAAATCTTCTCTTTCTTAACCCTTCAACCCTTTATTCCTTCACTTCTCCCCCCACCCCCAACACACACAAACACACACACACACACACACACACACACACACACACACACACACAAACACGTCCCACAGGTTTTATAAATAATTTACCACAGTGGTTCACAGTGGTTACATACCACTATGCTATGTAATCAGAGCATTAACTTGTTACTTACTAGCTCTTTGCTGAGACAACGCAGGGTTTAGCAATCTTGCTAGAATATATTACCATCAGTGAATGGCTATGGAGTAAGATGCGGGGTGCAGTGCTAATACCACCCAGATATATGACAGCAGCCTATTTGCTGTTTGTTGCTACTGTAGCTTCCGACCTTGATTCCCAAGTCACCATCCTTCTTACATTGGAGAACTGCTTTGGATAAACCCCAGCTCACTAGGTGGTTCTTGCTGAATTTTGCCTGTGGGGAGAAATCTGCCTCTATCCTTGGGTTTGACTTTTGAATATTTCCGGCCTTTCTCACGCTTTCTTGTCCCATTTCAGAATGTTCCCACTGGATGTGATGTTGTCTCCCTACATACTTCATTGTCATGGGGGAGAGTATCCTGAAGACCCTTGTTTCACATTACCAGGCCCAGGATTGCTGTCTCTCCAGAGATAGGGGTGTGAATAGGTCTGCCTCTCAAATAGGTCTGCATCTGGAGTTGATAGTAGTTGGGGGAGGTGAATAGGCTCTGGAACAAAGCTCTGTGGAGCCCGCCAAGGATTTTCAGCTCTCTCTCATGAAGAGCCCTAGATCAGTGACAAGTGGGAGAATTGCCATTTGCAATTCCATCCATCTTTTTTTTTTCCGTCTTCTTTCATTTGCATAGATTCGAGCCAGTTAAGCATCAGCCGATACTCCTCTTATCAATCAGACTGTAACCCAATTTGTCTCTCTCATTTTTTTTTTAACCTCTAAAACTGCGTAGGTACAGTAGACTCATAAACAGGTCCCTGAAAAATTCTAAGCAGTTCAAAAAAACTTTTTTAGGGACTGACATATTTAAAATGCATGGGGTGTGGGGGTGGAGTGTTCTTAAAAGAACCCATGATGGACTGGTTTGCTGGCAAAGTTACGCTGTCCTTTGTATATATTTATCAACTCACAGAAGTTAATATTTGTAATTATTTCTAAGTGTCATCATTTTATTAAATAAGAAATAAGAAAGGGTCAGAATAAATAAATAAGAAAGGGTCAGAGAGTTCACTGGGATCACAAAGCTTGTGGCAGAACACCTTGGCCACCTGATTCCTATCCCAGTGCTCCTAAATTTTCATTCTCATCACTTTCTTCTACTTGAAAAACCATTTTTAAAAGTTCAAATGTATAGAATGTAAACAGTGTCTGCCCAGAGATAGCCACCATAAAAAGTTCAATATGCCTTCCTCTCAATTTCTTCTGTGCTTCTAAGATACATATACATGTATCAATCCCTATTTTATAGAACTATAGATACATTATAAAATAAGTTTTATTTTAGAATAGTTTTATATGACCAAAAATTGCAAAGCTAGTACTTACTGTATTTTGATGTATATAATACACACATTTTTTGGCACAGATTTGTGAGGGGGAAAATCAGGATGCTCATTATACATGGGTAATACTAATTTCTATCCATACAAATATTTTTAATTCTTTTATTTTTTGTATCTGTTCTTGCATTTTGTAATTATTTGTTACGTAAAATTTCTCAGCCATTTCTTGCACCATAACATGTTAAAAAATAAATGCTAAAATTCCTTTATAATACACAAAGCAAGTAAACAAATTTGTAAACAAATAAAAATTCGAATTAAAAATTCACAATGAAAGATTTTTTTCCTGAAAGTTTAGGCCAAAAGCGTGGGCATGCATTATACATGGCAAATAATGGTGCTTTACTTACCACATACCCATTTCCTCTCTTGTTAATGTCTTACATTATTGATGTCTTATGTTAGTATGGTACGCTTGTCACAATGAACCAGTAGCAATCTATTTGTATTAACCCAAGTGTGTACTTGATTCTTATTTCCTTTCATGTTCTTTTTCTGTTCCAGGATCCCCTCCACATCACCACATTACACTTAGGTATCATGTCTCCTTAGGTTTCTTGGCTGTCGTGGTTTGTGTGTGTGTGTGTGTGTGTGTGTGTGTGTGTGTGTGTGTGTGTGTGTGTGTATGTGTGTGAGACAGTCTCACTTTTATATATGTGTAATTATGTAATATATATATAGCAGCTATTTTCCCCATATAACTATATGTTTGGGACATTTTTTCTAGTTAGTGAATGAAGTCTTCCATGCCTATAACAACCACAGAGTGTCCTGCTGAATGGCTCTAACCCAGCACTTCACACTGCCCTTGGCAGAGAGCCCCTGTCTGAAGGTGTCACGGAACCTCGGTGCTGTCTAGTGACTTAGATACTGTGGGCTTAGAGTTTTGACATTATCGGAGGCAGAGAACTCAGATATAAATGAACAGAGGTCAGAGAAAAGGAATCGCGTAATCTGGAGAAGGCTGGCACTGCCACCCCTTCTCTTCAAGTTTCTCCCCACGCTATGTATGATGGTTTACCCCACCTATTTCACCCACTGGTTGAGGCATTTTCTCATCAAAGTGTTGGCTTGTTCTCGGAGGTCCTACGAAAGAAAACAATTCTGTAGCAACGTTAACTCCCCAGTGGTGGGGCTGACTGCTTGAGCATGCAGAACATTCCATTTCACTGGATATTTCCAGCAGCGACATGGTAGCTACTTGTCAGGAGGGCTTGAGTAGAAGGTTGCTGTTAACCTGTGAAGAAATTTTTGATAATTACGAAATATTTGGTATCTGGAAAATGACCCAGCCCAAAGTTTCACACCAGTGTAGGTAGATTGTCTCCTCCACTGCTTCTTCTCTCTTTCCCTTCAGCCCCAGGCTGGAACTAGGGTGGACTGCCCCTTAATATTGGTTGATGAAGAGAAAGCTTCCAGACCCTTCACATTGTCTCTATTACCCCAGAAAGATGAGAATGTACTGAAACAACATTTTGATTTTAAAATTTCACCTATTTAGCTCAGGTTTGATTTTCTGCAGATGTCCCTTGGAATACTGTAGCCTCTGAGCTGCCTCAGGCCCTCCCACCTAAAGGTTAACCACTATCCTCAACCACACGTCCAGCACTTTAACCATGGCCTTCTTCCTCGCCTCTGCTACACACGCCTCTGTAGCAGAGTTCCAGGACTCTTAACAGGGGTTACAAATGCACCCTTTTTAGAAACGACTGCCCGCATCTTGGGACTTAGACCAAAATAAGGGAAGAAATAGATAACTCTCTGTCCCTTTCCACAAAGCCCCGCCTCCCCTCACTTTCCACACGACAAAACAAGATTAATTGATTCTTAAAGACCTTTCCTCCCATGTAACCTTGTACAACCCACAGGACATTTGATTTGTGTGACCCAAGCCTGGGCAGAAGGACTAAGTCTCTGAGAGTCTTGCCGGGATGTCGCTCCACTCAGGAAAGGTAGAGACATAGCAGTCAACTTGTTTGTGTTGATAAAGAATCTCTGCCAGGTCCCAGCAGGTATTTAAGACACACACACTCCCACAACACTGCTTTCCCTCTGTCTGCCTGCTTCCCCACTCTTCAGAGATGTGGACCACTTGTCCTGCAGCTGATCGGGCTGTGCCTACTGACTTTGCACTGCACCTTCGTTTCCCTCCTTGGAGAACCTGAACCCCATTAGGCTAGGTGGATGGACTCCTTGAGCAAGAGGGCTGGCAGCAGAGAAGACTTCACAAAATGCAATTAATAATGAATGAGCATTAGAAGATGGTTTGGGGACACTGTGTTTTAGGAAACTGAGAGAACAGGAGAAAGGGAGATTTCCAGGACAGGAGAGACTTGGAAAGCCAGGCTGAATGTGGGGAGGGGGAGGTATCCTGGGGGATTTGGAGGATAGTGAAATCCGGATATGGAATAGGAGAGAAAATTAGCAACTTTGCACTTAGGGAGTCTTTACTCTCCCAAATGCTGATTTCATCGACCCAAATCAGGTCTCTGCTCCTGTTTGCTGGGGCCTATTTTAAGAGAGTCTTATAAATATACAAAGGCGGAAATGCTTGGGGGCGGGGGCGGGGGTGGTGGGGGGATAACGGGTGGCAGGAGGATGTGGTTCCACTCCAGGACAGGATCTGACTCAAATCACACCTCCCTCCTGGATTCCAAGCTGTCAGGAGGAATGCCTCTGAGGTGGTGTTTGGAAGGAGGTGCTGAAAGCAGAGCTGGGTTGTTCTAACTGTGGCCTAGAGAATTCTGGCCAGTCCTACACTATGTGTCCCTGATCATACCCTCAGTGGGAGGGCACAGAAATATACCAGGCATGGTGAACATAGGGAGGAAAGGTGACCTGAAAACCTCTTCTCCATATTCCGTCAGAGCCTCTGTATCACCCTGATTTCATCCCTTCCTGCATGATACTGAAATCATCTACTGGGTGTATGAACCCTCCTTTCCTGTGCTGGGCAGACTGAGTCTTTCCTGAGGATGGGGACCTTCTCTTACATACCTTCTTCCCCTCCAGGACCTAGTGAATTCACAGGTCTTAGAGGCTGCAGAAACACTCCAGACTCTTATCCTTATTTTTTCAGGTAAGATGAGTGACAGACCCACATTGCATCAGCAAGTTAGCTGCATGTCAACTCTAAGGCATTTACCTCAGAGCGAGTTCTGACAGTGATGGGGCACCCAAAAAATAGCAAAGGGGCACCACTGTGAGGGGCCAAGATGTGGCAGCAAAGAGCAGCCAAGAATTGCTCCAGATACCCACCTGGCCACTTTACACAGGACAAGTCTTTAATTCACCCAACTGCTGAGCTAGCTGCCTGCAGGCTTTGTAAGCACTGAAAATTAGACTATTATGTCAACAGGGCTTCCCTGGTGGTGAAACAGCACAGTGGGATGGGTAACAACTCCCTCCTGATCATCAGGTTTCTTCCTGTGATCTGCGAAACACTTTGGGGGGTGGGGGGGCACTGGAAGGAGAGGGGCTGGTAAGAAGAGTCTGGCTGGGCCCAGAGGGAAGCAGGTCCTTTCAAGTACAAGTCAGACTCTTTTGTGAGCTGTTTACCCCGCCTCATGCCCAAGGGTGCAAAATGAGTCATTTAATCTAATTGGTTTAATAAGTAAGGGATCTGGGTACAAAGGAGGGGGTTGGCTTTGAGAGGGAGGGAAGGTGCTGTCTACAAACCTTACCTAGTCAGCTTTGAAAAGAAACCTGTTGCCTGCTCTCTAGGGATCATGATAATTAAACTGGGGGTGCGGCTGCTTGAAAGAAGGAGGGAGACTAGAGAGACCCAGATATTAGGCTGGAAAGAGAAGTCGAGGCCATCGGGCATTACTTGTTCATTAAAGATACAATTCAGTGGCTTTAGTATATTCACAAGATTGGGCAACCATCACCACTGTCTAATTCCAGATTATTCTTATCATTATCCGAAGAAACCTGGTACCCATTTGGTAGTCTCTCCCTGTTCCTCTCAGCCCCAGCACTGGCACCCTTTGGTCTACTTTCTGCCTCTGGATTTGCCTGTTCTGAAGATTTCGTATCACTGGGATCATCCACTAATGGGACCATTTGTGTCTGGTTGGCTCATCCATGTTGAAGTATTTATTTGCTCTTTATTGTTGAATAATATTCCAGTGTATGACTGTATTATATTTTGTTCATCCATTCATTGTTGGTGGACATTAGCGTCATCTCCACTTTTGGCATGTTATGAACAGCGCTATGATATTTTTATTTCTCTTGGGTATAGACCAAGGAATAGAATTATGATAACTATGTTTAACCTTTTGAGCAACTGCCATGCTTTTCCAAAGTAGCCACACCATTTCACATTCCTTCCACTTAATGAATGAGGCTCCAATATGAGGCTCCAATTCTTCCACCTCCTCACCAATATTTGTTACTGTCTTTTTTTTTAAGAAAAGGTACAGGCAGGGATGAAGGTGATTGCAAGCAGGCAGGAAGAGAGAGGAGAAAGAAGCATTTTATTTATTTATTTTTATTTTCAGTTGTTCATCTTGGTTGTTTCCCTCCAGCCCTGGGAGATGAACCTGAGTCCTTGGGATATATGCGGATTGTGCATGGCCAGAGGAGTGGACCTAACTACTATTCCACCAAGTTATGCCTAATGTCTGTCTTTTTGATGATAGTTTACCGTAGTGGGTGTGAAGTGATTCTGTACTTGTTTTAAAATAATTTCTGGTGCACCCTGGCAGAGTAGCAGTTAGGTCAATACCCTCCAAAAGAACAAAGGCCACATACCCTTGGAGTCAAGTCCCAGGACCTGAGGGAAACAACCGATGTGAACAACTAAATAAAAATAAAATAAAATACTTCTTCCTCCTCTCTCTTCTTGCCTACCTTCCTATTCACCTTCATTCCTGCTGGTACCTTTCCTTTAAAAAAATAATTATTTCTACTTTCTCTTGTCAATTAATATAGGTCAGCATGTTCATCCCCGTTTCATTCATAGACCAGCTATCCCAGACTGGAAAGCATATTCCAGGTCAGGAGAATTGTATAATATAAACAGCAAAATGTTTAGACCATTTGAAAAGGTGCCCATGATACTGTTGAGCGGGGAAAAGGACACGTTGCAGGATGGTATGTACAGTATAAACCCATCTGTGTTTTAAAAATTTACATTCCCATCAGATTGGCAGCAATTTTAAAGATTAACATGTATTGCTGTTGAAGTTGCCTGAAACCAGACATGTTTAAATAATGCTGGTGACAATGTGAATTGCTTTTAAATCTTTTTGGAAAGTAATATGTCAATTTCTTAAATTTTAATAATACACCAGTACCTTGCAATCTCATTTTGGAACTTGATCTATGAAAATCATAGCAGCCATGCATGCTAGAAGCATTGTTTGGAACTCATTGGCTGTCAGTAGGACAATAATTTGCTAAATTGTGCTGCAGTCATACCTTGGAATATTGTTGCAGGCATTTAAACAAATTCATTGTATTTTGACCTGGAGAAATGTCCATGATGTGAGAAAAGCAAGTTCCTGAGTAATATATATTAATGTGAAGGTATTTTTTTTTATAAACAAGACCTAATACATTTCACATTCTATTAGATTATGAATGAGTAGGAGGCATGGAAGTTTGCCTGTCTGGTATATAGTTAACCCTAAATGCATTAACTCTTATTATCCCCAGTATTTATTGAGTGCCAGTATTTGCCTGTCTCATTTAATCCTCATAATAACTGTATCATGTAAATCTTAATATCACTATTTTTTTAAAAAGGAGAGGTGCAGGCAGGAATGAAGGCAAGCAGAGACAAGCAGGAAGAGAGAGAGGGGAAAAACATTAAAAATTAATTTATGTAGTTGTTTATCTCGGTTGTTCTCCCTGGCTCTGGGACAAAAGAACCTGGGTCCTTCGGATGTATGTGGGCTGCACCAGCTGAAGGTTTGACTTCACCAGGACACACCCTAATATCACTATTTTAGAGAAGAAAATCATGACTCTATAACTGGAAATCATCACATCTGACTCTAGATGCCTCTTAGTCATCATGTGAAACTAGATAGATACTATTAACAGTGACATCATTCATTCAACAAGTGCCTATTATGTACTAGGCATAATGAGCAGAATATGTGTGGGGAGAAAATAGATTTCATACACAAGCATACATATCAAAATAAGTGCTGTTAAGAAAAATGATTCAGATAGAAGAGTGATGAGTTCGCGTGAAGAGAGTGCTATGGTAGATAGGATGATCAGGAAGGGCCTCTGATGTTTGAGCAGAGACCTGATTGAAGAGAGGAACTAACTATCCTCTTGGGTAGAGAAAGTTCAGTGATCTTGAGGTGCAGTGTGCCTGCCATATTGGAAGAGCAGCATGGGAATCAGTGTTCCCAGAGAGGAATGGTGATAAAGGGGCAGAAGATGAGGTCAGGGCAAGGATTTAATCTGTAAGGTACCATTAGTAGGGTGGCCATACCATTTATTGTCCCAATCAGTATACTTCTGAGAGTGAAAGTGTGTTCTATTAGTAACAATTCTAGAACTTCTGGTATAAATCGAATCTGTCTCTAGGAAACTATATTTTTAATGAAAGGGATCTTGGGTTATATTTTGAGTGAATTGGGAGACCATTGGAGGGTTTTGAGCAGTGAATTTGCATGGCTTGACTTAAATTTTAGTGGGGTTGCTCAAACTACCAGACTATAGGGTGTGAGGGTGGGGACACAGACTGCATGAGAGATGATGGCTAGGACAGGCTGCTAGAAGAGAGTGTTGAGAAGTAGTCAGATTTTGGATAGCTTTTGAAGGTATGGCTTAACAGGACTTGCTGCTAGATTGGTTATAGAGAAAGGAATCAAGAATGATTGGGAGATTTCTGACCTGGGCAGCGAAAGGCTGGAATTGCCAGTTATTAAAATGGGGATGACAGAAGGATAGAAGAGTGGGATGGGGAGGAAAAAAATCATGATTTTGGTTCTAGAACTGTTAAATTTGAGATGTCTCTCAAATCTCCAAGTGGGGAAGTGGATATGTAAATTAGGTGCACAAATACGGAGTTCAAGGAGAGGTCGAGACCTTCTGAAGACATCAAAATACAGACGGTATTTCTGTGAGGGCTGAGAGAGTAGAGAGGAAAGAAGAGTGAGTGGTCCACAGTCTGAATCTCAAGGTAAGTAATACAGTCTTAAAGATCGGAGCATCTAGCAAAAAGACAGGAATGGCTGCAGGGAGGACAGAGGACTGCAGGGGTTATAACTTTCTGCTTGTGATCTGAGGAAGGGAGTGTTCACTTACTGCTTCTAGTTTAGAAAAAAGTTTCTTGATTCTGCCCAGGAAACCAAGTCAGGTGCCTGGATGAGGCTTAGAGAGGTCAGATCAAAACAATCCACGTGGCCCTGTAAAATCTAGGTCTCCTTAGAAGCAATAAGCTAGGTTCATTCCCAGCCCAGCAACTCTACTACTTTTCAAAGCATCTGCTGTAGACCTGCACGCGCCCCCCCACCCAACCATGAAGTGTTCCCTGACCAACAGGGTCCTCCTCTCTGAATTCCGGGGGCCTTTTTTTTTTCTTTCCAGTGCTTCACTGAGTGCTTGTCATGTTCCCAAACCCACCCTACCAGTGTGGAGTGGAGCTGTGTCACAGAAAACACAGGAGGGCTATGACCTGGGCGTGAGAGTCCAGCCCAGCCATACAGTGGCCACCTGGCAGAGCCAGCCTTGTGACTTCTCACTTCTGACCTGGGCTGGTTCTTAGCGTTCATTTCCTTCCCCCGAATGGGTCTCCATAATGGCTTTGAAGGGGTCGCAGGGTGGATTAACTGGGCAGCGATGGGCAGACTCTGGACCTTGGATTCCCCAGAACTAGTTTGAATCCCTGTTCAGTTCCTTACAGGAGCTTGAGCAAACCATGGAAACTCATCCAGCCTCAGTTTTAACGCTAGGAGAATAGGGAGAGTAATACTTATGTTATAGGGGTGTTGTGAAATAAATTAAAATGTGGGCAAAGAGTAAATACTAGATAATACCATCAGTATGAAAGGAATTCCAGTTACCCTGTCTGCATGGAAAAGTGTTAAGTTTAATTCATTCATGGACTTAATCAAGTTTTCTAACTGAATACAAGGGCTGGGGTGGGGGGAGACAACAGAGGTTTCAAGAGATGGAAGAACTTGCCAAAGGTCACACAGATAGAAAGTGGCAGGACTGGGATTCACTTCCAGATTTTTCTGTCTCTAAAACTAGCTCCTCACACAGTACTCCATCATCTACCCAGAGCCCAGAGCTAGGCAAAGCATATATGCTTACTAGATGCTCAGTAAATCTAGCTAATCGACTGTCCATGTGGCTTCCTCTTCTTCATGGGTCTTTTTTTCCCCTAGCTTCCTTCCCACTATGAGGGATTTGGTGCAGTCATCAGAACTCTAACAAACTGATCCAAGAAGCTAATTCAAAATAAATAACAGACTATGCAGTGTTTGTGAGAAGCCTGTATCTGTTTTTTCATGGCCTTGAACTCCAGGGAAACCTAGCTCGGTGACTCTGCCCGCTCCAGGGAATATTTTCATCTTACTCTACAAATTGCCTACAACAGTCTCTTTGAAAGATGGAAAACATATTCCCCTAAGACATGGGAATGCTCAACAGTTAATAGATTCCCAAGGGTTTTATGTATTTCTAGGCTACCGACTGCTATCACAGGTCATTAAATATCAAAGTTTATGCTCAGGAAGCCAAAAAAATAATCTTAGTTCTCTGTGCTTCAGTTGTCTTCACAAGTATTCCCAGTAGGAGAAAGTTCCAGAAACCATTTAGGTATCACACAGGTAAAATGAGAGTTGCAAAGATCTGAAAGGTTGAAATATTAAACTGTTAACAGCACGCGGCCCAGTGGTAATAAGTCTCTCTCTTGCTTTTCAGCTTTCTTGTAGCTTTGGCTTCTTCTCTAGAGCCCTCTGTGTTTTACTCTCTCCTTTTTTTTGGGGTGGGGGGGCGGTTAAGGATCAGAGTAGTCTGTCTAATTTCTGAGCAGTTTTATCAGCTCATCTCCTTAGCTGTCCTCAAGTTCCTCTTTGGTTCTCATCAGACCTTGTTAATTTGTTGCTTGACTGCAGTTTTTTAAACCAAAGTAGGCATAAAAATTCAAGTAGAGTGATTGCTGCTGCTTAGCTCTGTCTCACTAGCAAAATGTGGATGGAATTGCGTTTCTCATGCAACTTTCAGTAGTGCTTGTGATAGTCTTTGATTGCCAGGTCACACGTTTGCATATTGTTGGCTTTCTACTCCTTCTGTATGGGCTTTGCATGGGGGAATTTCAAAATCTCTTTGATTTAGAAAGGATTCTGTGTTGTCCCCACTTCTGTGTATGGCTGGGGTCAGCTGTCACTTTTGTCCAAGCCTGGTTTAGACCTGATGTGCCTGTTGGCTCAGGGGAAAGAGATGGTGGGGGAAATTGTTGGTGGTTGGTGGGCAGGGCATAGAACAGAAGGTATCTTGGAGTGAACTTTAAACTTTGAGTTAGTTGTATATTTTTAGCCAGTGTTCCTGTTAACCCAGCTGTAAATGGATTATATATAGAGTCATATAGATCAGTCCCATATGATCATTTAGTCAGTGAATTAGCAAATTTGGTGAGCCTGAGGACAATAGAGGTCTTTGAAACTGATAACTTAGTGTTAAGTAAGCAGTGTTTCTGCTTGGTTTGGGTTTCCTGGATTGATGACTGTTTCAGACATTCTGTTGCCTTGGTCAGACCACATATTCTGCTCTGGGATTCAGAAAATATGGTCAGTGACACACCAAATGACCAGTCGACTTATTCAAAATTTTGTTTTTCTATTTATTGTATTTCTCTCTATAGACCTAGAGCTAATGCTTTGTACAAGATACAAAAACCATATAGTAAAATAGTTTAATCAGCCATCCTAAAAACAAATGTTTAATTGCATTTATGAAGGTAAGAGTAGACTGGTAGAGATTATTTATGGTATTGTGACCAGTACTGTCAGAGTAATTATACAGCATTCAATGAGTAGATTCTTTTTCTTTTTTTCTCAAAGGAAAGGTTCAGGTAGTAATGAAAGTGAGTAGGCTAGCAGGCAGGAAGAGAGGAGGAAGAAGCATTTTATTTATTTTTTTATTTAGTTGTTGACATTGGTTGTTGCCTCTCACCTGGGACTTGGGATATATGTGGACTGTATTCCTCCAGAGGTGGCTGACCTAACCACTATTCCACCAGTGTGCACCCAATGGGTAGATTCTTACTTGTAAGGTAGAAAACAAATAATATCAGCAGAGCTGACTATTGGTGTTCCTGCGTGGCTTCTCTCCCACCGAGTCTAAATCCATCAAGTATACTTACATGTGTTCACTTATTTTTAAAAGAGGTTGCTAATCCAGGAAGAAGGGTATTTCCCCTTCCATGTAGAGTCATCACTGAATAGCATGGCAAGGAAGTTTTGCTTGTGGATGTATCTATGCATGTAGATTAAATGTTTTTAATAAGGGTGCTTAGAAAACAAAATATCGTGAAAACAATAAAAGGCATTTCAATGAAATCTAACAGTCATTTGCTAGACAACTTCCATATTTCAAGTTGTACCTAAAGGGGGTCAAAAGTCAGTTTGTACAACCTCTGCTTATGAGAGCCCCCATGTCTTCCTCTACACCATACCAGATTCTGGATTTTGAACTGGTCTGGACCCAAACAAGTAGGCACTCAAGTACTCAGAGAAACTTTTTCTCTATGATCCTGTTTCCACAAGAGTGACAGTGCTCAGTCCTAGGATTCCAGCCTACAAAATGCTACAGTATCACTCCAGACCCTGCTATGCATCTCTCAGGCTCACAACCTGGGAACAGCCTTTCACACTGGCAGGTTTAGTTAGGTGATCTTAAGTGAAGAGTCCTTATCCAGGATCTGCTTTGTGATCTCGTTTTTTAAAGGAAAGGTGCAAGCAGGAATGAAGGTGAGCAGAGGCAGGTGGGAGGAGAGATGAGGAAGAAACTTTTTATTTTATTTTTATTTAGTTGCTCATCTTGGATGTTTCTCCAGGAACTGGGACATGAGCCAGAGTCCTTGGGATATATACGTGGACTGTACCTGGTGGCCTTATCCCCTCGGCCACCAGGGCACAGTGCTTTGTGATCCTGTCACCTCAGACAGTGACCCAAGTCTTCAAACCTGTCTTGTACCATGTTCAATGTTGGAGCTTGCAGGGATGATTTCTAAGGTCCCCTATACTACATTTCTTAAATGCTGCAATTCTTAAATAATACTATTTTTTTACAACTAAAGTTAACATGTACCGATGGAGTATCACTCTCCAGTGCTCTGACAGATGATTGTTTTATCTCCTCTTTCCAAGATGGATATTTTGAACATTATTTACCTGCAGGGATCTGAACTTTCCAGAGGATGTTCTAAATAATCATTTCTCCTATCATCAACATGTTCTGTAAAGCCTTTTAAGTGTTATAGACCTAATTCTGCCTTTAATACTTGTAACTGTATCTGCGTTTTATATGCCCCTGCTTTAAAAATAGGACAAGCCCTACTTTTGTTTTCAGAATTACAGTCAGTTATTCCGAGTAAGTTGTTTTCACATGAAAGATTCAGAAAATCCTTGGATCAGGCTTCCCGCTCCTACCACCTGTTCTTCTAATGGACTTCAGCGATCCCACCATCAATGCCCCCCACCTTCCACCACCATAGGGATGTCAGGCTAAGGCCACTCACACTCTTTTCTGGGAATTTGAATTCGAGAAGAAACACACAAAGGGGTTTGGAGTTGAATATTGGCTGGCTTCTGAAATTCTAATCACTGCCCGAGCTCTTGACCTTTCTGGAGCCTGGTTATGTGGTTCTCTTTTTGAATCTGTGAGCCACTCTGGAGTCTTTTCCAAAATTATATCTTGCCTGAGGACGAGAAGGAAGGGAAGGAAGGGAGGAGGGAAGATGAGAAGAAAGGAAGATAGGTTGGCCCTTGATGCTAACAGGAACAGAGGGGCCCATTTCTCCAGTTTTTGACTTTAGCTCACAGCCTGTCACTGACTGATGTGGTCATACTGCATCTTACCAGGCTGCAGCTTGCACCATGCGACTCACCGCTCAAAACATTATGCAGGCTGCACCATGTTCAGCGAGGCGATTCCACTGTCTCACGCATGCAGGCGTTTCAGCAATGTCACGTTGCACTGAAACGTTCAAATGCTGACTCTAATATTCTGCACCTGTCTCTCTGAGGTTGGGTAACCAACCTCGTGTGGACCAAGCTGTTGTGCCTAGGGACCCAGGTAATTCATTCTCTCTCTGAAGCGGAGATGTATTGAAACCACTAATTTGCGTACACACTGCAGGACGAGGACATTTCTGTTTCCAGAGAAAGCCCTACCCTGGACTCACTCAGAAGTTCTGCTTTTCCTCTGCACTTTTTGGCTGGGTTTGTTCCAACTAAATCCTACCCACCTACCAGTAGCTCCTCTTTCCACCCACTGTTCCCTAGACTTCCCAGTGGAACAAGACGTTTGCTGCTATGCCTCATGAAGAGAGCCATCTTCCCCTTCCCTACCCCCTCCCGCCCCATCGTTAGCTCCTGTTTTTATCTCTAGCAGAATGGACCAAGTTTTTGGCAGTTTCAAAGAGTGTTCCTTTCCAAAAGAAAAGCAAGCAGGGACTGGCACACATACTTGTGTATCCATGCTCGGAACAGCATTATTCACAGTAACCAAAAGGTGGAAACAACCCAAATGTCCAGCAACAAATGAATGGGTAAAAAAAAAAAACATGATATATACATGGTTAATATACATGATAGATGGTTCAGCCTTAACAAGGAAGCAAAACTAATACATGCTACCACATGGATGAACCTTCTAAAGATACTGAGAGAAACTAAACAGACATCAAGTTTGTGTGCTTATACTTATGTGAGGTAGTTAGCAGAACCAAATCCATAGAGACAATAAGTGGAATACTTGCCAGGGAAGGATGGCAGAGAGGCATGTTACTGTTGAAGGGTGCTGAGGTTCAACTGGGGAAGATGACATGGCTCCTAGATGGATGGTGGAGCAGTTGTACAGCCATTTGAACACCCTTAGTGCCCCTGAACTCTACACTTAAAAATGGTTAAGATGGTCATGTTTAGGTTCATTACATTTTACCACACAAACACACAAAAATACAGAACCTAAATTTTTTAAAAGTGTCCTCAACAAAGAACTTCCTTAGAAGCACCTAAAGGTGGTGACTTTGACATCCAGCCGTGTAGGTGCCCACAGAGTACTGGACAGTCTTCAGCTGGTGGTTAACCTCTCAGAATGTCAAGACTGGTGTCTGTCCCTAGCCCAGAAATGTGACCACAAAGCACTAAGCAGTTCTCTGATGATGATGAGTCTGTCACCTCCCTCATGTAAACCCTCTTTGTCATTTGTTTATTCATTCATTCCTTCACTGGACACACACCAAAGTCCCCATCTGTAGAATGGCAGTATAAAATCAGGTCAGGTCATTTAACCCCCTCAGAAACCAGGATGTGTTGAAACCACTGATTTCAACTGATTGATATAATGGGAATATAATAAGAAGTATGACTTGGTTCCTGCCTATAAAATCAGGTCAGGTCATTTAACCCCCCTCAGAAACCGGGATGTGTTGAAACCGCTGATTTCAACTGATTGATACAATGGGAATATAATAAGGAGTATGACTTGGTTCCTTCCAGCAAAGTGCTAATTTTCAACCCTTTTCTCAAGTGGGTTCAACCCGAGACCTCGCCAAACATGCTCGCAGTGGTCCACTTGATCCCGGCAGGTAAGTGCTGTGCTCTGGCACGCTGAGCCTGGGTCAGAGTCACAGCCTTACACACTAGCCTGGCAACATGAGAAAAATACATTAACTTACCTATCTGTGGGTCTTTCTGTCCCTATTAGCAAAATGGAAATGACTTATGGGGTTGGGATAAAAATAAGAATGAGACCAAAAATATGAAAGCTCTGATATAACATGTTAGATTGATGGCGGGGGTATAGGACTCACCTGTAACATGGGCCTCTGCCCTTTGACTCTTGAGATTCCATTAAAATGATATTTTATGAAGAGGAGGAAAGCCAAGCCCCTGAATCCCTCTGGGAGAGCAGAGTTGCTGCCACACATGCCTCCCCTGCCCCATTCTGGCCTCTTCTTCCCAAGAACAGGTTACAACCACCTCATCTGGGCTCTGGCATGCCGCCTTCATCAGACCTTACAAATCTAGCAGCTGGCAGCCCTTCAGATCAGATAAGGCCTCTTATTTGTTTTCATTTCTGATGCAGAAAAGAAAAAGGGCTCGACAAGATGCTTAAGAAAGTTGTTCTAAGAGGAGTCATTGTCCAGTTGTTTCAGGTGGAGAGAGGGCTAGGAGGCTATGGCTCCTGGCTCTTGGTCTCAAGTCTAGTCCCTGTGTGGCCCTAGAGTTCTCAGCCTCAGGGTGCCTCTAATATTCCTTCTTCCCTTCCCTTGGATCCCATTATTTTCTCACTCAACAAAAAAGAGTCTGTGTAAGATACTTGTTAAGAATTTTTTTTTTTAATGTGTCAAAGTGGTCTGAGTTTGAAAGGCTCAACTGTTACCGAAAGGTTGTGAGTTAATGGGCTGGTAATACACCTTTCTAACTGCACAGGGCCTCAATTTTCTCATCTGTAAAATGGGAATAATATTAACGCCTACCTGAAAGGATTGTTATGAAGATTAAATGAAATAATGCACGTTAAGTACTTAGCAAATTAACAAGTGCGTATATTAGGTGTTGTGGTTTTCCTCTGTTAAATGCACATACTATTAATCTGTTAATATATGGAGAAAGGCATTGTACATTGTCTAAGACTATTGTCTGAATGTCCCATGACACTTTTGGCATTTTGTTATAGTCATTCCATACGACTAGCTTCTTCATAATGAATTATCCAGTATTTCCCATTTGTCCCTTCTGTCTCATTAGCTGGTTACGTGATACTCTCCTCTTTTCAAACTTTGTTCTTCTCTACCCCTCACCTGAGTCTTTTCCTAGTCTTCATTTTTTCTGCTGGTTTTTTTTTTTTTTTTTAAATAATAGAATAATTTAATTACTATTTCTTTGTTTACAAAACCATACACATCTTGGTTTCTACTCTTTCTCTACAGCACCATCAGTCCCTGAAGTTCCTCCTGGACTCTTAATGTGGAAACCACCCCTCTACTTCAAGTCGGGGTGACCTATTACCGCCTTCTTGACTGTGTCCTGAAAATGGTTAAACCAAAGCTAGCAACTGGCTCAGTCGTGCTTACTTTTAGAAATCACCAGAGGTGCATAACTTTCAACCTTAGATTGAATTTTCAACCTTAGATTAGAAGATAATGAGCTCCTGAAGAACTATGGGAACTAGCCAGAGAAATGGAGACAAATGTCCAAAAAACATGTTAAATCCGCAGCCCTTGGAGCCATGACAGCTCTGGTCCAAACCAAATGAAGGCTGGGAATAGGCATGGCCCCTGGTCCTGGAACACTTGGCCCCTTTTCCAGAAGTCTGCAGGTGTCGGAGACCTAAACACCGCCCCTTCCTGCCCCTTCCTTTGCAGAAAGTATATAACCTAGTCCTCACATGGCCAGGGGTTAAAGAGGCATTTTGAGCAGGAGCTCCCCTCTTCTTTTTTGGCCAAAGAATAAATGTCTTTATCTGTTCTCTCTTGTGGCCTTTTGATTTTTGTTAGCCAGATGGGAAGAAGCACTTAGGTGATTTTGATAACAGAACCCGCCAGTTGCGAGAGTTCCTGAGATCTTGGGACTCCACTGCTCCCTCCTTCTCCCTGAAAAGAAGTAGAAGAAAGAATACTTGTTCTGACTAGCTACTAGGCTATTGTCCCAGTTTAGCCTCAAACCCTTCAGTGCTTCCATGGATAATGTCCAATCTTCAGATGAGTCTTGATGCTATTAATGCTGAAATTCCTCCATTGCCAGCCTTCAGAACCAGGCTTTTCCCGTATCTGTGTTGCATCTCCTGAACTCCTCCTCAGGACTCTGAAGACTAGTCTCCTTACTCTAGAAAGAGTTGGCAGAGCATTTTGCCTGAGGTTCTTCCAAGTCTGGAAAATCATCGAGCAGCATCACATCATTAGCATCCAGTTAGACCAGCCAGCTAACATGCTTGTTCTCAGAAAGCAGAACTGGCGTGTGCATGACCTGATGTGGGCACGGTGTAAGTGCCAATGTGCAAACATGAGTCCGGGGTCATGTCATTCCTCATCCAGTCATTTGCCAAGACAGCTGCCCCCAGTGCACCCAGGAATGGATGCCACTAAACATCTTCGTTCGTCACAGCAGTTAGAGTTCTAAGTATACAACAAGTGCTCAATAAATGCAGAATGACTGGGTGATTCATTGACTCACTCTTTCCCACCCTACTGATTACTCATTCCTGACTGTCAGCAAACTTCCTTTTGTAAGACTCCAGGTGGGACAAGGATCAGTCCACATCTTCCCTTTCAAAAACTTCTCTATGTCCCAGGCCCGAAAGCAGATAGGACATGGTCCACCTTGTGTGCTCAGCAAAGTCGGCCTGACCTGTGGGGTCCCACATGCCCGCACGCGAGAGATCCTTGTCGAGTCCCCTGGAGGGATTAAAATCCCTCTTCACTGGGCTCGGGTCACTTTCACACATTCTGGACTCTCTTACCTGAGGATTTTCCTGCAGCCACCTCATTTCATCAAGCATCTGAAGTTGAAATTCTCTTTGGATGAAGCTGTGGCTCTACTTGTTCTGTTGTGACAACTACTAAATAGGGCCTTAAATGTTGTGGGATTTTTGTTTGTTGTTGTTGTTTTGTAAGCAGTGATGATGCCCATATCCTAGAGATGCTAAAGCTCCTAGAACCTGTCCATGGCTTGGGGAGTGGAAGGTTACTGAGCTGGGCTGTGTGCAGGCAGACCCTGTGCTCCCAGAGTCACAGCAGCAGAATAGAAAGGGCATCGCCTTCTGTGTCTGCCCTCCTCACCTCCCCCCTTGAAGTGTTATGCTTGAAGCCCGGTACCTGGGGGAGCAGCTGTGAAGTACACCGGCACATACCCAGCATAGCTCTGATGCCCTCTTTGGGGCCTCCTTGGGGCCTCTGTAGGCGACACCCACCTACTCCAGTAGGTGAAGTCCCTGGTGTCTTGCTGGCAAGCCTTGGCCTGCCCACAACCACCGCCATGAAGCCATGCAGGTGCTTGCTTGGCAGGCAGCTTGGGCACAGCTGCGGCTTTTCTATTCCTGAGCCCCACTCTGTTGATCACAGAGAAGCCAGGGAGGCCTGGGGATCCCGCCTCTCCCCTGCTGCTCAGCCCTTCCCACCTGTGTTACAAGGGAGAGCGAGATGGGGCTCAGCAAACCATGTCTAATCCTCTGGGGGAATCTCACAGCTGGGTCGTTTATCTTATGTTGTGATGGGAAAAGCTCAGACACCAGGCAGAGGGTGGCAGGCTCGTGTGCAGATGTTTTCCTGTCCAATTTCCCAGCTGTTTGGGGCTATTCGGGTCTCACACTCTTGTTTTCCTTTGGCTATGCTGGTATATTTCTCAGCTGCTCCCCCAAACATCCAGCTTCAAGCATAACACTTCAAGGGGGGAGTTGAGGAGGGGAGATAGATAAGGCAAATTAGAGCCAGGATGTGGTCCAGGGTATGTGTGCTCGCAGGTGCAGGCATGTGGCAGGTGCGGGTGGGTGAGTAGGAGATAGTGGGGGAGGGTGGGAGCAGTAGGCCAGTGAATCAGTGCATGTCTGACACCAGGTGATGGAGATGGTGATGGGGTAGGTAGACAAAATTCTCCAGTGTATTCAATAGAAACAAACGGATTTAAGGACACAGGCTTGTGTCTTGAGCTTAAATACTGACTACCTTTGTGACTTTCAGCAAGACTTTTAACCTCTCAGCCTTGTTTTCCTATAGAGTCATGTTAAATGAGACAACCTTTATGCCATTTAATATGAATATACACATATATGTTTATGTGCCTGACACATAAATGTTAGCTGTCATGGTTACGTTAATAACCGTTGTTCTTGCATCAAGTTCTCTGGGGTGTCATGGGCTGTGAAAGAAAGGTTAAGTCCCACAGCCCTGTCTCTGTCATTGGTGTTTTGGGTTTGCCTTAGAGACTCCCTCCCAGGTGACAGTCCCTGGCTTCATCTCTGACCCTCTGTTTTACCACTGCTTTCCGGTGAGTCAGCCCTTGCTGGCTTCTCTGTATAGGAGCTTTGTTCTGCTAAGGATGTGTGACTGTCCCTCAAGAGTACGCCCAGGTCAGTCACAGTCCTGGCCCTGGTGTCATGACCTCCTGTTCCCTGGACAACCTTTCGTTCTCTTGTGAGGCAAGGGCTCCATTTCTGTTCAGCTCCTCTGGGTTTCATTACCTTTTCTCTGCGAGACTTCTCAGCAAATCGTCTGCCTTTACTCATCCTTTGGGTTCTTTACATCTGCTGGAGCCCGTGGGACCAGCTCTCCTCAGTTCTTCCTTCAACCCCACCTTCCTACCTCCCAGGAAGGATCAGTCCTTCCCTCTTGAAAGATATGTTTTAGTTCAGGAAAATTGTTAATCCTTTTCAGGGGGACCCTGCCCCAAGTCTGGAGATGGGGCTTCAGAAATTTTCATGGCCTCTGCCTACTGGGTGTTCCCACCAGCCCCCAGCCTCCACCCACCTTCTCTATCAGGCATTTCTCCCAGGCACCTCTCTCCTGGTGAAACCCTATCCTAGGCTCCCTATCTTAGTAATTAGCAACTCCAGCCTTCCAACTGCCCAGGTCAGAACTCTACTAGCATTCTTGATTCTCTTCCCTGTGTCCAATCTGTCAGCAACTCCTGTCAGCCATGCCTTTAGATCCATCCCAAATCTGCCTGAGTAGTGAGGGGCTTTCTTTCTCCCTGGTGTGAATGTCCCTAATGACCACAAGATTTATGGGCAGGAGCATCAGTGCAGAGTTCAAGAGAAATTCATGCAAATTACAGATCTGCAACATTGTGACTAATATTAATAAATGGCAACATGTTAATTTGTTCCAGGCACAGAATATTTTATTCACTGTGTCACCTTGGGCTAATGACTCCACCTCTGTTTCTTCATCTCTAAAATGGAGATGAAAACAGTTCACATGGAGAGAAGGATGCAGTGAAATAATATATACGAGAGTCTCTGGAAAAAAGCAGGAAGGAACATATCTTTGCCATGTTTTCACCAAAGAGCCCAAATGCTCATCCTCAGGCCTGTGAAAGAGTCCACACCAAACATAGGATGGGTGCTGGCACAGTTCTGCCTGATGGTGAATTTGATAGCCCCGCTTTGTGAGAGTAGAATGTGAGGCCATGCTGGAGCTTCACCTGTCACCTGAGATCGGGGTGTCTGTCTGCTGGTACAAACGTGACAGCTGCTGCAGGAGACAGGCCCTGGCAGCTGGCACTCTGGGAGGAGAGGTCTGGCCTGTAGCAGGAGGAGTTCACTTTTCAGAGGGCAAGTGACAAGTGTCAGGAGTTAAATCAGCACATTCTTTAACCCCAAGTTCTCCCAGGGGCCTACACAAGACCCGAATATTCCCTGGTGGGGTTACTACAGAGACAGAGGCAGGGTATGAGGAAACACCAAATGTCTAGCACAGTGCCTGATACCTGATATATACTCAGTGAATGCTAACTGAGGGTGATGCACGGGTGATATATGGGGGGACAGAAGGCAGTGCCCATGAAACAGGGCAAGTGTTATCTGTTGTTCCACTGAGCCACTGCTGCCCCATGGTCTGCTTACAGAGAGAAGGGTGAGGAGCCACAGACCGTTTGCAGTTTGCAAAATTCCAAAGGGAATGAACTCACATCTTCTGACTCCCAAATCTAAAACCCCAAACTCAGCAACTGCTCTGTGGGGGATACACACTTTAGATGGTGTCACACCAGGCCTGACCACATAATTTAATTCTCATGGCAGTCCTTGGAGGCAGGTATTTTTATCCCCACCATTCAGATGAAAAATCCTAGGCCATAGAAGTTAAGTTACCTGCTCAAGCAGTTGCCATTATGAGTGGTCGATACACAATTAGATCTTTCTAACTCCAAAGTCTTGTTAATCCTTCCTTTATTATGAAGTCGGCAAGGAGAATTTCCGGCTCCATAAATGACTGAAGGTTGGATTGTTGATTATCCAGTTTCCACGTATCTCAAAGTCATCCTGACTCATATGACGTGGGGGCAGGTCCTGGTTCAGTTTAACCTCACAGATTTCCCAAATCGACCTCACCCAGTGGATTTATCCTTGGTCATTGAAAGAGCTACCTCTTGCTTTCTTTTAAATAGAAATAGCGCTAGACACTAGTTGAAGGTGGTAAAGACAAATTTTATTTAGTCCTATTGCCAAATGGGAAAGAGACTTCAGTATAAACCTGAGCTCAATTTGAAATATAGCAGACAGCTAGGGATTCGTCCCTAGCAAGCAGAGTAAAAGAGTCAGTGGATAGAAAATTACCAAGAGGAGAGAGCAAGAGTAGGGGGGTGCTTACTAAATGGGCCTAACAAGGTGCCCCTTGGTAGAGTAGCAGTTAGGCCAGTCTCCTCCGAAGGAGCACAGACCACATACCCCTGTGTTTGAGTGCCGGGTCCAGGGGAAAACATCCAGTATGAAAGCTAAATGAAAATAAAATAAAATGCTGCTTCTTCCTCTCCAAAAAATAGATAGGCCTAACAGGATTCTTAGAAAAGGTAAACCAAGGATTTTATACATTGAATGAGGAAAAGAACTTGATCAGATACCAAGGGAGTGGTGGTAGGGGGATTATTAAACAGTCAACAGGATTCTTCCTAAAAATGGGGCAGGGCAGATCAAGGACTGGCCGAGGACAAGGCCTGGTTAAACGAGGGGTCAGAGTTGCCATCTAAAGTTTGATCAAGGTCAGCAAGTGCCAGGACAAGGCATGCTGAAAACCCACAGCAGTTCTTGGATCTGAGGGTAACTTGTCTCACCTCTAGTGTGACTTATAAGAGTCAAAGACTTTGGAGCTAAAAGTCAACCTATGTGAAAGAATGTGAGATATACTGTTAGCCACTGATAGGCATTATTATTTCCTCATAACTTATCTAGAAGTAGATAGTTTTTACTCATAAGAGCAAATTCAAGGAAGAACTGACCCAATCATTCAGAGGCAGAAGCAAGGCAGGGTCTCCCCTCCCTCCCCCCACAGTGTGATTCTTTCTCTACCCAGACCCCTGAGCCCCCCTAACTACTCACCAACAGTTCCTGGGCATGGAAGGGAGGGGACTCTTACATGAGACATGTCTGAGTTGGGATTAGTATATAAACAGCTTTCCTCTGAGTTTATCCAGACATGGGAGGTGTAGGTCTGGGATCATGCTTTCTTTTTCTCCCTCTCTTTGATAGCCTCACCTCACTCCACTCGCCCCAAATCCTGCCTCCCCAGAACATCTGCACTGAACTTGTCTGACCTGTTCCTGACTGCCTGCTGGCCAGCCCTGGAAACAGGAGAGACCTTGATGACAGAGGGACAAACCTGCAGAAGTCCTTACAAACACAACCCAAGCAGAAGTTGCATGTCTGCAGAAACTCAAAGACTCAGATATCCTAGGACTCCTCAAAGCCTGTGTGGAAAGTGCCTCCAGGAGAAAGCATAGGTGGAATGAGAAAATGCTGGCTTGTGAGACAGAGGCTCTCTGTTCTGATCCTGGCTTCAAAACAACAAAATTTGTGACTTTAAACTCTAAGCTGCTCTTTTCCCATCTGTAAAATGGGGGTAATCAGATGTGGCCAATATCCGAAGGTTCTTTAAAAAGATCAAACTGTATCATGCCTCTGAGATGCTTAGTAAACACTAAAGGATAACACAGAATGTAATTGTAGAAAAGTACCCCCACATGGTGATCCCCCTAGAGTCAATCATATAAACACACAAAATGCAGGCCATGCCTAGAGGCTGTGCTCTTTCTTCTGTGTCTGGTAGCTGCCCATCTCTCTCCCCATCCTTGTATAGGGATTCCTGAGACTTTTGTTTTTGGTCAGCAATTGGCTCCCAGTGGTCAGTGATGTCAGTCTAACTCCTTTGGTGGGGTGCCCACCTCAGTATCTGTGAGCATCTGATGGAGCGCTCTTGGAGAGCAAGTAGTAGCCAGGGGAAACACATCTAAGCACTTGGAGTCTAGTCTTAGCCTTGTCACTGTTTGCTAAGCAAGCTTACGTAAGTCACTTGACCAGCTGAGAGTCCCATTTCTCTCATCTGCAATGAGGACTAGGTGAACTTGAAAGCCTCTTCTAGCTCTTGATGGTCTGTGATTCCAGTTGATGGGCCAATAGTGGATTGGTTCCAGGTATTCAAAGTCTAACCGTCCTGCCCAAGTGGTCTCCTTGACAGAGGGGAAGCTCTGACCAGATCTTCCTCCATCCTTCCCCTCCACACAGCAACCCGCCTCTTTGCTTGATTGTGAGTGCATCCACTCACCCCAAACTTTTCCTGTTCTTTCCCTACTCACTGTCACCATGGTTTGAATTTTAGCCTTGCCATCCAGTAAGTCAGACAGTTCCATAGCCTTCAGTGTGCAGACATGAGCTCACACATAGCATCCCAATCCATCCAGGTGTGCATAGGCTCTGAGTCTCATATCTCTAGCAGTTCATAAGTTTGTATGACAGATAACAAGTGCTAGGCTCACTCTTACCTGCCTACCCCAGCTCTGGTTCCATATACTGACCCAGAGATACAGGGGCGCAGTGGAAAAGACCTCCCTACTGAATAGATAACCCTGCTGTCTCCTTAGGTGTGGAGGAAAGGCACTAAACTGGAAAAGGAGTTGTACACTGGAATCTGAATTCCATTGCCTTTCACATCCTCTTTTGGTGTTAGAGACAATTGGGAAGAATCAGCCTGGACCACTCCAGGCTGGAAGCGAAAGGAAAATGGCCCATTTTCACCTGACCAGATTTATTTTCTCACTTATGGAAGACAAAATTCTAATGGGATATGAGCTTATGTGCTCTCTCTATTGGCCTGTCTGTGTTGACTTTGGCCAAGGTTGAAAACTATGTCCTAACACCCACCTGCCACTTGATACGCACTGTAAGAAGAGAGGTGAGGAACAGCAGAAAGAAAGATGATCACCTCTCTATGATCTCTCCATCCCCTAATCTTACAGATGTGTGAGGTCTTCAGGTTATGTCACCTTGCCCCACTCTTTTTTCCCTTCCATAGGGTATGGCAGCTGGAGAGAACTGGCCAAGGCTCTGGCCAGCAGGAACATTCAAGCTGTGGATCCGAATCTCCAGTTCTATCATCCCCAGAGGCTGAACCTCAAGGTACATGGCAGGGCCACCCTATTTTCACCACTGGTGTGTTGACAGGTTCTCAGCTGCTCTGCCCTTATAACCTTAAGGGAAGCTTCCATTTTTGTGGTAAGAGAGGCAGAGGAGAAAAAGTCCCTGGAACTGCATGCTGGCATCTCAGGATGTCCTGTTTGGGTGGGTAGAAGTGTCCATCCTATCTGCCTCAAAGATTTGTCACATTGTTCAAGATGCCCATGTCTGAATCACTCTCCATCTCCATAGCAGCAGAGGACTTGAGGCACTAATAGCTTGAGGACTGGGCTGGTACTTTAGTAGCAATCCCGTTGCTTTCTGCAGAGTCAGAGAAAATGAGGTAGATCGGCAAATAGCTTGAGGTACAGGTTTGCAATGGCGTATTTTTCCCATAGTGTTTTTTAGGTCAGTGGTGCCAAGAGATGCAGGATCAGCTGTGAGTGGGAATTAGAGAAGTTGGGATCCAATTCAGTCTGGAGCCCTTTGCTTGAGCTTCTGAACCTAGAACAGACATAGATCCCCAATGTTAGGCCAGAACCAAATTGAACCCATGGAGCTGCACAGTAGGAAAGGCTTGGTGTATCCCCAAGTGGATCCCACTTATTAGGACAAGTGACTGACAGATCTAGGCAGAGTCCTCGGGGGATATAACGGAAGAAGCAGTTAAGGTCCCTGCTCTCAGGAGATCCTGATCTAATTAGAAAAAAATTTTCCATATGGGACATTTCATAAAAGTAATCAGACAGAACCTCAGGAGTCTATACTGATGAAGCCAAAAGGAGGGGTATTCCTGAGGGATCTAGTGTGACGAATGAAGGGGAATGTCCCTTATGTTGATAAGCTTCTTGGGGGCAGAGACTGTGTCTCCTGAAGCTCTGCTTCCCCACAGGAACGTTCAATCCTGTTCTAATAGCCCCACCAACTTCATTCTTCACCCTTCCACCAGGACCAAGACTTTGAGCGAGGTGGGAGCAGTAACAGCAGCTTCTTGAAGTGGAATAAGCCTGTCCCCTGGCTCTCAGAGGTAAGGAAATTGTTACTGTCCCTGTTCTTTGAGACAGTTTAAAAAAACAGTTTTCCAGATCATTACAGAAACCACAAAATTTTTTTTCTAGTGTTTATTAAAATTTTTCACCTAATTAGAAAAAATAAATAAAGGGGTTCCATGCTCATTCAGCATTCTTCCTTTGGGAAGAACTCTCACTTGCTGGGGGCCTCCTGTGTGCCAGTCATCTCATGTCAGCTTGATGACTCTGTAAGATGGTCCTGCTGTCGTCATTTTACATAAAGGTGAGAAAAACAAGACTCAGGAAAGTTACATGACTTTCGTGTTCACTTTAATCCCTAGTCTTAAAGAAAGGCCTCCTGAAATGACCATTAAGTCTCATAAGTTATTCCAGGTAGCCAGGAATTCACTATTAAGATAAAATTTTAAAACGTTATACTACATCCAGTTCTTGGAAATACACACTGGCACATGAGAAGTTCTGCAGTAACATGATTTAGCTCAGTATGTGCCAAACTTATTTGCCTCTTGAATTGCTTTTTCCTGTGATACATCAGTGAGTAGCCTACGAAATGAGTGTCCTAAGGAACAGACACTAGGAACCTCTGCTTTAGAAAGTTCCATAGGAAACAGTTAAACATATGAATAAAGATTGTCATAATCATCATGATACCTTTTATTTATATGGGATTTGACAGATGCTTTTGGTAGAGAAACTGGTATTCAGGGCGGTTAATTTACAGACACATGCTTACTTTCAGTAAATTCTGTGCCAAGAGTCTAGAGTAGCCTGGTGCTTTGAGGGGTGAAAATTTTTAATTTGGGTTTTATATTTTACAGCTTGTCCACAACCCAATGCCTTTTAATTCCCAAGGCCTGTGGACATGGATTACTTTTCTTGGCTGGGTGGTACCAGCCAGCTCATTGTCCTTATCACAGATTGATCTCTTCAGCCTGGGTGATTTTATTTCCAGTCCACCCATTTGCTGTGGGGTGAGAGTGAAGGAGGCAGTATCACACTGAATGTGATGTTAGGTTATCCACACTGTGAAACTGCCTCCGTTTAAAACCCCGAGAGAGGGTGAATTACAACACTGGCACACCTGTGTGAGGTGACATCATCAGGTAATTATGCCCCACCCCACCTGGAGACAGTATTTTGAAAAGAAGTTGCCTGAAAGACTATCGGTTCAGCAGTCCAGCCTTCTCATCTTGAAGATAATTTGGATCATTTTTCTTTATGAACCAATTATTTTGAGTGATTATAACTACATTTTTTAATTGTTAAAATACTCTGAATTTATTAATCATTAACTTCTCCACTTTTTTTGGCCAATCAAAGATGGAGATGTATACAGTTATATCTAATGAAGGAAAAAGAGTGAGCAAATAGCAAATAGCGATTATGATTAAAATAGGATTAGCTTTTTAAAGAAATAGCCAATCTTTTAGTAAGTGTGTATTCTTGATAAATTCCTGGTTTCCATGGGCTTTGTTTATTTAATATTAAAAGAGCTTACGAACCTCACTTCAGGTATGCCCTGGTGGCTCAGGTGCTGAGCTGGCAGTTGGGGCATGGACCACATAAATCCAAGGGGCTACCTGGGGTGAGGGAACAATCAGAAATAAAGTGCTTCCTCCTCCTCTTTCTTCCTTCCTTCCTTAAAAATACTTCTTCTCCCTTCCTTCCTCTCTTTAAAAAAAGAAATATCCTCACTTCAATTTTCATGGATCTTCAGGGAATCACTGATTTAATTTTTTTGAACTGAAAGTTTAAGTAACTAACTTGAAGTCACACAGCTGCACAGTGGATCCAGCTGTCTTCCAGCCCATCCCAGGCACCCCTCTACTTCTATCTCCTTATCTCTCTCTTGCCTTTGGACATATGATTTCCAGGAAACGCTCAGGTTAATGACATCTGTCAGAAGATGTCAGATTATTCTGTTCTCCCCGCTTTCAGGTAGTGGCTCAGAGAGGGGTTAACCTGCTTGCTGACTTTAGATGGTAGAGCTGGTACAGAGCGCTGTTCTGAGGACAAGTGAGGACAGAATATAAGAAGGCTGACTGTGGTCTCTTCTTTGACACTCTCCCTGCCCAGAGTTTAGCCAGCTACTCAGGGTGTGAGGCCAGAAGTTCACTCTCTAAAATGTAGCAGCATTGGCTGTTTTATGTGATGTGTCAGAGAGAGACCATCAGAGTGGATGACTCAGAGTTTGGGTTTCATGGAGTGATTGGCCCCAAAACTTACTCACGTCATCCAGATCATAAGACATTAATTAGCAAACCCCACCTCCTGCCAGTTTATTCACTTACCTGTCAGAGCAGCCATTCGTTGACCAAAAACTGTCTGCTACTCAGGACCTCCCTGCTGGAAAACCAAAATAGTTACAAGAAAGCAACATAGTGACTACATGATTATCTGAAAGCAAGGCAGTTTTTGTGGATGTACCATTGGGCATGACGTGGTGTCTGGAGCACACAGCTGGGATGCAGACCTCTCTTCTGTACCTTTTCTTTTTTAACAGTTTTCTTTTGCTTTTTTTTTTTTTTTTTTTTTTTTTTTTTTGTGGGAGGGGTGGGTTGTACTTTTTAATTATGTTTTTAACAATTTTGTTGTGGTATTGTTCACATAAGCATCCAATTCAACCATTTAAGATGTATAGTTCAACCATTTTAGGATGTATAGAGTCCTCAGTGTCTGTCTTCTTTCACTTAACACATACATTTTTTAAAAGAAAACACACAGGCAGGAATGAAGGTGAGAAGGCAGGCAGGCAGGACGAGGAGGAAGAAGCATTCTAAAATGTATTTTATTCAGTTGTTCATCTTGATTGTTCCCCCATCCAGGACATGAACCTGGGTCCTTGGGTTGTATGTGCACTGTACTCTGCAGGAGGTGGCAGACCTACCTGCTGCTCCACCAGGGTACACCTAGCATAACTTTTTAAAGGTTCATCCAAATATCTAGCATATGTCTATCGGTACTTCGTTCCTTCTTATTGCTGAACAGTATTAGATGGATCACATTTTATCTGTGGTTGGATTGTTATTGTTGTTTCTGCTTTTTTGGTTATTGCGAAGAGTGCTGCTATGAGCGTTTGTGGACAGTTTCTGTGTCGTGCCAACTCTCCTTCTTTTCAGAGCCCTCAGTCACTACCTTAGTGAGATTATGGCATCTGAGTTCATTGACCAGCCATCTATGGGGATGATTTCATCCATTCGAATTTCACCAGAGGGGTGGCTGGTTCTTTTCTTGAACTCCAGATCCACCCTTTATTTTCATAGAGTCTGGCGCCCCTTGATTCCAAGGGTAACTCCCTCAGAGGACAAGTGTGAACAGGGGACCAGCAGTTGATGGAGTGCCCAGAACCGAACAGGAGTCTGGTGTATGGAGCTGGTGGCCTCACTGTCCTGCTGTGTGGGGGTCATGTGGTCTAGGAGACCTCACCGCCCCAGGATTTGAATCACCACCAGCTGACCGCTCCTGTCTTCTTCCAGTGATCTCACACCCTGCAATACTGTCCCAGCTGACACCATTTATTTACAAGTCTCTCTCCTTTGGGGCTGCATCTCTTTCATCTTTAACCAGCAGAAAGCAGACACTCAATGCTTATGGAATAAATGAAGGAACATATGGTTCTGGGCCTAACTTCTCTAGCCATGTGTTCATTCGAATGACGCAGAAGTGCAGCAACTGCAGAAAAGGGAGTTGTTAACTCAGCATGGGGACGTCAGAGAAGGGCTCTGGGAGAAAGATTGGAGATGAGTCTTGCAACCAAAAAAGTAGTTGTGAAAACAGAAGTGACTGAGGATGACAGAGAGAGAGCTCGGTGTGTGTGAGTGGAGTGTAGGTGTGTGACAGGGAGTGGGGTGAGGTGAGGCTGGAAAGGTAGGCCAGTCAAAGACTGTGAGACATAGCATGGTTTTCTTCTGGAGTCTCCCGGGAAGCTTCTGAGGTCTGAGGGATGGGGTCAGATTTGTGTCTTAGAAAAGACAGTTCTGCAGTGTGAAGAACTGGTGAAAGGTGAGGTCCTGCTGCAGTGAGGCCTGTCAGGGGCAGCATGGTGCAGGTGGGGGTGACGGAGGACATTCCTGTCTAAGGCTGATACCCCCCTCCTTACTTCCATGGGGTTAAATTGCTGTATGTTCTTGGGGAGTTGACTTACTTCTCTGGACCTCAATATCCTCACCTCTAAAATGAGAGAATTCCAACAGCTATATCAACTACTTTAACTGAAAGTTCCAAATCTACCATTGGCCTTGGATGTGCTCTGGCAGTGGGACTAACCAGTGCCCTTCCTTGGACCTTTGCCCCTGCTGGACAATGGAGAGTGGGCAGAGGGCATGTTCTTGAGCTGGAGTCCCACGTCCCTGCCAGATACAAAGTCTCTAAAACTTGGTGGGGTCATCAGTCTTGATCTGGGGAGGAAGTTGGTACCCACTGGTACCTCAGAGACCCCCCATCTCAACCTGAGGGTGGCTAAAGCATGTTTGAGGGCTTAATACTGGGGAAGGTCCTAGCCCCCAGCGGAGATGGATCACCTTCTTCCTGCACTCCCACCTCCCCCTGCCTGGCGTTTCCTGCAGCAACTCAGGCTCCTGTCATCGCTACAGCAAGCAAGGACCTGGGAGGCAATTAGGCAGACTGCCAGCCATTCTCCTTCCTCCATCCTTCCTTTCCCTGTGCAATCCCCTACGGCCCCTGGCCTCCTAGCTGAACACAACAGACTTCTCTGGTGGCATGTCCTCCCTCCAGTTTGCTGTGGATCTGAGCACACTGCCCTGAAAGTCTCCAGGGAGGACCATTTGGAGGAGACAACCAAGTCTTAAAAACTGGACTTACAGAATTTCCCAGACGTACCAAGCACAATGTCCCCATTCTTTCCTTCCAAGAAGCCTTAACCTGCTCCCACCTACCCAGCCCACATTCTCTCTCCCACCCGTCCCAGCCCCCAACTCATTTCCCCCAGAGTGATGGCTGCTTCCCAAGGTCCCACATTCCTAGCATTGACCAGGCCAGCATGCCCAGGAAGTGCCAAGTTGCTGAAGGGTCTCGGAATGACAGTCTGCTGTGTATTTTCTGAAGCCAGCTGTGGGGTAATGTTCCCCCAGGTCTGGGACTTGTGGCCACCCTGCCTGTCACACCTCGGATCTATGGCATCCTGTAGAAGACTTCTCCACCTCCTTCTCTCCCCTCACCAGCCCTCCTTCCGGATCTCTTGCCTAAGACCCTGTGCTACTTCTTCCCATCTGGGCTTCCAGTCGGGTGCCTTTTCCTCCTCTGTTTACTTAAGGGTAGCTCAGATTTTGATATCTGATGGGTCGGTCACCTTAGGGAGGGATGGGCAGGGCCTGTTTATGGAGTATTGAGGCCCCACCTCTCACAGCCTGGAGATTAAGCTCTGGGGGCACCAGGAGAAGACAAAGCTGAGGTGGGTAATCTGAAACTCTTTGTCAGGATCCATTGGGACAGTCTTCCCACCCATGCTAACCCTCCCTCTCAAAGTCCCAGCCCTTCTGCCCACTCAGTTCTGCTCCTGCCTTAGTCCTTTCTTCTGAAGGAGGCTCTCTGCCCCAGGCCTCCAGGCACCATCCTGCCCCTCCAGTCCCAGAGCCCTCAGCACCTGTGGTCATACTAGGAGAAGCCTGGGCAGAATGAGCCTGTGAGCTGCTGGATGGGCCCCAGATGCCCCTGCGGTGCTTTCTCAGCTGCTCTCCCACAAGGGTCAGAAGCATGAAGACCACTGGACAGATTAGGTTTCAGCAGCAGACAGCTGTGGAACTTTCCTGTTCTTAGGGGAAGAAGAGGGGAGAGGAGGGGAGAAAGCCCTTACTGAAACCCCAGCTTAGCTCCTTTTCCCTGTTCCCTCTGTCCTCTCTGCCATCCTGTCATGGCTGGTACCCCTTCACCAACCCCCTCATCACTGCCTTCCTGCATGGAAAGAGCTGAGATAGTGTGTGTGTGTGTGTGTGTGTGTGTGTGTGTGTGTGTGTGTGCACATGTGTATGCATGCACACACATGCACACACACATGGGCCAAAGCAACAGACCAGGGTCTTAGGGCCAGGTGATGGGCAGTTTCAGAAAGAAGCGCGGGTACTAAGGATGGTAATGGGGTTGGAGTAAACCGTGACCTCCAGCAGTGAGAGGGAGGGACCCAGGTAGGGTTGCAGGGGCCTGTGCCTCTGTCGCTCCACACAGCCTCCTCAAGCTTGGTGCTGCAGAGGCAAGTCTGGGGGTGCAGACACTCAGCTTGTTTCTTTGCCTCATACAGTTTCGGGGTCATGCCAACCTTCATGTGTTTGAAGACTGGTGTGGCAGTTCCATCCAACAACTCAGGAGGAACCTTCACTTCCCACTCTACCCTCATGTGAGTGCTTGCTGGGCCCACCTCTGCTCCTCCCTCCACGTTCATGTCCCCTCCTGTGCCTCTGCCTCCCTTCCTATCTCCCATCTCCCTGTCTTCTGCCTTCCCCATCTTTCCTTGTGTTATTTTCGGTTAATTTTCCTTCTATCTCAGGGCTGCTTTTTCTCTGCTCAGAATATCTCCCTTGCTCCCTTCCCAGGAACACTCTTTATTTTCCTTCCCATCCTCTGCATCATGTCAGCTCTACGCTGCCATCATGGCTCACAATATACTTTACCCAGAGCCACTACATAAGGTTGTGCTGGTTGTGCACTGCACAAGATCACCTGGACAGGTCACCATCTGCAAGTTGGGGCAGAAATCTCGCCTGTGCTCCACTCCCCAAGCCACACCCTAGTTCCTCTAAACCACTCCCCTCCTGGTCTTCCCACCAGCTCCGAGTGGACCAATTTCTTTTTCCCTTTTCCCTCTTCCCTAACAGCTTCCCTCCCTTTCTCGGCATAGATCCGCACAACCCTGAGGAAGCTGGCCGTGTCCCCCAAATGGACCAACTATGGCCTCCGTATTTTTGGCTACTTGCACCCCTTCACCGATGGTGAGGCAAGCCCCAGAGTCCCATCCTTCTACCTCTTACTTCCGATTTCTCTAGGAGACCCAGGGAACATGAGCCTAGAGCTGAGAAATAAGCTTGCACTGGGCAAATTTGACCCTGTGAGGGAGGGAGAGGAAACTTGAATCACTGTGAGGGCCCATCCACCTCCATGCCCCACCCAGGCTGCCACTGCACTCCCTCATGTTTTCTCCATCATCACAGTGTCTCCCAGGGTGTGGAAACCCCTACTCTACCGAGAGGGAAAGCACAGCAGCAAGGGCCCTGAAGAATTCAATCACAAGGGCAGAAAAGGCCTTTGCCCTTTCACGCTAATGCCCTTCTTGCTCTCATCTGGAAACTTCTTCCGCTGCCCAGGAAAAATCCAGTTTGCTGTCGCTGCAGATGACAACGCTGAATTCTGGCTGAGTCGCGATGACCAAGTCTCAGGCCTTCAGCTGTTGGCCAGTGTGGGCAAGGTAAGGCCAGCTTAGCTCCAGAGAGGTCCCAGGAGCCAGGTCTCTGGAGAGGTACCAGCTTGGCAGGAGACGGCCATCATCACTTATCTCTGGTGTGACCACTTAGGAGAGGAGCATCCTCCCTCTCACTGTTGCCCCATTTTCAAAGGGATAAACGGTGGGGTGGAAGAGTATGGAGTCAGGCTGAGGCCTGGAAAACACCCCCGGAAGACGAATCTCTGAGCTGGCTCTGGGCCACATATATCTCCCAAGTCTTCCTCAGTGCTAAGGGTTCACTCCTGTGGGAACTGACAACTTGGGCCCTTCTAGGAAGGGCAGAGTGCTTCCTGCAGGGGTCACTCAGTCACTCCTTAATGCTCTTCTGTTTCCTCCCCTCCCTCTCTCCTCCTTCCTTCACTGTCTGCCTTTCTTCTCATTTCTTCCTCTTCTCTTCTTCATCCTTCCTTCTCTCCACCAGACGGGAAAAGAGTGGACTGCCCCGGGAGAGTTTGGGAAATTTCGGAGTCAAATTTCCAAGCCAGTGAGGTGAGTAGGGAGTGTCATGGCACTGTGAGTGGCAAAATCCCCAACTTACCTCAAGACCTGAGGCCAAATCGGAGTTAGAGAGCCCAGCCGAGTCCTTCTCTGCCTTCCAGCCTTCCTTACACCGGAGAATCCGTGTGTCTGGGAACCAGGTATTTGGTAAATGAATTCTTTGACTTAGAAACCATCTGGCCTATCCTTGATTTTACATAGGAGGAAACTGAGGCCCCATGAGGAGTGTGACTTGAGAAAGGTCACGCAGCTAATTCAGTGGCACTCAGGGCTGAAAACCAAAACAGATCTTTCTGCTAGTCTTTCCCCTTTCTGTTTTCTCTGTCCCTGGGAATGTCCATGACTGTATATGAATGTTCATGACTTGCTCTCCAGAAAGTGATCCCTGGGTAGAATGGAGGGAAGAAAACTTTGCCAGCTGTACTGGCTGGAAAGGCTTTGACATGCAAGAAGGGGAAATCTTAGCCCAGCCTCAGAGCGCCACCTGGTGGCTTAGCCCCTGCAGGCTCCAAGTCGCTTTGGCTTGATGGTAGTAATACTGGTGATGAGAAGACCATGCAGCTAGCCAGGAGCACTCGCTGTGCCGGCCACTGTGGCCAGCACCTGACGGGTACGGCAGCGCAGCGCTAACGACTGCCTGGCTCCAGATCCCAACTCTGCCACTTAATGCCTTGGTGCCTTTGAGCAAAGTGCCTTAAATTTTTGTCTCATCTATAAACAACGATGAAGTTAATGCAAGTAAGGCACAAATAACAGTGCCCGGCACATGGTAACAACTCTCTCAGGCTTCACTGTTATTATTTCACATGCTTTTCCCCAGTACCCTGTGCACTACTTGTATTGTTTCTAACAGAAGAGAAACCTAAAGTTGCACTGTTAGTTAGCAGTGGAGTGGACCTTGTAACCTGGCAGTTAGGTGGCAAGTGCCTGGGATTCCAAAGCCAGGAGAAAAGGAGAGGGGAGTTGGTGGGTGATGAGCGAGAGGTGGGGCTGGCAGCACAGCAGAGGGTGGGACTCGGGCGCCCAGCCAGGGGTCTGGGAAGACAGCCTCTGCTCCTTTGCTCTCTCCTGCAGCCTGTCGACCTCACAGAGGTACTACTTCGAGGTGCTGCACAAGCAGAATGATGAGGGCACTGACCATGTGGAAGTCGCTGTGAGTGTCAGCTCCCCTGCCTCTCCACTTTGACCCCTGGAGCCCCATTTGAAATCCAGCCACCTCCAACCCCCACACCCACCCTCTTTCTTCTTCCAGTGGCGGCGGAATGACCCTGGAGCCAAGTTCACCATCATTGATTCTGCTTCCCTGTCTCTCTTCACAAGTGAGTAGGCTCTGCTCCCTGGGCATGGAGCTGACATGTGGGGTGCAGCCCCCCCATGGGAATTTGGTCAGGGGATGTTGGGAGTGGTGAGGACTTAAGCTCCAAGTATGTGGAGCATGAGTATGAAAGAGTGCAGAATACAGAAAAGACCCGCGGGCATTAAGATCAGAGGGCAGAGATCTTCATTCTCGGGGCTCAGTGACTTCTACCACCTGCTAGACGCTCTCAGAGCCGTTGTCTGTGAACATACTATATTTTGTATACAATTTCAAAGGGATCTAGAGACCAGGAGGCTCACTCTTGTTTGAATAGCTGTGGCCAGAGGAGAAAACACTTTCTCACCAACTGTAAATCTGCAGTCAGTGAGTCCTTCAGTGGTCCTGCTCATTGTTTGTGCTGCTTTCTATGAGACTCACTGAGAAGCCCCTTCTAGGTCTCCCTGGCAGGTGGGCCCAGGTGTGGACAGAACAGGCAGGGCTCATACCCCAAGGGAGGCAAGCTGAGCACAGATGGGAAGACATGGGAAGGAGAGCGAGAAGGAGAGCAGGACAGAAAGAAGGAAGGTCAGCTCGCAGGAGAGGGTGGCATTGTGCAGCGGGCAAAGTTGGCAGGTGCAGGTTGCTCGTGACCAGAGCAAGAAGCCACAAGGTCAGGGCAGAAGTGACAGGCTCTTAGCAACTGGGCTGGTGGAAGAGGAAGAAGAAGGGATTGCTGGAATACATTGATTCAATGTGAGCCAAGAAGAAATGCTCACAGACAAGTTCAGTCCAGAAACGAGTAAAGCAGGCATAAGGGAGTGCTCCCCGCTCCAGGCAGAGGAGAGTGTCTGGGACTGGAGATAAAACCCCCAAAGTACAGCCCCTGGGCTGGTTGGAAAAGGGAAGAAGTCGGAATGGGAGGTCTGAAGAGGAGGAGAGCAGATGGGGGTGAGGGGCAGGGCTGCGGTGACAGCAGGGGCGCCTTGCTCTTGGCACTCTGCTGGTTTGTCTGCTTGAGAGGCAGCTTTCCTGGAGGCTGAGACTTTCCTGCCGAGGTTCAAACTCATCTCTGCCACTTATCAACTGTGTGATGTTATGCAAACGACTTAGATTCTCTTTGCCAAAGTACCTTGTCTGTAAAATAGGAATAATGCTAATAATACAGAAGTCATCATGTGTTATGAAGTTTAAATGAGCAAAAATTTGTAAGATCCCTAGAACAGTGCCCGGCTCGTTATTTAGTAAGTGCCATTAAGTGTTTGTTAAATAAGTTAAACATGCTTATAATGACACCTTTCTAGCAAATAGCACTAAAACATTTTGAGGAAGAACTGCCATTTTTCAATTTCTACAAAACCGTGGTGTGTACTAGTGACAGGGCAGGTGGGGATGGGGCTGAGTGGAGATGGAATAGCCCCCCTCATCCCCGGGGCTATGTTCCAGGACCCTCAGGGGATGCCTGAGCCCTCAGATACTGTAAGACCCTGTATAGAAAACTGTTCCTGTAATGTACGCCTGTGATAAAGTTGAATTTATAAGTTCGGCAGAGGAAGAGATTAACCATGATAATAATGGAACAGAACAATTAGAACAATGTATTGTAATTAAAGTTATGTGAAGGTAATCTGTCTCTCAAAATATCTTATATATATATCATCATAAAGGTAATATTTTTGGACCATGGTTGACTGTGGGTAACTGAAACCCTGGAAAGTGAGACAGATAAGGGGACAGGACTGTAAATAGCCGAAACCACAGTTCTCAGGGGGCGGGGCAGTCCTCTAGGGGAAAGCTGGGAGGGATGGCACTCATCCTATACTGTTCCTGGGGAATCCAGAAACCTTGACGAGGCCTCCTCCTCAGCCTCTGGGTTCTGGGCTGGGTTTCTCCAGAGCTCACAGCCACCTCTGTTCTTTCCCATGGACCAGATGAGACCATCCTAAGGATGGATGAGGTGGGCCACATCCCACAGACAGCAGCCAGCCATGCCCGCCCCCCAGACTCTGTCCCCAGAGACGAGCAGCTGCCTGCTGATATGCTGCGGCCCGACCCTCGGGACACCCTCTATCGAGGTAAGGCTCTGACCTCATGCTCTTCATCTAGCATGGGGACAGGATGCTGCCACATCCATGGGGTTGGTGGAGGTGACTCAGATTTGTTGATGCCCCTCCGGTGTCATAGAACCTTTTTTCCCTTATATTGTAAAACATAATTTGCAAAAAAGTACGAAGATACATATGTACCATTTTAGAATCATACAAAGCCTTAGAGAGAAGATTTGTGTAACCGCCACCCAGGACAAGAACTAGAATCCCAGATTCCCCCATGCATCCCCCTGCAATTACCATGCATGTCGTGCAATGAGAGAAGTATGTTCCTGCTAAAGTGTGTGAGAGTCGAACTCTTGGGAGTGTTTATATTTTCAAAGATAGCAGTATTTCCGGCCCCGCCTTCCTCCGATGACAGCTGGAAGGAAGTTCAGGGTTCTTTTTTTTTTTTCAGAGAGGAGGAAGAAACATTTATTTATTTTATTTAGTTGTTCATCTTGGTTGTTGCCCCCAGCCCCAGGACGAGAACTTCCATCCTTGGGATGTATGTGGACTATGCTTGGTGACCTTATCCGCTAGGCCACCAGGGTGTGCCCCAAAATTCAGTTTTAGGGTGAGACTTTGTGACTTCTTGGGAGTTTCTCAACCTTGATTGAGGCTACCCCTCTACAGTGATCCCAGACCATACCGGGCCTCATACCAGGGACTGTGGCCGAGTCCTTTGCCACCAAGGTGCTCCTTGAATGCCCTGCCCCAGAAGAGTGGTGGCAGCCTCAGCTGAGGGGCAGGAACTAGGTGAATATGAAGTGGTGTTGGGTTACGGGCTTGTGGCTCAAGCAGCTGAGATGCTAGTGTTCTGACCACTTTCAGTTCAGGAACCCAGGTTGGAGATTCCCTCCAGGGTGAAAAACCAAAATGAACAACTAGATAAAGATATTGCTTCTTCCTCTCCCTTCCTTCCTCTCTTCAAAAAAAAAGAAAGAAAAAGCAAAGAAAGAAATGGTGCTGCCAGGGCAGGAGACTTCAGCCCTCCCTTCAGCCAGGAGCATCTGGGGCTCTAGATCAGCCCCATTTCACACTTCCACCCCCACCTTCATCCTTTTTCCCTTATTGTCCCCAGTACCTCTCATCCCCAAGTCTCATCTCCGCCATGTCCTGCCTGATTGTCCCTACAAACCCAGCTACCTGGTGGATGGGCTCCCTCTGCAGCGCTACCAGGGACTCCGGTTTGTAAGTCTTGGGCCTGGGCAGGGGGGCAGGAGTGAGCGAGGGCTTGCTACCTCAGGCTGCCTTGGGGGCGCTGTCCTCCCCACGCCACATGCCAGCAGACAGGAGGGACTCACAGGCCCAGATCTGGGAGAGCTTGCATTCCAAGTAGCCCCTGATCCAGATGGTCTGCCCCGTGAAGCCTGAGAATGGATGGTCCCCTTAGGAAGCTCCCATGACCAACGTGACCACAGAAATGATGTTAGGCAGGCTGACTGGAGGCTTCCTCCGCTCTCTCCACTCTGAGGCCACACAGTCTGCCCTACCTGGGTCCCAGTTGGTCAGTATTATCCGAGTACAGGGGGAAAAAAAATGTGGGGGATGGGAGTGGGCTTTAGAGACCTTGTTAGCCCCCTGGGGAAACAGGCAGAATGCGCACTGTATATACAGGTCGAGAGGGATTTTATGAGGGAAAGGCAGTGAGAGGGGTCAGGAGTCACTTGTCAGGTCAGATAATGGCTGGCTTCTGATTGAGATTTTTGGTGGCAATAGCCTCAAGCTATGTTTAAGAGGCTTAACAAGATGTAGTGCAGAGGAAGATGGGGATGGTTCCAGGGTGCAGGAAAGGATAAGATGGCAGAAGGTGGTGCCCCCTGGTGGAGCAGTGATTAGGTCCATCGCCTCCAAAGGAGCAGGCCACATACCCCTGGGTTAGAGTCCTGGGTCTGGGGAGAAACAACCAGTGTGAACAACGAAATAAAAATGAATTAAAAAGGGTGCTCCCTCCTCCTCTCTCTCCCTGCCTGTCTGCCTGCTTGCTTTCATTCCTGCCTGTGCCTTTCCTTTGGGAGAAAAAAAAAAGGAGCGCTTGCAGATGGAGGAAGGAGTGGTGTTGGCTGTCGCTGGGGGTAATAAGCTGGGACAGGAGACAAGGGACATAGGGATCAAGAATCTTGATTCAGGGTCACATTTGTTCCAGAGAGCCCAGACAGAAAGCATAGCAAGTAGATTCTGGTTTACTTGGTCTACAGAACTGAATGTTTCATTGGGAGTTCAAAGCAGTCCTTCTCTCCTCACCAAGATCGAGTCCCTGGGAGCCCTGTGTGATTCTGTTCAGGGGTGGGCTTGACACCTTGGCTGTCTGGTGTCTTACAAAACCTCACCCTCTTAGCAAGGCTGCTACTTTTTCTCCCTCCAGGTTCATCTGTCCTTCGTCTACCCCAATGACTATACACGTCTAAGCCACATGGAGACCCATAATAAGTGCTTTTACCAGGAAAACGCTTACTACCAGGACAGGTGAGAGACACTGAAAGTGGCCTTACAGAGCGCGTGCATGCGTGCACACACACACACACACACACACACACACACACACTGACACAGCCTTCCCCTTCACTCTTCTCTGGGGCATAACTTTAGAGCCTCACATGTTCGCCTGCAGGGCCCAGGGTGCTCATCTGCCTCTCTTCCCTCCTGCAGGTTCAGCTTTCAGGAATACATCAAGATTGACCAATCTGAGAAGCAGGGACCGGAGCAGCCAGGTAGAGTGGCAGCTGAGGCTTCCATGCCGGCCGGATGGCTGGCCATGGCCTGTTGCCAGGGGAAGGTCAGACCCTGTACCCCTGCTCCTGAGGAGCCTGAGATCCAAACCACATAGCGTCTCGTCCACTCCCAAGGGAGTGGAGAGCAGCCCATCAGGGCGTCTATAGAAAAGGACACTATTTTTAAGAGCAGGCAGAGCTCAGCTGGAGGACACTAGCTGGACTGCTCAAGGGCCTTGTCGTTGGAGCAGCATTTGTGATGCAGAGCATCACAGCCTGTATCCCTGTTGCCTCCTTCTTGAGGAGTTCTGCCAGCTGGGCCCTTTTAGTGGGTCCCTAACTGGGCCAAACACCTGCTAGGCGCTTTTGTACTTGATGTCCCTCAGTCTTCACGACAACCCCATGGAAGATGGATTGTGATTATTCCCTTTATACAGATGAAGAAACTGGGGTTAGCTGAGCTTGAGTCCCATGGTAAGTAAAAACCGGATGCAGTCCCTACCTGAAGCTCCTCTGTATGCCACACATGCTCGTCAGCTGTCTCGTGTCTTGTGAGGGGGACATTGAAAGCCCTGACGTGAGACGTGGTTGTTATTAAATGCAGGTTTTGAGGAAGGCCTTCTCGAAGAATCTCAGTATGGAGACGTGGCAGAGGAGACCCCTGCCTCCGAGGACCAGAACTCCAGGATGCCAGAGGGGCAGCAAGTGCCCACCTCCATGCGTGGGCAGGACGGCACCGACTACCGCCTCCAAAACCTACGCAAACTTCTGGCTCAGCCCCAGGAGGGTCTGCCGGCCCCGTTTTCAAAGCACAACTCCACAGCTGCCTTCCCTGCGAGGACCCACGACCTCCCAGTCCGGCAACCAGACACAAGGGAGAGAAAACCCAGTCCTGTGCCCAGCCAAGAGTCACCTCATTCTGACAAGAGGCCCCTCGGACACCTGGCAGGGAACCTGCCTCAGAGGAAGAGGCCTGGGCCCACTGGTGACAACCCCAGGAAGACGCTAGGGCAGTCCCAGTGGCTGAATCAAGTCGAGTCATACATTGCCGAGCAGAGAAGAGGTGACAGGTTGCAGCCTCCAGCCCCAGGAAGGGGCTGGCCTGGGGAGGAGGAGGTGCTAGCAGCTGCAGGCCAGGAAGGACAAGTGAAGGGAGAGGAAGAAGGGGAGGAAGAGGAAGAAGAGGAGGATGTGAGTGAGGTGTTTGAATACGTGCCCATGTTTGACCCAGTGGTTAACTGGGACCAGACCTTCAGCGCCCGGAACCTCGACTTCCAAGCCCTGCGGACTGATTGGATTGATCTGAACTGTAACACGTCTGGCAACCTGCTGCTTCCAGAGCAGGAGGCCCTTGAGGTCACCCGGATCTTCCTGAAGAAGCTCAACCAGAGGAGCCGGGGGTAAGGTAAAGGGCTCTCCGGGGGCTCGTGCTGGGGCACAGACAGCCCCCTGGCCTGGGGGCACGGGCCAGGGGTGTAGCAGACAAAACGGAGGCTAAAAGATACGAGTAAGGTCTTAGGTGGGGGCCAGAAGGGTAGAACAGAAGAGTTCTTTGGTTTGTCATTCATTCATTCAGCCAATTGGCTTTTTTTTTTTAGATAAAATTTGTCCAGCATTGAATTCACCATTTGAGAGTGTGCAATTCAGTGGCTTAAAGTGTTCTCCTCATGTTGTATGACCATCACCGCTGTCTGATTGCAGAATGTTTTCATCCCTTTGAGAAGCAGCCTTGGGCCTGTTAGTAGTTCCTTCCTGTTCTTCCTCCCGCTCCCTGGTAACCGCTGCTCGGCTTTATAGGTTTAACTTTTCTTGCCATTTCATATACATGGAACTATAGAATAGGTGGGCTTTTGTGTTTGTCTTCTCTCACTTAGTCACATTATTTCCATGTTGTAGAAGACACCGAGCACTTCCCTCTTTGTCTGGCTGCATAACTGTCCCTTGTATGGGCACAGCTCATTTCGTATCTCCATTCAGCAGCTCATCGACATTTGGGTTGTTTCCACTTTTTGGCTGAATGCAATACTGCTGTGAACATTTGTGCCCAAGTTTGTGTTGGAACATGCTTTTAATGCTCTTGGAGGCACAACTGCTCGGTTGTGTGGTAACTCTGTATGTTTAACATTTGAGGCAACTGCCAAGCGCTTTCCCAGTCAGCTGCTTCATTGTGCATCCCTCTCAGTAGTGTGTGAAGGTTTCAGTTTCTCCACACTCATGTCAATAAGTATTGACAAGTATTTTCCTTAAAAAAAAAAAAAAGGTCATCCTAATGGGTGTGAGAGGGTATCACATAGTGGTTTTGTTTTGCATTTCCCTAGTGACTAATGATGTTGAGCTGACCAATCAGTATTAATCTCATGGCCCATTGTGTCTTAGGCGCTATTGATTGAACTGAGCATTTTATCAATGAGGGTCAATTTCTGGAGGAAATTCTGAAGCATTTACCTCGGAGCTATAAAAGACCTTGGAGGTCATCCCTGCTCAATAGATACATCTTTAAAGATGGAGGCAGTGAACACTGGGGAGATTAAGCATTGTAGCCAGTGACAGAGCTAGGACAAAATCCAGGGTCTCCCAACAGCTGGTCTGACAGGCCTCTACTAGCCCATGCTACCCCCGACTCAAGGTTGCCACCCTTGCTGCCTTAGGAGGTACCAGCTCCAGCGCATTGTGAACGTGGAGAAGCGTCAAGACCAGCTCCGCGGCGGGCGCTACCTCCTGGAGCTCGAGCTCCTGGAACAAGGCCAGCGCCTGGTGCGGCTCTCTGAGTACGTGTCTGCGCGAGGCTGGCAGGGCATCGATCTCGCTGCGGGGGAAGACACCGAGGCCCGGAACCTGCAGGGTCTGGTTTGGGACCCACGCACCCGCCGGAGACATATCTTGAATGTCCGGACCGCAGAGCCCAAGCTGTGCTGGCCCCAGGGCTTCTCCTGGAATCACCGAGCTGTGGTCCACTTCATCGTGCCCGGTGAGCCTCAAGCCAGGCCTGGGGGTTATCAGCTGAGCAGCGAACCCAGTAATAATCCTGAGACCCCCAGATCTCTGTTCACTGTATTGATCTCGCGAGGACTTGTAAGAGGTCACTATACAGCTCACAAGGGGAAGGTACCGGGTCGGGAATTATGTGGTTAGTAAGTGTTGGAACTGGGAATGATTGGAACTAGGAACGGGCTAGCTGATTTTAATCATCAGAAAGGGGAGCACGTAGCAGACAGGAGTATAATAATGGGCCATAGGACAGGAACTAAGGGGGAAATGGACAGAGAAGAGGATTTAAGTGTTGAACATGGAGGGTTGCTTGAGAGGGTTGAAGATCTGCCCAGTCTATGTCTTCCCACCAGGGAGGGCATGGTCGCTTGTTCTGGGCCCTCCCCTCTGTACAGTCGTGTCCAACCAGAGTTGTATGAGTCCCTAAGCAGAGGCCTGAATCGCACAGGAACCAGGAGAGGAGATGCCCATTCTTGTCCTCTGTTCCTTTCCTTTCTCTCTGCCTGCCCCACCGGCTAGTTAAGAACCAGGCGCGTTGGGTGCTGCAATTCATCAGGGACATGGAAAAGCTGTCCCAGGCTACCGGCGACCCACACTTCAACATCGTCATCACTGATTATAGCAGTGAGGACATGGATGTCGAGATGGCCCTGAAGAGGTCCAAGCTGCGAAGGTGAGGAGGGTCCGTGGTCAGGGTTGGGGTGCAGTCCTTCCTAAGTGCCCGGCCTGCTGGGTCCCACCTGGCTTTCCTGACTCCCAGCCTCACTGGCTTTATCCATAAGACTCACCGGCTAAAGCCACCCCAGGAGCACACGTCACCTGTTCTCCTGGTCTGCTGACTTCCTCCAGGGACCACCACAGCCGAGTTCTACCTCTCAGCCTCTTCTCTCCCCTCTCCCTGCAGCTACCAGTACATGAAGCTAAGTGGAAATTTCGAGCGCTCAGCTGGACTTCAGGCTGGTATAGACCTGGTGAAGGTAAGGGGGCTGAAGGGACCTGGGAACTGTGACTGAAGACTGGAGAGAGAGAGAGATGTTTGGGATGTATAAGGTGGTCAGCCACTCAGGGAGGGAGGGAGTTGAGGACACAGGGAGCGGGAATCCTCTTTGCTGTGCTATAGGACCAGCGCCAGGGAAGGACTAAGCAGAGCATTTGTCCAGGGTCCTAGAGTCCAGAAAGAGTGGAGGAAGGAGTCAGAACTCACTCAGATCATAAGAACTGCCCCTTGATACCCAGTACTGTGGAAATTTGTCCACACTTTTATGGAAGTTGTGTGTGTGTGTGTGTGTGTGTGTGTGTGTGTTTTAAGGACAAGTGTAGGCAGGACTAAAGGTAGGCAGACTGGAAGAGGGAGAAGGAAGACACATTTTATTTTTTTTATTTAGTTGTTCACGACTCTCATTCCCTCCAGCCGGGTCTTGAACCCAGGGGTATGTGGTCTGTGCTCCTTCGAAGGCAATTGACCCAACCACTACTCCACTAGAGCATGCCTGTTTTATGGAAGTTTGTTAGTCATTCAAATGGAAAAGAGGCTGAGGATTGTTCTAGAAAGTGGCCTGATATGTAGGGTCTGCTGACCATCTAGCATCTGTCCCCAGGACCCACACAGCATCATCTTCCTCTGTGACCTCCACATCCACTTCCCAGCTGGAGTCATCGACACCATTCGGAAGCACTGTGTGGAGGGCAAGATGGCCTTTGCCCCCATGGTGATGAGACTGCATTGTGGCGCCACCCCGCTGTGGCCTGAGGGTAAGCCCTACTCTGGATAGGTTGGATAGGACAGACCCCTCTGTCCTTGATTTTTACCCCTGGAAATAGTCATGTCTACAATGGCAGAATCCCTCTCTGCCATGTGCCTACCCCCTGCCCTCCTGCAGCCTTTGCTCACCTGGGCAGTCCACCAGAGGGGTGCCCCAGAGGCTGTGCTGACAGCCACAGCAGCAGCAGTAGTGACTCTCCCCTGTCCCACCTTCCCTCCATTTGTTCGTCCACCACTTACTCTGTGCCACACTGAGGATACAAAGATTGAAGACTGGCGCCCTGCCTCCGGACAGGCAACAGACAAGGAAAGTGACCACGTCTTCAGTGGCTGCTGTAGGACTATCATCAGCCCATGACCACCCCTAACAGGACTACTGCCCTTACGGGACCCTGAACCTTAGTTCAGGAGGTTTCCCCTCAAAACAGGACAGGGGCTTATTGAGATGAGACAGTTTTCAGCATCAGCCTTCCCCATCCTCTGAATTTCAGAAAAGGCTGTAGGGATGCAGCCCAGAAGCCTTCTCTATTCCTTCGCCTGGGCCCAGGCCTTCTTACTTGGAGCATTTTGTCTGTCCACAGGCTACTGGGAGGTGAATGGCTTTGGATTACTCGGCATCTACAAGTCAGATCTGGACAGGATCGGGGGCATGAACACTAAGGAGTTCCGAGACCGCTGGGGCGGGGAAGACTGGGAGCTGCTGGACAGGTGACTGGGACAGGAGGGCCTCCGAGAGACCTGCTGGAATTCCATCCCTTCAGGTGCTCCGGGGACAGCAGGGCTAGACTGGCCTGACCAGTCCCCCGGGACTGGAGATTTCTTGATAGGCCGGTAGAGTGCGCTGGACTGGGAGGAGGCTTGACCACTGACTGGGAGTCAAATGACTTACTTCACTGAGACTCATTTCTGTGTCTGTTAGAGAGGGACAGTTCTGCCTCGGTTGTGTCATGGGGCCCACATGAAAAGGAAAGGGGGTTGGTACACTCTCGGGAAAAGCAAAACGTGTTGAGCTGTATAAATGTAAATGATAATGTTAGCAGCGCTGAGTAAGGTGCTAGGAGAAAGTAGGACCGCACTCATCCACCCCAGATCATAGGTCTCCTCCACTCCACAGCTTCCTGGGCTGGAGGCCGATGTGGTGGGAATGATAAGAGAGATGCAGGCAAAGAATGAGGAAAGCCTCCGGGACCAGCAAAAGGACAATGTGGACCATCAAAAGGCATCCATGCAGTTCTGGGTCCCTGCAGGCCCAGGGAGAAGGGAGTGTGGGGCAGAAGAAATGGTCGGTGATATGAAAAGCATCAATATAAGCTGGGCTTGGCCAGGGGACGGGGAAAGGCACTATAGCAGGGAGCATAGCTGGGCGGGACACCAGGCTGCAGGGATGGTGGACCATGTGGGTGGTGAGGAAGTGGAGACTGTTAGCATGAGAGTTCTCTTTCAAGAACTCTGATGCCCAGAGAAGGGAGGGACAGTGGATGATTCCTTGAGATTTGAGTTTAAGGATGGGGATCAGAAGAGAAATCCAGGGAGAAAAAAGTCTAAGAAAGAAAAGGATACTGATGCACCCTGGTGACCTAGTTGTATAGTCCCCATCCCAAGGTCACTGGTTCAAGATCTGGGGTGGGGGTTGGGGTGGGAGGGAACAACCAGGATGAGCAACTAAATAAAATAAAGTGCTCTTCCTCTCTCTTCTTGCCTGCCTACCTCTGCTCTTCATTCCTGCCTTATCTTTAAAAAACAAAAATAAAATAAAGATACGGATACTTGCAGGAGCAGTATCCAGGGACAGGGACAGAGGTAGCAGCGCCCAGAGAGTGGGGCCTTTTAAAGAAGGAAGGAGGCGAGAGTGAAGGCAAGTAGGCAGGCAGGCGGGAAGAAGTTGTCCATTTCACTGTTTCCTCTGCCCCTGTCCCCACCCAGCCCTGGGTCACAAGCCCTGTTGGGCTTCATTGGGACTGGGCCACAGCCTGAGCCACCACGGTGTGCCAGGGCCCTTGAGAAGGAAGACACACAGTTCTTCCTGAGAAAGAAAGATGCAGTCACCAATCACTGGGTGATGAAAAGCAGGTGATTGACATCCATGACCTCATTTATTTTTCCCCAAAACCTTTGTAAGGCATGTGGAATCGTCTCCGTTCTAGTTGAGAAAAGGAAATCATGGAGAGGTTGATAACTTGCCCCCAAATCTCACAACTGACTAGTGAATGTCAGAGACTTAAAAACTGGATCTGTTTGTTTATTCACTAAAGGGAAGCATGACAAGGAAGATGACAATACTAAAAGGATTTCAGGTGCAAAGGAGGGAGATTGAGGCACCTTCTGTCAGTACCCCAGCTCTTATAAAGCTAGATCAAGATGGACCCCAAAGTAGATAGACGCCAGACCTGCTGGTTACCTCCACCCTTAATCTTTGAGTTGGGCTGGAAAATGCAAGTACAATTCTTAATTCTCTGAAGCCCAAGGAAGAAACAGCTCCAGATTTGTGCCTTGCACCCTACTGGAAATACATGCTTCTCATGAGAGGAACTCCCCTACACATAGAGAAAAGAACCGGGCTTCAGCCTTAGCCTCCCTCAGTCACTATCATTAATTCTCTACAGGCTGAACTATAGGTCCCAGGTGCTCAGTGTGTGTCAGAGCTGTGCTGAGCGCTGACACCACCATCTCTAGTCTTCACCACCACCCTCAATGTCTGTATATCACTTCTTTCTTTCTAGAGACTAGCAAGCTGAGGTTCTGATCGATGAGATGACTTACTCAGGTTGGAGCTCAGATTCAGCCTTCGCTGTCTGGCTCCATGGCCCACAGTCTACACTGCACCCCAACCCCCATGGGGGTGAGCAGAGGAGGACAGACGTGGTTTGACATAGATGCTGAAGAGGGGGGTTCCTCAGGAGCTTGGGCCTCCTCCCAGGGGCCTCTTGTCTCTGTTGTTCATCCCACCTTCTCCCATTCAGGATCCTCCAAGCAGGCCTGGAAGTGGAGCGTCTCTCCCTCAGGAATTTCTTCCATCACTTCCATTCCAAGCGAGGCATGTGGAACCGCCGCCAGATGAAGATGCCGTAACCGGGGTTATGACCTGCTGGACTGACCACTTCCTGCTTCCTGACTGGCGGCTGCTCCCAGTGCCCCTGCTCACCGCCAGAGGGGCAGAGGAGCCGTTACCGGGGCCCCAGAGGTTTGAGCTAATACCCCAGTCCACCGGGAGCTGTCTGCTCATGCAGAGACAGCTGCCAAGGCCTCTCTGCTGCCTGGGCCTCAAAGGAGGATTTGGGGAGAAGTCCAGGAGAAGCCACTCACTCCCAGTGGACAGATGGAGCTGCCTGCAGTTGGTACAGGAAGGAAAGAGCGACTTGAGCAGCACCGTCCTTCTCCTGAAGGTGCCCTCCAGCCTCCACCAGTGCCCACAGGGAGCGGCCGCCGGGAGCTGGAAACTCCTCGATTAGACATATTTTATCAAGGTTTTAATCTTTTTAACAGAACCCAAAACTGTGACTGTCCAGACCCAGCACTGACTGTGAGAGGGGATGGAGTCATGCTTTTTGGCAGTGTCCCCATTTGCATAGCTCAGACCCTCCTGTGTAGTGGGTGGGGGTGTCCCTCAGTTCTCAATCGGCAGCTGATTTCTAACAGAGAAGCTGGGCCCACGTGGAGCCGCTCTGAGCTCGGCTCCAGGCTTGTGCCTTCCAGACACAAGCACATCTCTCCCAGTAGCCACCGGTGGCTGCCGATGAGGCACAGACCTCACCCTCCAGAGAGACCACAGCACAGAGTTGGCATCTTGCTCCAGGTGCCAGGGGCACTGGTGACAGGGGACCGGTGGGCAGTGGGCTCGTCATTCCATGTTTGGTATCTAGATGGATCAGGAAGCAAAGCTCCTTTCTTGTCCCTCTGTCATGTCCTGGGGAGCTGAGGCCTCCAGGGGAATAGGAAGCACAGAGGAAAAAGGATGTGAAGAAGAGGGTGGGGGCCCAGCAGGAGGCATGAAAAGGGAAGTAGGAAACTTGAGTCCTCTTAGCGAGGCTTTCCCAGAGACTTGCCCTCAGGCGGGGAGAACCCCAACTGCCCAGGAACCCTGAGCATCAGTGGAAGAAGAGGAAGGGGCTGTGGGTGACACAGGGACCAGGATAGGAAGAAGGCAGGAGAGGTGAGGGCATCACTTCAAGATCTCTTCTCCCAGTGGAAGGGAGGCCAGGAGGAAGTAAAAAGTGAAACCTTTTCAGGGAAAATTGCCCTTAGCCTTTGTAACCTATGGTTTTCCTTTCTGTCACCTGGTGACCACATACTTATCTTGCACTAATAACCCCCAGGTGCCTTTGTGGCTGGGGGTTTTCTACTGCTGCTGCCGCCTCAGCTGCTGAGTTCACCAATGGTGCAATGGACACTGGCCTTGGACTCCAGTGTCTATTTAGGGGGGTGAGCACAGGGCTCCCCGCTGTAAGAAAGGGCTTATGGAGGTGCATCAGGCCCAGGGGCCCGGTCAGCTGAGCCCAAGCTCCATGCTGTGATAGAGTCCAAGTCATGCCTTTGAAGCTGTAGGGTACCTGGGGGGCCCCTGCATTCACCAAGAGCGTAAGTTTAGCATATGAGAGAATGGAGCCCCTTGAGAAACTTTTTGGGGTTGAGGAGAATCCTACCTCCTTTTAAGAAATTAGGAAGGATGACTTTTCCATGAACAGACTGGTTTAGGGATGCCATACCTGCCCCCCAGGTTATGATGTTTGGGGCCCCTGCTCAGGCTTTACTGCCCTTGGGAAAGTGCTAGAGGGATCAGGGGAGGGCTGTGGTTGGTCAGCTGGGTGTTAGGTTTCTTTCTGGGGCCACTAGAAGGCCTAAGCTGCCCCGACAGACCTCTTGCTTCCTTCTCATGGTGACAGAGCCTACCCTGCCCTGGCCAGTGCCTTGTGTTTGATGTTTCTTACCTCCACACCACCTGCCTTAAGGGGAGGGAGTGGGCGGATGTTTCGGGTGGCGGGAGGGAGTGGGATGGGGAGAGCAAAAGAATTAAATACAGCATCTTCTTAGAAAACAACATGCCTCTGTGTTTTCCTATTGCCTATCCATGTGGGAGAGGGCTGGGCTCAGGGACCCAGAGACTGATCACTGTCAGGCCTCTGATGGACACACCAAGGACCTATCCTTTCCCCTCTGTCCAGTGCCTGCTGTGTGGGGACAGCCTTCTCTGCTGTGGTTTGCTCAGGACAGGGACAACATGGCTCTTGTCTGAGGAGCGCACTGTCTGATAGCAGATCAGACACTTTCTGCTGGACAGATGATTGGAAGTGGGAAGTTTTGGGTGGGAAAAGCTGGTGGAAACTGATGAAGAGGGTTGGATACAGGGTCACAATGATTTGCTGGAGGGGAATGGAGAGGAGCCAAGGTGTGGCTTATTCTGAAATTGCAGACAATTTAAAAGCCATTTCTGTTTGAGCTGGAGCTACCCCAGAAGGTGCTCACATGGGAGAGCAGGCATATGTTTATGGTACGTCTTGAAAAGGATTGTGCATACAAGCATCAATCCGGAACTGACTAAATTGCTATTGATGTAGCAGACGGTAATTAGTGCAAGGCTTATGAGGCCAGGAAGGTTGACTCAGAGCAGGACCCAGAGGAGAGGTGGTGATTTAAAAGCCTTTTCTCCCTCCAGCCACGGGGTTTGCTCCTTTGAGCCCTTTCCAGGATACAGATGGAGAGGTTATCCAGGGACCAGCTCAGATGCTTGAGTCTTCACAACTGAAGATGTAAAGACTGACTCACAATGGGTTTGCAGAAAACTTTATAGATAGAAATCATGCCACTTTACAAAAAGGGAACACAGGCCTGGAGCAGCAGCGGGAATGGATGGGACAGAGGGAAGGAATGTGGCGGAGCCAGAATCAGTGTTCTTAAGCTGGGTGGGGTGGACTTAGTCTTCGGTGGACACACCTCAGGTGCAGGAGATGTTACCAGAAGGGAGAGTTGGCAGTACCCCTCCGTCTGGGCTCAAGACTCCAGCAAGATGGAATTCACTTAGCATCACATCTTCATTCCGCTGCTGTGGATGGGGAGCCAGGGCGTCGACACTGCCCCTTTTCAAAGGTGTTTATCAGCCTGGCAGATCAGGGAGGAAAGAGGCGAAGCGCTTCTATGCCCAGTACCTACAGGGGAAGCAGAGAAGAGCGGTGGGACAGGCTGGCCAGACGGATGCTCCTCAGACTTCCATTGCATACAGCGCCCGGGCATCCTTATCACAGTGCAGATGCTGACTCAGAGGATCTGGACTGAGGCCTGAGACTACGTTTCCAGCAAACTCCCCAATAATTTTGTTGATGCTACCGGTCCATGGACCACAATTTAAGTAGCAAGGACCATTCGGTAATAGCAAGGAGAAATCCCAACCTCCATCTTTCCCCTTGCCAAAGGAGCAGAGTCAACACCTCGCCACATGGCCTCCAGCCCTCCAGGGTATAGAAAACCCAGCTTAGGAATGGAAGGAGAGGCGCACCCTGATGGCCTAGTGCGTTCAACCTGGTGCAGTTCACCTACCTCCCTAGGTCCTCGGTTCAACTGGGGAAGGGAGGCGGGAGGGGAAACAATGATGAACAACTGAATAAAAAATGTGCATCTTCCTCCTTGCTCCTCCAGCCTGCCTGCCTACTTGCCTTCAGAGAATGGGGGCCTGAGCAGGCCTTTCCCAGGCCTTCCCAAGATCTCCTCCTCGCCCCACATCTCCAACCCTCCCCTCATGCTTGGCAAGGGTCTCTCTCTTACCCAAACCCCCAGGGAGAGAAGAGCCACCTGGCACTTCCCAGTCTTCCTCACCTGAGTCTCAGGCTGTGTTCAGAGAGGATTCCTTGAGGCCCTGGCAGTCAGGACCCCTGTCTTATGTGCCCCAAAGGCAGTGATGAAGATGTTGATGACAACAGTGATGAAGACCAAGGTGGTGGCGGCATTGTTGAGCTGGTTTAGCCGCCACTGTTTTTCTACCTCGTTGAGGTTCAGCCGTGCTGTGGAGAGATGGGGCGTGGGAGGTGAGGGTCAGGATGGGGAACACAGCCTGGAGCTTCCCTCATGGCAGCCACCAGAGTTCAGAGAATGCCTGTGCCTCCTGAGATCACGTGGCTGTGGGACCTTGAGATCATGAGGCATCCACTTGGCACTTAATAGAATTGGGAAGACCCAGGGTCTTCTAAGAGTGGGATGAATGTCCACATAAAGGCCCTAAGGAACTGCTACAAGTTAGCAAGGACAGTCATTGAGCGGTATCGTGGAGTGGCCAGTAATGGGACACCAGGAGGTAGGAGAGGGAGCCTGCCCTCACAGGTTAGGCATTGTTACTTGGGCTTCATAGGTTCAGAGACTGATACAAGGTCATGTATGGTGGAGAGGTTGGCGCATGCAAATGCAGGGTGGCACAGGTGGCCTTTGGGGACTTTTTCCTCACTAAGGGTCACTGAGGCCCACTCCCAGCCTGGGTTCCTCACCGATGACCACCAAGAGGATTCCAATGAGCACCTGCAGGAGCAGCGAGATGCTGATGAGGGTGACGAGGGCAGTGTAATAGTGAGAAGCCGGCCCCTGCTCCAGCACTGCTTTCAGCCTTGTGGCGTTGGACATGAACAGAGCCACATCCAGCATGCTCTCCGCCACGCTCTTCTTGGTGGCATAATGGTTCAGGTTGATGGATTGGCTGCTTCTGGGGCCGGAATTCCCAGGCTGGAAGGCAGAAAGTACAGGCTTACTGAGAAGGCCCTACGTGGAATCCGCTATGAGACTGGAAAGAGGAGGTTTTTTTATATTGCCTTTTCTTTTTAAAGGAAAGGTGCAGGCAGGAATGAAGTTGCAGAGACAGGTAGGCAGGAAGAGCGAGGAGTAAAAGGCACTTTATTTTATTTTATGTGGGTGTCCATCTTGATTGTTCTCTGTGGCCCCGGTTATGAACTAGGGACTTTGGGATGTATGTGAACTATGCTGAACCTCTACTCCACCAGGGCACACCAAGAGGAGGGTTTTAAAGCTCTCCCCTACCCAGGTGGGAACCCAGGGCAAGCAACTCCCTTCTCATGTTTTGACCTGAAAAAATAAAGGCTTGAACGAGAAACCTCTAAGGACTTACAAATTCTGAAAAGATGTGATGTCATCTTTTACATTTCCTGGACAGTGACCCTTTCCAACCTTCACACATCTCTCTGAAGAAAGGGAGGTGTCTCCATCGCTCCTCAAATAAATGCACTTCTTCATTTGACTAGATACTTGATTGGGGGCAATTCTCAGCTTTGGGCGGCTTGCCTTTTTTTTTTTTTTAACCCACTGCCTTGGTCTCTAGCCTAGGTCCTTGGGTTTACAAGGGCGTTTGCTTTTTCCCTGGGACTAAAACATCTCAGAAGACAATAGAAGGAGCATTGAGAGTAGAATGCGAAAGGGATTCTTCTTCTCCCAGAGTGATGTGACCCCCAGGCAGGGTACACAACTTGGTCAATGGAATAAGAGCATGATTCCAGAAGCACTGGTGCTCAGTTAGCTCAGGCACACACACAGCATCAGACACAGGGCATCAGAACACATATCCATATGCATGTATGTACACACTGATGAAAACTAGTTAAAAGCTCTTAATTTCACTTTAAAAGGTCTTTTTGGGTTTGGACTTATTAATGTATAATTTACATTTGATTTGATTTTGAAATACAAAGTGATGTTCTTACTCTCAAGAAGTCACTAACTCAAAAAGAGGGTATCACTGTGCAGAGCACATAATGTGGGCCAAGAAATTCAGACTGGATGCTTCAGGTAATCTGCAGTCACTCAAGAGAGCGTATGTACATTTTAGGGAGAACAATTTAGGAGTGGTGCTTGGGGTGGACTGACCCAGGAGAGCTCAGAAGCAGGTGGGCTCATCGAAAGTTAATGTCTTGATGCACGGTCAGCATGACAAGGAATTGAACCAGAGTTTTGGTGAGAAAGGAGAAGGGAAGATTCTGAAAGATGTTATAGCCTGGAGGTAGGGATGCTAACTTAGCAGATCTCCAAAATAGGATGTCTTGGGTGAATGGCTGGCTGGATGAATGAATGGGTGGGTGGGTGGGTGGATGGATTCATGGATGGAGAGATGGATGGGTGGGTGGGTGGATGATGGGTGGGTAGGTAGGTGGATGGATGGATGGATGATGGGACAGGTCTCAGAGGTTTCTGGATACTCCTTCTGGATTCTAAACTTGGGTTAATTGGTTTGGGTGACTTGGTCCAGGGGTGTCAAGGCTAATCCCCTACAAGGCTTACCACTTGTGGTCCCAACCCACTTAGTCAGGGTTTGTGCTAGGTGCAAATGTCACTCATTAGGGGAGAGTCTATGGAGTAGCCCCCAGCAGTCTTCACAATTCACATTCTTCCTGGGCACCACCCTTCAGACTGACCAGTAGCTACAAGCTTCATACCTTTCCTCTTTTCCAAACCAACTCCCAGTTCAAGATCTGATAAACTGTGAAGCTGAAAGTTTTGAGGGAGGCCCCGTCTCTGAAAATTAGGGTTCTCTAGCTGTCTGAAGTTTTGTTTTGTTTGTTTGCTTTGTTTTAAAGGAAAGGTGCAGGCAGCAATGAAGCCCAGCAGAGGCAAGCAGGCAGGCAGAGAGAGGAGGAAAAAGCATTTATTCATTCTATTTAGTTGCTCATCTTGGCTGTTCCCCCTGGCCCTGGGACATGAACCTAGGACCTTGGGATGTATCTGAACTGTGCCCACCTGCTACTCCACCAGATCACACCCTAGGGGTCTGTTTTGAGCTTTGACCAAATAATATGTGATGCACTGAGGCGAGGGGGCACAAGGGATGGATGCTTGGGGGAGACAGATCTTCCCAAGCCACAACAAAAAATATTGCTGTTAGTTTTAATGGGGCAGATAAGCTTTTGTTGTTATATTCATCTAAAGCCTTGTTCATAGAGAGCATAGGAGGTGGGTGCACCCTTTCCTAACTTAGAGTCTGTTTTTATTTTATTTGTGCCTATCAGGGCGGCTCGATAACTGAGACTGCTTTTTCAGACTCCAAGGTGGACGCTCTGGAGGGCACCCCCCCCCCACCCCCGCCCCCGGGCGCTAGGCTGCTGAAAGCACCAGATCTTGAAGCGTCCACATGGTGGCGTGCGGGGTCCAAAGAAGTGCCTGAGTGTAAGGTCTGAGCTGGTGGCAGGACTGGGGTTTCTCTCCTGAGGAATCCATGCACAAGACTGGACTGACGTGACACCACAGCCCTCGAGAACCGGGAGAAAAGAGCTTGGCTCACAAGTTTGGAAAGGTAGACCTAAAATCCACCAAACTATCGAATGAGCGTTCTAGAATGACCCAGTACCCAAGGAGGCTGGGTGTGGTGGGGAAGGAAGGGAGAGAAGCAAGAGAGGGCCCTCAGTAGGAGGGCAGTGTGTGGTGTGTTTGGTGTGTGTGTGTGGGGGGGGGGGCGGCGTTAGAAGAGGCGTGGTTGTGAGACTGGAAGAAGTTGCTTTGAATGGGTTCTCCTCAAGGAAGCATCTTTAAAAACCAGGGAAGGGATTTTCTTACTGCTTCTGGCCTAGTTTATAGAGTGCAGCCCTGCCCTGAGGCAGAGGGATGATTGAAATGACCCGTGTGTTCTCTTATAGCCGGAGGATTTGTTGGGAGGAGCGCCTAAATCCTGCAGGATTTTTACCCTTTTTACCTCCAGCTCGGAGACTCCAAGCAACCCAGTGCGGGGGTCAGAATGAAAGAGGCTGAGGTGGCAGGAGGGCCGCCCTGCTCCTGGCTCAAGGAGCTGGCCCTTTAAGGCCCAGGCAGACTGGGAACAAAAGCCCGGGAATGTGGGCGTGGCGCTGGCCTAGCCACCCGGGCTGAGTCATTTCTGTTTCTAGCGACTCCGATAGCCGGCTGCACCCACCCTCGTCCGCCACCCGGCCTCTCCCTGGGCAGAGAGGGCGGCCCTGAACGCAGCTCGCAGTGGCTGCTGCAGCAAGCAGGACAAATCTGCTCCTTCTGTTGGCATTGGGTGGGCGGGAGACCTTGCGGCCCCTCCATCCTACAGGCCCTCGGCTGGCTCCTGGTCCCTTTCATCTGCTTCCTCTTAGAGCAGGCTCTGGTGGGCTGACTCCTGACTTCTGGGTCCACCTTTGGCTCTGTTGTACTTGGCTCTTTGAGGCTCTGTTCCTGCCTCTACAAAGCAGGAGGAGAACCCCATCTCCGGAGTAGAGATGATGGAGAGACTGATGAGACTTTGTTCCTCCCCAAAAGGAAAGAAATCTCTCTTTTTTCTCCCCCTCCCAGTCTGAGATCCCTCTTTCAATGACCCTGTTTCTCAGTATCTACGTGTTATTCCAACCCGCCACCTCTCTCTCCACTTTCACTTGGGGACCACAGGAGGCTGAACTAGACTTCAGAGCCTGTTTAAATTACATACAGCCCTGGGAAACGCAGCCCATGAAAATCCTTTCAACAAATGCTCCCGAAACACAAGGAGTTTTTGGTTGAATTGAAGTTGGGGCTGGAGCGGGTGGGTGCAGGGAGACAGAGTAAGACCCAGTGTTCCATTCTAAAGCGCCTGGGGGGTTCTGGAGCACAAGAAGAGCTGGGTTTGGTGATTAGAACAGGATGACGCCACAGGGTTAGGAGACACAGCAGACCACTCACAGAGCCACCAGCTTCTGCTTGCTGGCACTTCCCTCTTGTCCCATCTTGGATTTCCCTGTTACCCAAGCTCTCTTGCCAAGTCCCAGATCCCAAGACTGGTGTGCATTCCATCCCTTGAAGTCATGGATTGCTCCATTCTTCTGCCAGAAAAACATTTATCCCTTCATCTTTGTTGGCCTATATCTCTGTTTCTTTACCAAACCTAAGTTGATAGTAATGGACCGATTCTTTCAGCAGAAGAGTAAACACATTTTTCCATTGTTTGTTGACAATATGGTCAGTGGGGACCATAAGGTCCAGCAGCTCATTCTGCCTTTTCAAGGGTGATCTAGTCCCAAGATTTCAAGGGTGTTCTTCCAAAATGGTAAATAAATAACTGTCCTGCCCAAAAGCCATGGAATCCACTAGTCAGTTTTTAGGACCTAGAATGTCCTTTGGGGAAGAAGTCTGTTTATGAGATTGAGGGTTGGGGGTGCTGGGTGGTAGCCAGGAGGGTGTCAGAGGAAGAAACCCTGGACCCGGCTGTAAATCCTGGTGCTGCTACAAGCTAGATGTAGGAATCTGCCTGTTCCCATCACTCCTTTCCTTATCTGTGAGATGAGAGGGGTTGGAATAAGTGATTTGTGGGTTCTTTCTAATGTGGAGTGATGCAGGAGAGGGCAAGGCCTCTCCTCTGAGTGGAGAGTCTCAGGGGCTGGGGGTATCCCCTGAGAGGCAGAGGTCATCAACTGTGGGGCCAGGCCCAGGGATAGAGCTGGTGAGTCACTTTCCCTCGAGTAGCTCAAGGGCATTGGTGACCCTCAGATGAGTCATTCCTGTCAGTCCTGAGAAAAGCCATATGGTCAACTCCCTGGATATCAGCACACACTGGGAGCTATGGACAGCAGAGACCCCAAAGAGCAGTGACTTATTGGCCCTTCTGTTGACCACCCAGAACAGTCAGGCCTCAGGGAAAAGAAGATGATGACAGAGCCAGATCTTTCAAAGGCTGATTTTCCACGAAGGCAATGGGTGGATCCCTGCTGAGAGAGAGTGACCTGTTCAAATACATAAATTAGTCTACACTCCAAACTCACCTTTAATTAGGTGCCAAAGATCCCTAATGCTCTGTCAGACTTACGTTTGAAAGAGTGCCTGGATCTGTCCCACTGCACACACAGTCGACTCTTAGTGCCCTAAAAATGACAGTGATTCCCACTTATGGAGAACATACCTTATGCCTGACACAGGATTAAACACAGGACATGAGTCACCTGACCCTGTTCTCACCATAGCCCTGTGAAGTTAGGGAGCACGTCACTATAGCTAAAAAAGGAGAGGCTCAGAAACCTAAGTAACTCACTCGGGGTCACACAGCACAGTTTTTAACCCAGTTTTCTATGTGCCCAATCCTGTAATTTTAAATCTTTATTCTACTACCTCCCAGAAGTTGAAGACATATTCACTGCCTCCAAGGAGTTTAAGATCTAAATATAAACATATGTGACCTAAGATGAAAGAAGATGATTAAATAGTCACATAAGGGTGCAGAGGTACACTTGCTAAGAGGATGTGTAACACCTCTACCTGGGTGAGACTTGTTTTAGACTTTGCTGACTCCCCAGTGGGGCTGTCTGTGTCCCTGTTTTCCTAGAGCAAAAAGCAGCGCTAGTCCCAAATCAAAAGACTGAGGTTTAAACTAGTAAGAGGTGACCCCGAACAGGATTAAGAGACTTTTATTTGGATCTTGGAATTTTGAACCATGTGAATGTTTGAATTTCTTTAAAAAAAAAAAAAAAGTTTTTAAACAAAAAGAGCCAATGGTTAAAATAAAGTAACTTTATAACTTCATTTTATCCAGGCCTTAGCTTCTCCATCTGTGAAATGGGAATAATAGCCACCCTATTTAGCACAAAGGGCTGTTAAAAAAGATCAATGAAACAATGTGGGTGAATATGCTTTGAAAACTATAAAGTATTCAAACAAAGGAGATGAAAGAGAAATCCCCCCCCCCCCCCCGGATTATATTCCCACCTGTGAGCCTAGAGGCATTCTAAATAATATGTTCTGATTCCCGGCCTGTCCCAGCTCAAATTTTGAAGGTACCATGGGTCTCTTCAGCAACCCCTATAGCCTTTGAAATGCCTCTCTTTACCCATTGGGCAACCTCTCTCCTTGCTCACTGTGAGCCTCACCTTCAAGCTGCTCAGGGGCCCCAGGAAATTCTCAGGCAAGCCCACTGGGACTCTGCAGTCTCTACAGTTACTTGGCAGGGCAGACCCTCTCCATTGGCCTCCACCTCCCCTCCAGCCTAGCACTCTGATCTGCCTCCTACAAGCTGCAAATTCACCCTCATTGCACTCAGCTCTGCTGTGCTAGGCCAGCGGTACTCAGAGGCTGGACCATGCCAGATTACTCACTGTTGCCTGAACATACCCCACCCTTCCCGGCTTACTTCTGCTCCACTCCAGCACTCAAGGCCTTTCTTCCCCACAATCCCTCTGGGGAAGCTTTCCCTCCCTGCTAGCCCCTGTCCCCATGTGCTCCCACCTAGGATCCCCACTCTCCCCTCACAGAGGCCCACCTCTGTGCTGTCCTTGGGATTTGTTTGGATCTCTCTGATGGCTTGTTGGCTGTCTACTTTACCACAGAGACTCCATCTTCCATATTCCTGGGTCCCTGGGGTGCCTAGCTCAGTGACTTCTCATATTAAATGATGCATCAACCCTTTTTATTTGAAAGGCTTATTTCAAAGTTGTTTCTTTGTTTTTTGTTTTCAACAAAGCAAAAGAAGGGATCTCTGATGGTAGAATTTCAGGCACAATGACTTCTGGGTAAGGGGAGTCTTGTTTGGACAGCAAACCTTTGCTTTTAAAATGAAAGACCCCCTTGGCTCTCTCTGGTGGAGTAGCAGTTTGGCCAGCTGCCTCTGAAGGAGCGCAGTCCATATACAACCCGGAATAACTAAATTAAAATAAAATGCTTCTTTCTCCTCTCTCTTCCTGCCTGCCTGCCTAGTTACCTTCATTTCTGCCTGCACCTGTCCTAAAAAAAAAAAAAAAAAATTAATTTAATTAAAGTCTTGGTATCCTGGTGACTCGGGTGTTAAATCCATGCCTATGGAGCACTCCACATATGTCCAAAGACCTGGGTTTGCAGTCCAGAACCAGGGGGAAAACTAAAATGAACTACTAAATAAAAATGCTTCTTCCTGCCTGATGCCTGCCTTCCTCTTTAAAAAAAAAAAAAAAAAAAAAGGTCCCAGGCCCACGGATAGCCTTTCTCCCCTAGTATCCCACTTAAGGGAATGAATGACTCAGGCTGGAAGCTGCCACTGGTCTTCAGGCCAAACCTGCAAAGGCCCAGAACCCTGAGGCCTCTGTCTTGGGCTGTGACTGCAAGCTTCCCGGTGCCAACAGCGGTGGATCTCGACCTTAAAAATCCACATTCTCTAATCCACCTTGGGCGGAGTGTCTTTGCGTGCTGTTCCGGTAATAATACCCAACTGGCCTAGAAATATCCTCCAGCTTGGCTCCATCCTTTGCCCCAGGATACAAACTGAGCCTTTTCCTCCCATACTTCACAGAGCCTCCCGGGAAAGGTCTGCAACATCTCTGTTGCCCGCCAGGGGGCTGCCGGAAAGAGCTTCCCCGGGCCTGAGTCAGCACAACCTGCCAAGGACCAGGAATCCAAGGGCTTTGATTCCTTTGTGAGTTTCGGGGGTGACAGGTTTCTTTCTAACAAAAGGAGGCTCCACATTAGAAAGGGGAGCAGCAGGAGGGGAAGGCATAGAGGTTGTTATAGGAACCCCATGGGGCGTGACCGCCCTTTCTTATAAAGCATTTTCCACCTCCCTTGCAAGAGGTCACCTTGCCAGTGGTTTTCAGGAAACATTGTCATCATAGTCCGTGTCCAAAGTTAATCATGGATTTTCCACATAGAAATTTCCAAAGAATCAGACCCACTCTAAACAAAGGTGTTTTCTAAATTAGCATCTTGCTCTTGGGACTTCCAAATCCAGCTGGCATTTTGCGCTAGCCCCCCTTTTGACTTTTGGATTCTCAGCCGCATTCCCCAAGAGCTCACCCAGCTCAACTCAGTTCATTGTTATCCTGCTTATCCTTCAAGGGCCAATGAATTGAGCAGAATGGAAGAAACAGTAATTAAATAATGATAACGCTGTATGCCAGGCACACGATTCATTTTAATGGGTATTAACAGTCCCATGTCACAAGTGAAGACATTGAGGCTCAAAGAAATTAATCACTGAAGGTCACCAGATACTGAGGGATAGTCCCCTGTCCAACCCTAAACCTATGTTCCTTGTTCTGTTGTACCAGTGGTGCTCACACTATAGCTCTTACAACAGCAGCAGCAGCAGCAGCAGCAGCAGCAGCAGCAGCAGCAGCAGCAGCCCCTGGAATTTGTTAGAAATGAAAATCCTGAGCCTCTGCCCTTGATCTACCCAGCAATCTGTTCTTAAACAGGCTTTCCAGGGGATTCTAGAGCAAGCTCAAGTTTGAGGATCTTTAGTCTATACCACTCTGCCACCAGCAGCAGTTGTCAGTCCTTAATGTGCTTTCTCTCGTCTAAGTTTGGTGCTAGACACTTTTGCATCGATTTTGTCATTGAACACTTATAACACCTGTTTTATAGATAAGGAAATTGAGGCTCAGAACAATCCCATAATTTTGCTCTGGATACCCAGCTGTTAAGTACTAGAGCTGGGATCTGAACCCAGGCAGGCTCTGGAGTCCACATGCTTAACCTCACCCCATACAGTCCCTGAAAGCAGAGATCATGTAACCTTCTTCAAGGATGGACACTAGTCTAAAGTGGGTAAGACATCTAGATCTTTCCCCTAACAGTAAATAAACCAAAACCCGTGTCTCATGCTATAGTCAGCATGCCTGCTGCCCATCACGGGCCTGCTTATAAGGGTCTGCCATGTTCATCCTTAGAGCCCTTTCTTGTCTTCCTCAAAGACATTCACTGAGACTTTCTCAGTTTTGTAGATCCTTAGGTTTTGTGGTGGAGACTGACTCCAGATAGGAGGCCAAAACACAAGTAAGTGAAAATGACTTTTAGAACAATTAATCATAAAGCAAAATAGCGACATTCCACACAACAGTGCATATGATGGGGTATGTCTCCCCTAGATTAGACTTTTCCAAAAGGTGAGAATTATTTTCTTGGAATTTCAGGCAATTAGAATCAGAAGCAATAAGAGTCGTGCCTAGTCTCTGGCTACAGGCCAGGTGAGAAGACCTCATGAGGTAGATGATTTCTGACACAGAGATGGGAAAAAGAGAAGGTGGTAAATTTCCCATCCCACCCAGCCCTGCGGAGAGCCTGCCAAGATTCCTGTGCATTTGGTTCAACAAAAATGATTACAGCTCCTATCAAGTGCTAGACAATCAGGACAGGACAAAGATCCCTCCCTCTCTTAGATGCCTGTTCCCCATGGCCCCTAATATGACATGGTTTAACAAAGAATATGGTTACACAGGGAGCAGGGAAGCCAGGGGATAAAAAGACCTTTTCAATCTACCCCGGTAGATGGGCTTCGTGGGAAGAAGAACTTTGCTCTCTGCTGTATCCCTGGCACCTAGCCTGACATGTTGAATGAATGCATAATGCATTTGTCATCCCCTATACATTCAGACTGGACTTAAGAGGCAGGATCATCAAGCAGTGCTCCATGGAAATCTCATGTGACTCATATGTCTCCTGACTCGTCAGTATATCACAGCTCCAGCGTGGGGTGTGTGTGAGTGCGTGTGCGTGCGTGTGTGTGTGTGTGTGTGTGTGTGTGCGCGCGTGTGTGTGTGTACGCACTGTGCCTGAGATCAGTTGTATCTGGGGTCTGGCTGTAAACAGACAGGCTGCAGATGAGGAAGAAATGCTGTCACACTCACTGGAAGAAATCTGACTGCAGTGCCAGGGGCAGGTGACATCAAGATAGGGAGGAGTACCCAGAGTACAGAGTCCCAGGGATTAAAGCCAGGGTGGAAACAGCCCTCAAGAGACCCCTCCTGATTGGTGGACCAGACTGAGTCAGCTGCCTCCTACCAACATCATCCAATCCAAAGAGGTCTCAGTCTAAAGCCCCGCCCTAAGAGTCCCTGTCCTTCCCCTCCCACCCAACTGCACCAGCCTGGCTTCTCACTGGCTCTCCCTTCATTCCTCAGCATTTGAATGGGGCCTTGAGGAGCAAGAATACTTATTCTCTGGCTCTTGCACTCTGATCAATAGCTCTGATGTTAATGGGCTGGGTCTGGGGAAATGAAGGTTTAGTGAATGCTAGCATTGTGCTTGGAGTCAAGGAATCTGAGCTGAGTCTAGCTGCCATTTCTTCTCTTGGTGACCTCAGGCTGGTCATGCACCCTCATGCTTTTCAGCTTCCATTGTAAACCCCTCCTCCCTCACTGTGAGGGAGGAGCTAGTGCATGGTCTAGTCTGTACACACATGAAGGGGTGAATGACTGCGCAGCGCCGCCAAACCCTCAGCAAAAATGCTGTGCACGTCCCAGCTCAGGTCTAACCCCAAGGCGTTCCGAGAACTAGATCCACCATGCATGCTGGACTTGTTAAATAACCCCAGCTCCAGGATTCTTCTAAATTTACAGCCTCTCTTTTAATGACGGCATTTACTCAGTACTTACTGTGTCCAGGGCATTCTTTTTGAGTATTTTATTTCTCTTTTATTTATTTCTCTTAGAAATAATAGCTATCGTTTATTTCTTATTTATTTCTCATAGAAACTTTATGAGGGAAAAATAGGTTCAGAGAGATGAAGTCACTTGTCTGAACTCATACAGTTAGGAGATGGGGGTGTCACAATTTGAACCCAGTTCTGTGAGGCCTGAGTTCAAATCACTGTGTTATTCTGCAAAATTCTGTTTGATTCTTATTCTTTTGCTACCTTTCTGGAAGGTGAGGGCCCTAAGGAACTCTTTCCTCTAGTGCCTAATAGAGTATCTGGCCAGCAGGAAGGAAGGAGGGAAGGAGGGAGGAAGGAGAGAGGAAGGAAGGAAGGAGAGACAGAAGGAAGGAAAGAGGGAGGGAAGGAAGAAAGGCAGACAGGTTAGTTTGCCCTTAGTGGCTGCCCAGATCCAGACTGGAAGCACCCTTCTTACAGCCCCAGGCAGTGACCCAGGGCAAAAAAAGACAGTTGTTGAGTCATTGCTGTGCCCTTACTCTTGTTCTAAAAATACGGAGAAGGTGAACCCTCCAAGGCCACCCAACAGATATCCAATTGCTCTCTGGGGTCAGTCCTGTACAGCCGATCCTGCTGCCTGGCACCTGCTCCCTCTGGGCCCCTGCCTGACAGCTGACCCAGGTCATCCCTGTGATTGTTTACTGCGAGGCGAAGTCCAGCTTTGCAGCAGTGGGAAATCCGGAGCAGCCAGGCCCAGCCCAGCCCAGCCTCACCCACACTGACTATGAGACAGGAGAGCAGTTGGGGTCCTTCCCTCACAACCTTCCTTGTCTGCTGGGGCTTCTTTTCTAGTCGATTCCTCTGACCCCTTTGGAATTTGAGCAGCAGCCTGTGTGGGGGTGTGTACCTTGGTCAGGACCAGGGGGGATCAAGTCTCAGCACTGTCCCTCAACAGCTGTGTAATCTGTGGCCTCGGTTAGCTACATAATAAAACGGAAATAATAAGATCACAAAGATTACATAGTATTATCTTTTTTTTCCTTCCACCCATCTCCTCCACTCCCACATCAGCTCTCAAACCCAGGTACACAGCTTCCATAGCCTGTGCTTTAGCCACCTGAGTCACAGAGGGGCCCTATTTTAAAGATATGTAATTATATGCATAGATGCATCTGAAAGGATATGATTCAAATATTAATGATGCCCTCTCTAGGACCTGAGGTATTCTTTCCTTTTTTGCTTTATCTGTATTTTTAAAATTCCAAGGAAAACATGCAGTAAAAGAAAAAAATGTTAAAACAATGATCACATAATTGGTATTTAGCATTCAGCAGATTTACAGGATTGTTTAAGAATAGTGTTTATGGGTGTGCCCTGGTGGAGTAGAGGTTAGGTCCACTGCCTCTAGCTGAGCGCAGTCCACATACATCCCAAGGACCAATATTTACGTACTGGGGGCGGGGTGTGGGGACAACCAAGATAAATGACTAAATAAAAATAAATAAAATGCTTCTTCCTTCTCTCCCTGCCTACCTGCCTGCCTGCTCAGCTTCATTCCTGCCGGTTCCTTTCCTTTGGGGGGGTAAAAAAAGAGTAGAGCTGATGAAAGTGCTTGCAAGCTTTAAAGTGCTTTGCAAGTGTCAGGGGTTTGGAATATCATTTCCTGAGGTCATTTTGGAACTTCAGGGGGTGGGTAGGGAAACCCTCTTATTCAGCAACACCCCGCCACCCCATCAGTTCTGTCCTCACAGTGTAGAGAGGGAGAGAATGGTCTGAGGCAAGGCGTGCCCTGTGGATGAATCAGCAGCACTGATTGAGCACCCACTGTGTGCAGTGCCCTATGCTCTTTTCTGAGACGATAGCTCTGCTTGCTTTCCAGTCATTTAACAAACATTTATTAAGCATCTATCTACCCATTCTGGGCAAGTCAGAGCACAGAAGGCAGGGCAGGGAGATGAGTAATTCAGACAGGGACATTGTGATGGATTACAGAGAGGGCTGGGGATCATGAGAGAAACAGGTGACGTGGACACACAGGACAGCGTCCTTCTAGGGAAGTTCTAGGAGGCTTCAGGGGCTTGACTGTGTGTCAGCTGGATCTCAAAGGATGTAAAGAACCCTTCGGAATGTTTTTCCCCTGGTAATCACAGAGTCCCTGCCTTGGGAACCAATACCTTAATGGGGAGACGGGCCGACAGTGGTGAAGGTTTCCAGTAAAGCTATCAATGTAACCCACTGGAATTTTCAGGATCCAGTATAAAAGGAAAAAGTGGATCCCAAGGTCAAAATGATCAAGAGTTTCAAGATGGCAAGAGCAGAGTGTTAAACGGAGAACGGGGCCCTTCTTAGTGCTTGGCTCTATTGAGCATGCCCCGTGGAGCCGGCCCAGCCTACTACTAGTATGTTCAGGAGAACAGGATTAAAGATTCCTTATTGTCAAGAGGACCCTAGGACTTGGGAAACCTACTGAGTCAAGGTTAGCCTCTGGAAGGTAGATAACTTATCTGGATCAGGTTCTATACTTAACTCTTTCCTCTGGTGGCCAGTGGAATGTTCATCCTCTCTTAAATAATGGTGTCAAAAAGTCCAGTGGCTCTTGGCTCATTTTCCAAAGACCAGTATTGGAGGGCAACAAAGAACATGAAGTCAGATGCCTTTGTGTAGGAGTGGTGGGAAATGCTTCTCATTGGGAAGGGCTGGCCCCACCAGAAGGCATTCCATTTTAAGCCGAGCATACTCTCTCTGCCTGCAGGACATTCATTGCAGTGCTGTGTCCAACCCTTCCATTTTACAATGAGAAACTGGGAAACAGAGATGGCAAAGGACCTGTCCAAGAACCACACAAGTAGACAGTGCTGAAACTGGAACACTGTAGCAGCCATCAGTTACTCTTTCCCTAACAGCCAGGTGACTTTCAGTGTCCTCTGCAGGAGATTACAGTATCCCATGTGGGGGGTTGCCCTCTGCAGACATTAGACTTCCAGGACCCTGTTCACATAAGAGAACCCCTGTTGCCCTTTGGAGGACAGTCACCAGGCTCTAGCAGTATGAAAAGGAGCTGGGGTAAGTGTGGAGAGGCTCACTCACCCCACTTCAAAGCCTTTAACCCTTACTCATGAGCTGGTGTAGCACTGCCAGTGATAGAGGGGCCCATACCAGTGTCTGGGAAAAACAAGACTGAAGGGACATAGCAGGTGCCTGAGACTATTTTCTAAGCCTGCTACTAACAACCTGTCAGAGAGGAGGCTCAGCCCTTCCTGAGGGCTGTCTTTGTCAGGGTTAAAGGGTATTAGAGTTGAGTTCTGACCTGGGTCAACAAAAAGATTGGGAGAGTGAGGCATCAGACCCAAGATCTAGGGCGGGCTGCAAATGATGGGGAGGGTAAGAGGGAGGCGGGGTGGTCAGGTTCAGGAACCCCAGACAGACTGAACCCACAATAACACCCCTGGGGAGGAATGGCTCGTTATCAATTAGCAGCAGAAAGTGCCCTGTGCGTGTCAAATATTTACACTGTACAGGACAGAATGTTTGCTCATGTATAATCTTATAGAATTTGTACAGCTGCCTATGGATATAGCTGAGGCTGCATTTTAGGATAAGCATTCTAAGGGATAAGTAGCGTGAGCCCCACAGAAATTCAGTCACTTTCTTAAGGTGATATGACTACTCAAGTTCAAGAACAGAGAAAAGTCTTGGGCCTCTGGCTGTTCTCCATCTTAACACCTCCCCTCGGCCTTGATGCCTCCATGAAGAGGCAGGCAGGTATTTGAGGAATAGGGAATATCTGGTCCCCATTCTTTGGAATGCCCTGGACCCTCCTCGCCATTCAGCCATTCATCCTGTAAGCACTTCCTTCCGTACAAATGTTATTTCTGGTGTGTCCTGCTGGAGTCAGTCTCCTCCAAAGGAGCAAGCCACATACCCCTGGATTTGCTCCTGGGCCCCCTGGGGAGGAACCAGTGTAAATAACTAAGTAAAAGTAAAAATAAAGATGCTTCTTCCTCTTCTCTCTTCCTGCCTGCTTGCCTACTCACCTTCATTCCTACCTGCACATTTCCTTAAAAAAAAAAAAAAAGAGAGAGCAACCATCCCCCGACTCTTCCATCTGATGACTGGTCAGCCTCTTGTTGGATGCAAACACCTTCACGAGCATACTGACAAGCAGTTGTTTAGTTTGTGAAGCAGGGAATGACCTGCCCAGGCCTACTCTTTACATGAAACTGCTATAGCCCGTTTCCCAAACCAGAGTGCCAAAAAGACACCCTTACCTAGTCCTCACGTGTGCTATCAAGACAGATAGGTTTCCCCTTAAACATTTATTTTTGTATGTGAATAGTCAAATTAATTTGTAAGACAGCAAAATAGGGTAGGGTGGGAGATTCACAGTGCAGATAAGTTCCCCACAGATTCCTTTAAATTGCACCCTTGTGCTATTTTTCTTAGACTGAAGAGTCTTTTGAGTATGACATGGAATCCAGAAATCACACACACACACACACACACACACACACACACACACACACACACAAAATCAATAAATCTGACTACATAAAAATTAAAAGTATTTGAATGTAAAATACTAATCATGATATAAGAGCATGTACTCCTATAGCACGTATTTCATGCCAAGTACTATATTGAATACTTTATATATATATCAACTCACTTCATCCTCATGATAATGCCCTGAGATCTGATTCCTTGGTCTACAGATGGGGAGCCCAAGGTTAAGTAACTAAAGCGCACCATTCAGCAGTAAGCAAGTAAGAGACAAAAGCTGGAGTATCGAGTAGTTTACCTTCAGATTCTGTGTTCTAGCCACTCCCTAGGCAGCCACATACCATAAAATGTCAGAAGACAAAGATAAATGAGGAAACACCTGTAACACATAGGACAAAGAACTGATTTCCCTGATAGGTAGGAGAGATTTTTAAAGTGACCTCAATAGAAAAACGAAATACAAGCAAGCTGCTGACAAAGCATCCCACATGGCCATATTGTGTGAGTGTGAGTGTCTGTGTGTGTGCATACACACTTTTACATTGACAAAGATCTGAGAGCTCAACAATACTCAGCACAGGTGAAAGTATGGAGAGACATGTTTTCGTACACTTCGTGGGAATGTAATTGTAAATTGCTGCTAGATGTCCCAAAATGATGGCAATCTTTTTGAAGGACAATTTGGTACTTATCTAGTAAAGTTTAAAATATGTGATTCAATTTTCCTAATAAATCCCCTTCTAAGGGTTTCTCCCATGGTGCAAAAGGACAAGATATTCACTGCACTATTGTGGGTAATACAAAAAATTGGAAATGATTCAAAATTGTAATCAATAATGTATTGGTTAAATAAATTGAGTTATATCCATACAATGAAATGCCATATATGTCTTTAAAAAGAATGAGGTGGCTCCCTATGTATAGACACAGAAAGAGAGATAAAAATGTATTTAGTGGCAAATATGACACGATCCTATCTTGACAGAAACCAAACGAAGTGTTCAGAGTATTAATCCTACATGACTATGCATTAGCAGAAGCACAGGAGCAATTATGGAAGGAATGTATATTATAATAAGGACTTTTCCTTCCCAAGTCATATATTTTTCCATATATTCTTGCCAACTGACGTCATCCTTTTATAATCAGAAATATAATAAAGATAAAATTAAATATATGATAAAGAAAGAACAAAACTCTCCTGTTTGCTCATTTATTTTACAAGCATGTCCTAAGTATACCTACTGAATCCTAGTACTGATGCTAGATGTTGCGGGGTACAAAGACTGATAAACAGCTCCTGCCCTCAGCAAACTTCTTCTCTAATGGAGGAAACAAATGCCAAATCTAGTGGGAGCCAACAGGTGTGGAAGTTTCAAGTGACAAGAGTATTCTGGGCTCATTTCTCCTGGTGGTGTGGGAGAGTCCACATGGCAGACTCTGAAAGATGAGCAGATAAGGTGTTCAGAATCACAGAGAGTGGGCAGTGGGTCCTTGGATATGGATGGAAGGCAGAAGGTTGGAGAAGTGTGGGGGTGGGACAGGTGATACTTAGACTTTATCCCGAGAGCACTGTGGAGCTGTAAGGTGGAGTGATGCCCTTACAGCAGCATTTTAAAAGCTCACTGAGGAGGCAACACAAAGTATGGATGTGGATGGAGACGGGCTGGGGGTCTGCCATTCAGCGGGGCAGTGGGAATAGAAATGAGACTGCCCAGAGAGAGAAGAAAGTCAAATTGGCCGGATTTGGTGAGTGATGGGATGTTGAGGGTGTGGGAAAGGGAGGAGTGAAGGAGACACCTGTGTTTCTGGTCGGGTGACAACCCTATGCATTCAGTCTGAAATCATGCCCTCAGTGTTGCAGCCTAGGTAGGATTCAATTTATGAACGTCTTTCCGGGAATGTGGTTCTTGTATAAAACAAGAGGCCTCTTTGGTCATCTTATGCCCTTACCTATTTGCCTGGTGCCGATTACAGCAGTGGACCCAGGGCAACCGCCCCGGGGCATTTGGAAGGAGGAGTCCCTCTTGGCTGATACTCACTGCTGAGCATAATCCAAGACAGTTCCACTTCCAAATAGGTGGCCAGTGATGCATTACCATCAAGACTGCAGGAAAAAAAAAGATCAAAGTGAGCACTGCCTCCTTTCAAAGTGGATTGTTGGCTTCCAGGTCCTCTGGCTCTGGAAGTCAGAGTCTTTAGAGCCCTTTACCGCCCTGCGGAGTTTTGGATGCACAAATGAAAGAAAGCAGTGTTAGGTCCTCTAGGCCGCTAAGGCCCCAGTCCCTAGCAAGAAGTTTCAAGTGGCACTGCACCCAGATTTCACAACTCCCTGCCGCATCACTCCCTCGCTCCTGCTTGCTGACAGCACTCTGCTGGTGCAAAAATAGCCCTGTCACATTCACAAAGCCCAGTGCCACACACGTCAACAATCTGAGGGTGCTGACTCTATTGACACAAGGGCCTTTCTTTCTCTCAGTCATCACTAGTAAGACAGCCCTGCCTAAGACTGAATGTGAACTCGTCTGCTACATGAATCAGAGGGCTGGGGGCCATTCTGATGGCAGAAGCCTCTGGAAGGGCAGTGCTATTGGAGTTCCATAGAGCTGGACTTAAAGCTAGAGGCCTCTTGTCTGCGTCCTGAGTCTCTGGAGAGATGTCTGTGTGGACAGACTTCACTGAGAGCATCTGGGTGTCACCAGATTGGCTCCTTTCCCCAGGTCTCTCCACACATCATATCTTATCATTCTGCTGGGTTGGGGGTGCCATCAGGCTTAGAGGGAGCTGCCTCTGAAGTCAAGATATTTCTCAAGGATGGGGGAGCAGGGTCTGGACCTCCTTTGAACAGGAAACTTTCTGAAAGAGTGACTTGCCTAGGGGCAGGGGTGGCCTATGAAATAACTTGACTAGTGGCAGATATGGCGTATGAAGTATTTTTGAGCAAAGAGCACCCTTTTACCAAGTCATCTCTTTGCCCTGCTCCTTCCTCCAACTCTTCCTGAAACCTACAGGCCAGGCTATAGCAAACACACATCTTGTTTTCATTCTCTGAATGTTCCATTAATCTGTAACAGATAAAAATGTGGACTTCGAAGTCAGAATGGGGTCAACTCTGCTATTCCTATCTAATAGCTAGATGACCTTGAACAAGCTTAGCTGAGTCTTAGTTTCCTCAAGAGCAAAGTGGGGACAAATGACAGTTCCTACCTTACTGGGTTGCTATGAGAAGGCAAAGGGATACTGTATGTGAAATATGCTCTGTACCTACAAAATAATACAAGGATTTACTATCATTGCTGGAGGTATTCAGAGTTAACCTAATCATGGTACATTTATTTTTCCTTTTTAATGTTTCTTTTTTTTTTAAGGAAAGGTGCAGGCAGAAATGAAGATGAGTTGGAAGGCAGGAAGAGAGAGGAAGAAGCACTTTACTTTATTTAGTTTGTTCATCTTGCTTGTTGACCCCTGCCCCAGGTCTTGAACCCAGGACCTTGGAATGTATGTGGACTACGCTCAGGGTGTACTAGATCATTCGGCCACCACAAGGCCACCAGGGCGGGCCATGGTACGGTTTTGTGAAAATCCATTGTTGACGAACTGGAGATTATTAGAGATTATAAAGAAGGCTAACAGGAGATTTATAGGGAGGCAGTACTTGGCAGGTCATTTTGGTCTTTGGACTTTGAGCTCTAAAAAAATCAGTTTTATTTCTTTTGTTTTTTGAAAGGAAAGGTGCAGGCAGGGATGAAGGAGAGTAGGCAGGCAGGCAGGAAGAGAGAGGAGAAAGAAGCATTTTGTTATTTTTATTTAGTTGTTCATCTTGGTTGCTCCCTTGGTCCCAGACACAAACCCTGGTCCTTGAGACGTGTCTCACTGCACCAGCCAGAGATAGTGAACCTAATTGTGCCTTTACCAGGGTGTGCCTCTAACCTTTTTTAGAAAATAAACTTTTAACTAAACTAGACTCCAGGCATGATTTGTGTTTCACTGGATTTTCACCGGTGCCTATTTTTCTTTTCTAGAAACCAATTCAGGATAGCACGTTGTGTTTGGTTATCATGTCTCCTTAGTCGTCGCTGATCTCTTACAGCTTGTAAGGTTTTTTTTTCATGACTTTGAACATATTGAAAAACTTTGTTTAGGTATTTTGAAGACTGTTTCTCAGTTTGGTTTTGTCTGATATTTTTCTCATGATTAGGCTAGGTGCTATGGGTTTTGGAGCAGACTACTGTAAGATCTCATTGTATCAAATCAACATATACTTAGTAACAATATGACTTACCACTGGAGATTTGACCAATCACCTAGTCAAGCAGCGTTTGTCACGTCTCTTCATTGTAAAATAAGAACCCCCTATACTCTGTTCTTTGGAGGCAAGTAACTATATTCAGCCCATATTTAAAGGGGAATTGGAGCAGATTTAAAAAAAAAAAAAAACTGTTTTGCCATTCTATTATCACAATATCACAACTGAAAATGTTAGCAATAATTGCCTGATATGATCAAATATCTAGTCAGTGTTCACATTTTTCCATTTTTCCATATTGCAATTGGTTGACATGTCTCAGTTTTACCTCCTGCTTTTACTCTTTTCTTGCAAAACATCTGCTGAAGAAACTTAGTCATTTGTCCTTTACAGTATCTCAAGGTGTAGTAGTTGGCCTGCGAGATGGCCCCAATGATGTTGGCCTCCTGGTATTCAGACATTGTGTTGTCTCCTCCCACACTAACTCTAGTAATCAATGGGATGTTGCAGAAATGCCAGTGTGTAATTTCCAAAGCTAGGTCATAAAAGACATCATAGCTTTTTGTTTTGTTTTGTTTTTAACTTTTTTTTAAAGTAATTTATTGCAGCAATTTTGCTTTACAAATTAAAACAAACTCATATGTGTAGTTCCCCCTATGTGCAGTTAGTTTCCCCATTCCTCAGATATATGTCCACACAGCCTGCCCTCCACCAAATCATCCATGTTCTTCACCATTGTCCAGTGGGCTCCGTCACCACTTGTTCCCCAACTCTGCCCCTGCCCTGGTACCATTCACTGCTGGTAACCTCGGTTCTATTTCAAGTGTCCAAGGGTTTGTGTTGTTTCATCTGTTCCTCTGTTTTGCTTATTCACATGTCACCTATGAGTGAGGTCATCTGATATCTATCTTTCTTCTTTTGAGTTATTTTTCTTAGCATCATCCCCTCTAGTTCCATCCATGTTGATTCAAATGACAGGATTTCATCTCTTCTAAGGACTGTAGTATTTCATGTGTGTATACGCCAGTCATGAGGCTTTTGAACTGCATGCTCGGGGGGAAGCCAGCTCCCATGCTACATACACTCCAGCAGCGTGTAGAAACGCCCATGTGGAAAGAAACTGAAGCATGAACACGGGGCATTGGCTTTCCAACCACGTGGATGAGCCGACTTGAAAGTGAACCTCCAATCTGACTCCAAGTGACCTGAAGTCAATCCTTCAGGGGATGCAAAGCTGACTGTCACCCTGAATACAATATATTAGACTTCAACGAAGTTGAACACGCCTGTGTTTCAAGGGACATCATCATGAAAGTTACAAGAGAACTCACAGAATGGGAGAAAATAATTTGCAAATGATATATCTGACAATGGACTTATATTCAGACTACATAAAAACTTGTAATTCAATAAAGACAAATAACCCAATTTAAAATGTTTATTTCCTAAAAATACTATATGAACAGTCAATGGGCACATGAGAAGATGCTTAACATAAGTAGTTATCATTGTAAATTAATGAGATGTCTCTTCAAAACCACCAAAATGACTGCAATAAAAATGCTTGAAATATTATTGATGAGCACGTACAAAACCAGAAATTCTTATTGCTGGTGGGACTGTAAATGGTGTAGCCACTATAGAAAATAGCCTAACAGTTATTCAAAAGGTTAAATATAGATGAGCCCAAAATTCTACTCCTAGATATCTACTCAAGAAGAATGAAAGCATATATGTCTACATATATACTTGTGCAATAAATAATGTTCATGGCAGAATTTTATTCATAGGAGTCATAGTAGAAAACAACCCAAATGCCCATCAGTCAAGGAACAGACAAATCAAATGTAGTATACACATACAATAGAAAGTTATTCAACCATAAAATGGAACGGAGTAATATATGCTTCAACATGGATGAACCATGAAAACATCACGCTAAGTAAAGGATGCCACACACAAATGATGATGCACTGTATGACTGCATTGATATGACATGCATGATATGACATGCATGATATGACATGCATGATATGCATTTATATGAAAGCTCAATCCAGAGCCAGAAAAATAGATTCATGACATGGATGTAGGGGAACTAACACGTTACTGTTAATGGTTTCTTTTATGGGTAATAAAACTGTTCTAAAATTAGGTTATAGTAGCAATTGGACAATTCTGTAAATATATTAAAACTTACTCAATTCCATACTTAACAAGTGAATTTGATTGTAAGTAAATTAGATTAAAAAAGCTGTTTAAAATTAATTATAGTTATTATACAAAGAGATATATTAAGAAACGTAGTCAAAATTGTGTTAAAAGTAAATGCTGTCATGTAAACATGATGAAAATAGACTAAAGTTTACCTCTTAGAAAATGTTTTAAAAGAAAACAAACCTAAGAAAAACAGAAAGAGCAAAATTTGGATGACTGGAAATTTGTGAGTTAGAAAGAATAGCAATAGACTGCTAGGATTGATATTTTTGAAAGAAAAGTACAATAAACCATTCTCTGTAAGTGTAAATAAGAAAAATATGAAAAGACAAAAGTAGAACTGATAAAAATCCTTTTTTTTTTTTTTTTTTTTTTAAGGAAAAGTGAAGGCAGGAATGAAGGCAAGCAGGCAGATACGCAGGAAGAGAGAGGAGGAAGAAGCATTTTATTTAGTTGTTCATCCTGGTTGTTCCCCGGGCCCTGGGTCTCCAACCTGGGTCCTTGGGATGTATGTGGACTGCATCTGGTGGCCTTATTCGCTAGGCCACCAGGGCATACCTAAGAGCTTGTAAATAATAGAAGAGATTTTTAATGGAAAAAAATTGAATACTTAAATATATCATCTTTTGTCAAATTAGTTTTTTATGCTTTATTGCCATACCATCTTAATATAATATCTTTACTGTTTATTTGGCAAAATATTAAGGCATGATTTCTATGAAAACTTTGGAAAAAAGAGTAAAGAATATTTGCCCATAAAATAGCATTTATTAAATAAATAGATCAGTTGACTTTGAAACAGATCTTACTATAACTAAGAACCTAATGAATGTTCAAGAAGTATCAGAAGACAGGATGGTAACCCTGGATTGGATCTTCCAAGTGGCATAGGTCACAAAGGAAAAGATGAAGAGACATCAAAAATGTTAGACTTTTGTCACATGAAAAACTTCTCAAAATTTAAAGTGACATCACAGATATTGCAAGTTTATATCCTGAACAAAGAAGCATACTTAACACCTATTATGTATATTTATTTTCAAAGTAAAAAGCCTTTATTTTTACAGGGAACAAAAGGGAATACCAAACACTATAATTTTAGCAGCTGTAGGTTGTGGGCATAGGAGTACTCATGTGACCTTGGGTAAATCCATTAACATCTCTGTGCCTCAATTTCCCCACTTGTATAATGATAATAATGATAGTGCCTTCCTGACAGATTTGTTGTGAGGACTGAATGAGTCACTGCATGCAAAGTAGTTACAACAGAGATCAAGCACTGAATTAATCTTAATATTTCTACTATCACCATGCGTTCTCTCATGGACGGGCTTTGAGAACATCCATTTTGTTGACTCAGGATATGAGAGTTGTACTAAAAACATGGTTACATGTAGAACAATGTCTCACACTGACAGACTTAAAGGTTAAAAAGGAATAGACAAGTGTAAATAAGTCAGACAAATCAGAGAGTAAAAGCCACGCATAGTATTCATATTTCATAAAGCCAAGAAGATAATGCACCTAGATATTACATATATACATATGATTATTTGAAAAAGTCTCAGAGAAATTTTACCTTGAGACAAAAAAGGGGCAAATGAAACTCTTATGTCTCGTGTCATTAGCCTAGAACATAGAGGAAATAGGATTTTAGAAGTCAAAGGAGAAGGAATTTTAGTTGGAATTGCCCTGAACAATTAGCATTAAGAGGTTGCAGGAGGCTGTGCTTTGAAGCAGAGGTAACTTTGGATTAAGGTATGGCTGGAATGGAGGACTGTTATTTGGGGAGGAATGTTGGGCTGTATAAGGCAGAACCCAAAGGTCTTTGCCTAGTTCAACTCATGAACTCATGATGTTGAACTCTGTTAGTATAAAGGAACTTTATTACCAATAGCATTTTTCTTTGTAACCCTGGGCTCTCTTGTACATGTGGGAGGTCCCCTTCAGAGACAAATTAATCTCTCATAAATGAACACATTTCACAAGCATCTATAGATGGTTTTCTGTGGAGAAATGAGCTTGTTAATGGATGAGGAGATAGTTGCTGGCATACAGAATCTATGCACTGACGCTGTATGTGAGCCATTGCTGCTAATTCTGTGTACATGTAGATATGTATAGATAGTACTTTGCCAATGACCTCTTTCTAGTTTGCCCAAGGACGCTTCCAGATTTGGCTACATTTCAAGTGCTGTCACTCATTTCCTCCTCAGGAAGTCAAGGCAGTGAGTTCCAGGAACTAAGTTTACCAAACAAAGTCTTCACACCTCCATCCCTGCTCTCTCCCTGCTCTTCCTCTGCCCGGGATGAAGAGTCTGGCAGTGGTTTTCAGACAGGGGCTGAGGTGGCTGCCTGAGCTTGCCCATGTTAAAGGACTGGGCTGTGCAGAGGGTGAGAATAGGATGTACCTGGCCATGGGCCACCTTCAAAGAAAGAGCTCACCCATGACTCAACCTGGGCTTGTAAGAAATTAGGAAAAAGAAGGGAGATGTTTAAGACACAGTCATCAACTAAATTCAAGTCTCTAATTGAAGTCATTTGAGGTACTCCTAATATACATAAGATTGTTAATAGCAATTATCTCTGGATGATGGCATTAAGGGAAACTTAAAATCCTTTTAAATATACATAGGTTTGAATTTTTGACATGTATTCCTTTTATAAGCAGAAAAATATATATTAAAAAGATTAAACACAAATTTAAGCAACTAGATCACCCTCTAACACCATACTTAAAACATAATTAAAAATGAATTTGAAACTTGTATATAAGACCAGAAACCATAAAGTATATAGAAGAAAGTATAGGCAATCTGTTTCATGGCATCAGCCTTAAAGATGCATTTGGGGGATGAAACTCCAATGACAGGGGAAATAAAACCAATAAGCAATGGGACTACATCAAACTAAAGAGTTTCTACACAGCCAAAGAAACTACCATCAAAATGAAAAGTCAGCTAACTAAATGGAAGAAGATATTTTCACATAATAATCTGAAAAAGTTAATATCCAAGGTCTATGAAGAACTCATTCAATTCAACAACAAAACCAATACAATTGAAAAAAAAAAAAAGAACTAAGGATCTGAAAAGACACTTCTCCAGAGAATATATACAGAAGGTCAACAGGCACATGAAAAGATGTTCCACAAATCTTGTTATTTGGGAAATGCAAAACAATGAACATCATTTCACACCTGTGAAGCTTATATCAAAAAGACTAAACAGTAAGTGCTGGAGAGGGTTGGAGAGGGTGTGGAGAAAAGTCAATGCTGTGCACTGCTGGTGGGAATGTAAATTGATGCAGCCACTTTGGAAAACAGCATGGAGTGTCCTCAAAATGTTAAAAAGTAGAACTACATTATGATATAGCAATTCTATTGCTACGTATCTATCTGAAGAATATGGATGATCATAATCATGTTTTTAATAGTGAAAATCAGACATAACAATAGGGAATTGGTTAAATAATTATGGTATAATCATACTATAGGATATTAATATCTTAAGTGATAATTACTTTAAATGCTATTATATAAGATCTATGATAACATGGGCAATGTTCAAATAATTTCATTGGGATACCAAGTAAGACAGTAAATGTGTGTACCTTACGATGCAATGTACACAGCATGAAAGACTGGGAGACTATGCGTGAATGTGTTAGCTGATTATTTCTGAGTTCAGATGATGATTTTGAGTTCATGTTGTTCTTCTGAAATTTCCAAATCATTTAATAAAATATATTATTTTGTAATCCTATAGTAAAATAAGAACTTTAAGAATAAAAACCACTGGTACCCCTGATGTAGTAGTGGTTTGGTCCACCACCTCCAGCAAAGCATTGTCCGCATATATCGCAAGGACTCAGGTGGGTTCGTGTTCTCTGTCAAGATGAATAACCAATGTGAACAAAAAATTAAAAATTAAAAAATTGCTGCTTCTGGGGATCATAAGCCCCAGACATCGCGCAGGTGTCCTAGATATAGAGCAAACAGCCATTCATTGAGAAATCCAGGCAGATCTTGACTTTACAGCATGATCTCTGACCCTTACAACATCATTCAAGGGGAAAATTATTTGCCCCATTTACAGAGGAATAAAGGGGCTCAGAGAGGTGAAGAGCTTGTCAGATTCTCACAGCATGCTCCAGGCCTCATTGTGAATTGGATCCCCCTTGCTTCAGCAGAGCTGGGCACTAGGAACTCTCAGCCCCCACACTCTGAAAGCCTGGATGCCCTACTGCACTGCCACTGAGCTTGGCCTGTGCCTCTCCTTCCCTTCCGGGGCAGACTTGACCCCAGCATGCCTGAATGGGGGCTCACTCCTCACGATGTCCCCAACTGATCTGCTGGTGCCAGTGTTCACATCGCTGGGCTCTGAGCACGGGACACCTCTAGCACTAAGGTTTATACATCACAGCATTGGCCTACCCTCTTTGGTGCAACTAGCAAAACCCTGATGCTCAGCCCTTCCCTGCCTGGTTTTTGAGTCTGGGGAATGTGCCCAGAAGCTAATTGGCACTGAGATACACATTTACTCCTCAACCTCCTCTGCAAGTGGGGGGGTCTTGGCTGCCACCAACCATTAATGCCTCAGGTCTGGATTGCTCACAGTAAGTCTTGGGAGGTCCTTTGAACTGGGGCCTCTGAGAGACACGCAATGAAGGTGTCGACACTGTGGGGGGAATGGAGCTTAAAGTTTTAAAAAGTTGGTGAAGTGGTGAAAGGTTTGAAATTGTATTGGAGGGGGCTATGAGGGATGGGGAAGAAAGTTAATTTTTTCTTTTTCTTTTTTCATTCCTATTAGTGTTCTAATCTTTATGTACACTTAAAAACTCGATTTTGAGTTCTCAAAGGGAAAACATATGTATAGAAATTTCCCTGAGTCTCCCAATAGTTCAGACACCACCAATTCCTCTAGCAGGGAAATCTCTGTCCTTTGAAAGATGTGTCCACATTGACCTAAAGTCATATTTATTTTGCTTTCTTGCCCTAATTTGCTTTCCATCACACTCACAGAATTTGGCAGTAGCCAGCACAGATTGAAATACTTGATAAATACATGCTGAATAATTGAATGGGCTGGGTTCACATCCTCATTCAGAATACATTCCCAGCCTTCCCAGTAGAAAGGTGTCCTTTGTATTATTACCTATTAATAAAAAGAGATACCTTTTTAAAAAAGAAAAGAAACTACTCCCTATGAAATAGAAGAGTAAAGAACATTAATTAGTATGACTCAATAAACAGCATTTTAAGATACATCTTCGAAGGAAGCCAGTAGCCGTCCCTTAGCTGTCAGGTGAACAATGGACAGATCACCTCGGATTTGATCTAATGTGGTGGTAACGGAGGAGCAATAAGATACATGAATCCTGCGACCATCAGCACATTTAATTTTAGAACTTTCTTAGAACTTTAGAATTTTCTTCACCCCCAAAAGAAACCCCATAGCAATTTCCTTCCTGCCCTCTATCCCCCAGATCCATTTTAGGCAACCACTAATCTATTTTCTGCATGAACAGATTTCCTTGTTCTGAACATTATATGTAAATGGAATCATGTAAAAGTGGATCTTTGTGACTTTTGTTTAGCATAATATTTTCAAAATAGATTAATATTGTAGTATGTATCAGTATCAGTTGATTAGTATTCCACTGTATGGATATGCTACAGTTTATTTCTCAGTTTTTCAGTGACTGAATATTTGAGTTGTTTTTACTTTTAGACTGTTTTGAATAATGCTGATTTAAGTATCCTTTACTGTGTGAATGTATATATCTAAGATTGGAATTACTGGGTTATCTGGTTATGTTTGATTTTTTGAAAAATTGTCAGATTGTTTTCCAAGTTGGTGATACCATTTTATAGTCTCACCAGTAGTATGTGGTTTCAATTTCTACATATCCTTTGTACCACTATTATCTGTCTTTTTTTCTCTTTAATTTACTTTAGTTCTAAATTTAAACATATATTGAGAAAACATTGGGTTATAATATTATATAGGTTTAAGATATACATCATCGTAAGTCAAGTAAATATCTGTATATAACACATTAAATGCACCATAAATGGTCCAACTCTATCTTTCACCATGTAATTAACCCTTTACCCAATATGTCCCCTGTCCTCTTTCCCTTCTGGTAACCAATAATTTGGTCCTATAGGTTAAGAGTCAATTTTTGATCAGTTTGGGCTACTTGATTTTTCGCTTCTCTATATACCATGAATGAAATCATATGGTATTTGATTTTCTCTTTCTCACTTATTTCACTGATTTCCCTTTAGGTCCGGCTATCTTTTTTAAATAGCTGTATATTATTCATATATACATATACATATAGAACATTATATATATTTACAATATCTTCTTTATCCATTCATCAGTGGGCAATTAGGTTGCTTACATCTCTTGGCTTTTGTAAATAATGAATATTGCTTCAATAAACATGAAAGTGCATATATCTCTTCAAATTAGTGCTGTTGTGGTTTGTTTTTGTTGTTGTTTGGGGTTTTTTGGTAAATACCCAGAAGTGAAATAGTGGAAACATACCATATTTGTATTTAAATTTTTTGAGGAATCTCCATACTACTTTCCATAATATTGTATCAATTTACACTCCCACCAACAATGTTAAGGTTTCTTTTTCTCCTCATGCACAACACTTGTTTCTAGTCTTTTGAATAATAGCCATTCTCACAGGTGTGACACGTAGCTCATTATTGTTTTCTTTATACCCTATTTTAAATGGACAAGTTCATCTCAAGTTTATTCTGAATTTTACTCTCTACATTCTTACTCTCCTTACCCTTGTTCACTCTTTGATATTTTTTGGTGTCTTGCTGCTTCTAAGTAGGGTTTCATTCATTTTATAGAAATTTCCTTAATATTTCTTGCAAGGCTGGTTTAGGCATGACGAATTCCTTTAACTTTTGTTTTTCTGGAAAACCTTTGATCACTCTTTTGATTCTAAGTGATTATCTAGCAGGGTATAATATTCTTGGTTGGAAGAGCTTTTCCTGCAATACACTGCCATTTCCTTCGAGCCAAAGTTTCTGCTGTGAAATCTGCAGACAATCTTATGGAGGTGCCCTTGTTGGTGACTAATTTTTCTCTAACTGCTTTTAAGTTTCTTTATCTTGACTTTTTGGGTCATTTTCAGTGCAGTATGTCTCAGTGTATGTCCGTTTGGGTTTATTTGGTTTGGAACTCTTTCAGCTTCCTGAATTTGGATATCTGTTCCCTTCCTCAAGCTAAGGAAGTTCTCAGCTATTATTTATTTTATTAATGTTATCTCCCTTTCGCTCTTTTCCTTCTGGAAACCCATGCAAATGTTTTTCTGCTTGATATTGTCCTATAAGTCTTTTATGTTATCTTCATTTCTCTTCAGTCTTTTTTCTCTTCACTGGTCTCTGCTTGAGTGCTTTCTAGCTCACTGATTTGATTGGCAGCTTCTTCCAGTGTAATGTTGGGCCCTTCTACTGTTTTCTTTAGTTCAACTATGTGTTCTTTAGTTCTACGAATTCTGTTTGGAACTGTCTCTTATTTTCTCTGTCTTGGTTGTATATCTTATTTTGTTCATTCATTGTTTTCCTAATTTCAGTGAGAATAATCAAGGCTGTTGTTTTGAAATCTTCTGCAGGTAGTTTACTTCTGCTGTAATAAGATTAAAAAAAAAAAAACAGGAAAGGTACAGGCAGGAATGAAAGTGAGTAGGCAGGCAGGCAGGAAGAGACAGGAGGAAGAAATACTTTATTTTTATTTCATTGTTCACATTGGTTGTTACTCCTGGATCTGGAACCTGAACCCAGCCACTTGCAAGGTATTTGGACTGTACTTCTCTGGAGGCAGCTGACCTACCTATTCCTCCACCAGGGTGTATCTGGGTTTTGTTTTGATGCATCACTTGTGGTATATTTTTTCTATCTCTTTATTATTTCATTATTACTTTTTGGTGCTCTGTTTATGTCTTTGGGTTAGGCTAAAAGACTTTCTTTCTTTGTCTTGATGTAATAATCTTATGTTAGGGCTTCAGTTTGCAGAGTATAGGCCTAGTCCAGAAGCTTCTGCTGCCCTGACTAGGGGTCTTCAGGTTGCAGGCAGGCATGCAGGTCTGCAGCAGCTCCAGGCAGGGGAGGGGTAGCTATTTCTCAGATGACTGGAATCTCTCTGATGATCCTCCCTGAGGGAACTGTTGCAGCAGAACTGGAAGTCCCACAAATTTCACTTTACAGGAAAGCACTTGGCAGCTGAGATACCAATGTGATTTCCCCCAGTGTAGACCCTAACTCCAGTATGGTGTCCACCATTGTCAGAGCCACACAGACAAAAGAAAGTCTGGGAAGATACCAAACAGCATCTCAGTTCATTGGAAGGCTATTCCTTTTTATAAATTCCTTTCTGCTGAAGTTCATGCTTTAACAAATGAAAATTCTTCCATTAGATCTGTGCACATTTCATCCGTTGGCTCCCCCTGCTCACTGTTCTGTATTCCCCCCAGAATCCTACTGTTCTCCAAGGAAAGTTCTATTTTCTTTCTGCACCAAGATGTTTACACTCCCCTCTTTAGTGCTGTTCCTAGATGCCAGGGCACCAGATACAGAGTAAGCCCTTCAGTCCATGGGACTCAAGGGTCATAGTTCCTGGGGAGTTATCTGGTGAGAACATGTCTTTACTTTTTCTACACTTTACGATGTTTTCTGTCCATTTTCCTTGGGGAGATGTTGGTCTCCTAACCCTCGTTTGTTTTTCAAAGGTCGTAGTTTGTATTTAGCTGCAATGTTGTTCTATTTGTGGAGAGGAGGTAAGCTCAAGGTCATGCTGTCTGCCACCTTGTGTTTGTCTCTCCTGTCTTTTTATAGTATCTTCTACTGAATGTGAAGAGGTATCTCCTTGCGTTTTTTTCCTGATGGCTAATGATGTTGTACATCTTTTCATGTTTTCTGGCCATTTTGTGTCTCTTCTTTGAGAGAATGTCTATTCATATCATTTGCCCAGGGAATAATTGGGCTATTTGTCGTGTATTATAGATTATAAGAGTTATTTATGTAATTTGTATACAAAACCCTCATCAGATAGATGATTGGAAAAAATTTTTCATCCTTGTGTGGGTTCTCTTTTCACTTTTGTTGGTGCAACCATTTAAAACATAAAATGTTTTCATTTTCATGAGTCCAATTGATCTTTTCTTTATTACTTTTACCTTTGTTGTTATAGCTCAGAAGCTGTTTGCCTCATGAAGATTCTCATTTTTTCTTCTAAGAGTTTTAAATTTTTAGCTCTTACATTTAGGTATATGGTCCATGTTGAGTTAATCTTTGTGTATTATCTGAGGTAGGGGTCTACCTTTGTTCTTCTGCATGTAAATACCCAGTTGTGCTCACCCTACTTGTTGAAAAAGACTATTCCTTTGCTCACTGAATTGTCTTGGCACCTTTGTCAATAATCGATTATAAATCTGAGGATTATTCCTGGACTCTCAGTTCTACTTCACTGATCTATATGTCTAGACTTACGTTATATTACACTGCCTTGTGAACTTTGTAGTAAGTTTTGAAGTTGGGAGATGTGAGTTTTCTAACTTAGTTGTTTTTCAAACTCAATTTGGGTGTTTTTTGTTTTGCCTTTTTAAGTTTACTATTCATTGAGGTAATTTTGATTTATAAAATAATAAAAGCCCAAGCACACCCTGGTGGAGTAGTGGTTGGGTGCAGTGCACATACATCCCAAGGACCCAGGTTCACATCCTGAGACCTACTGGAACAACCAAAATGAACAACTGAAAATAAGTAAAATGTTTCTTCCTTCTCTCCCTTCCTGCCTGTCTGTCTCTACTTGCCTTCATTCCTGCCTGCAACTTCACCTTTCCTTTAAAGAGAAATAAATACAATAATGATAACAAATACATATGTGCAGGTTTACCATTTCTCAAATATGTGACAACACAACCTGCCCACCACCAAATTACCAAGAGTCTTTCACCATTGTCCACTGAACTCCATAATCCCTTGCTCCAACCTCCCCATCCCATTCCCCACTAATAAACTCAGTTCTGTTGTCAGTGTTCAAGGGTTAGTTTTTGTTTTGTCTATTCTTTCGCTTTGTTTCTTTGTATTCTATATGTGAGTGAGATCATCTGGTATTTTTTCTCCTTCTGACTTATTTCACTTAGCATAATCCACTCTAGTCCATCTATATTGTTGCGCATGACAGGGTTTCCTCTTTTTAAGAGCTGTATAGCGTTCCATTGTGTTTATATACTGTATCTTTTTTACCTGGTCATCTGATGATGGGCACTTAGGTAGTTTCCAATTTTTGGTTATTGTAAATAATTATTACCAGTAACCAAGAAGGTGTATATATCTTGGCAAATTAGTGTTTGTGTGTGTGTGTGTGTGTTTTTATAAATATCCAGAAGTGGGATGATAAGACCATATGAGATTTCTATTCTCATTTTTGGGGGGAATCACCATACTGCTTTCCATAAACGTCCACCAATTTACACTCCTATAACTGTGTAAAAGTGTTTTTCTCATCCTTGCCAACATTAGTTGTTTCTAGGCTTTTGATAATAGTCAGTCTCAGAGGTAAAAGGTGACATCTCATCATTATTTCACTTTGTATTTGCATAATAACAAGTGACGAAGAACATCTTATAATATACCTGTTGGTCATCTGTATGTCTTTTTTGAAGAAATGTTTATTCAATTCTTCTGCCCATATTTTGATTGCATTGTTTGTTTTTCTGTTGTTGACTTTTATGTCTTCTTTATATATTTTGGATATTAAATCCTTGTGCAAATATATTCTCCTAGTTAGTAGGTTGTCTTTTTTGTGTGTAATAGTTTAAAAAAATATTATTTCTTTTGTTCACAATGCTGTATTCATTATAGGATATTGAAATTGCATCTCAGTCTATATTTCACACCTCACCTTCCACCTAACTTCTAATGCCCTTTACCACCACCTTTTACCCTCTTTCCTTTGCTCCCCATATTCAGCCCCTGTTAATTACAGTTCTGTGATGCTTTTCTTTTTGAATAGGTGTTATGTTAATATGGCTCAGAATTCAAAAGGTTCCAAAGTGTATAATGAAAAGTGGTTCTCTGTGTCACTACTTATTTCTTCTTCCAGTAAACTTTTTGTGCCTTACTCTTTTATTTAAATAGGAAACGTACATAAAAGACAGATCAAAATGAATAAGAAACATAGAAAAAAAAAGTAAAGAATGTAGAGAGAAGAAAAGTTAAAAAAGGGTAATGAATAATAAAATCCTTGAAGACAGAAACAAAGCTATTACATCAATAAAATAAGAACAGAATCTAGTAAAATAAATATTCAGAGAAAAGGGAATTCTCAGAAAATCTAAAATATAAAAATTTGAAGTTCAACTTGAAAATTTAGGAAAAGTTTATGAAATCTTACAGATAGTAAGACAAAGAAATGGCAAATTAGAGAAGACTAGTAAATTAAAGGATGGGATCTGGAAATCTAATATCTTAATAGAAGGATCTAGACTGAACAAAGAAAAGAGAAGGGAAGAGATATTTGAATGAATGAAAAACATTCTAGAGCAGAAGGACTTAAGCTTCCAAGTCAAAGGAGTTGTCAAGTGCCCAGTTGAATGAACGAGAAAGCCTCGTCCCAAGGCACATCATTTTGAACTTTTCAAACACTGAAGTCAGAGAGAAGAGTCCAGAAACTTCAAGATATGAGATCCAGAGAATAAAGAATTGGCATTGAGTATGAAAGCAGCCTCTCTAGAAGCTAGAATTCTAGACTTGCGCAAACTATCAATCAAGTGTCAAGTTATTTTCAGTTATGTTGCTAATCAAGAATGTTTACCACCTTTGCTCATTTTCTCAGGCATTTACTGGAAAATATGCACCATGCAGTCCACAGTACCTTGACTAGAATTACCTTGGCACTAATCGGAACAGAGAGAGAAGGAAGAAAGGAAGAGACTGAAAGGAAGGAAGAATAACAAAGCAAGTACAAGGAAAAAGCAGAGTCAAGAGAACTCCCTGGCTTCAGTTCTTCCTGAGGTCTATTTTCTCTGTACTTGACTGTGAGACACTCTAATATTCTTGCAGTAAACTCTTCTTTTGCTTAAGTTGTTCGCCTTGGATTTCAGTCACTAGCAACCAAAAGATTCCTCCTAAATATTTGGAGATTGTTATGTTAAAAGTCTGCTTTTCCAGTGGGGGCAGTTTTGTCTTTCAGGAGCTATTGAGCAGTTTATGGAGACACTTTTGGTTGTCACATTGCGGACAGTGGGTGGCGGCCAGAGATGCTCTAAATAACCCACCGTGTATCAGAAAGAACCACCACAAAGTGACTTGGCCAGAATGTCAGTAGAGCTGACTTTAAGATACACTGAGTTAAAGAATATCTGTAGTTTAAATATTTATAGCTGTCTTCAGGATGTTTCCCCAAGACATTGTAATACTTCACATTTCTCTTAGAGAATTCCCATTGGTTATCTGTTTTAAAATTCCAATTCCAGTCACTGGGACTCTACATTTTTCCCCAGGATGATGGAATGGGGGAAAAAAAGAGAAGAAAAGAAAACATTCCTCCAAATATCTTTGCTACTCAAGGAATTAGAAGCGCAGCATCAACATTACTGGGAACTTGTGAGAAACGCAGAATCTCGGGCCTCCCCCAGACCCTCTCAACCAGCATCTGCATTTTAACAAGAGTCCCAGGTGACTTATATACACATTAAAGTCTGAGAATCATTGTCCTGATACATTGGTACCGGGCATATTAAAGGTAATGTGTAAAATGCCTGACCACATAGTAGAGACTCTGTAATGTAATTGGTAGATGATGATGATGATGATGATGGTGATGATGGTGGTGGTGGTGGGATCATGATGATGAAATTAAAGTAGGAATACTTTTAAAAAGTATACTCAGAAAAAGTTCTGGTACCATAGCAAATGGTGCTTCTGAATCAAATCACAAAAGCAGGCACGTAACATTGATACCAGGAAACAGGTTTCAACTCTACACTAGGAACCTGTCAGGTTAGTCAGTCCAGGTGTGGCAATTGGCTGTGAGTGAGTGACAGACACCCTCGGCATCCGGGATGATGCCTGGCTGGGGGAATGCTGAGCTAATGCTGCCTTTCTCAGCAGAGCTAGCATTCTGCCCCTGCTCTCAGGAAGTAGGTCAGGAGGAAATATCCTGAGTGAGCAGCTCTTAATTGCTTTTCAGGCAGGAACCTGTGGCCCATAGGTCTGGGGGTGGAAGGAGAATGGGAGTGAGAGGAGATTGGGGGGCCCTGTTGCAGGGGTGGGAATAGGAAATCACATCCTCATTTTTTGGCAAGACCAAGGTTGCCTCTTGCATAGTTTTCCTGGCTCCTATCCGTTGGCTTTCAGCCACCTTCTTTGTGCTGGGGGTTCCATTGACATTCCAAAGCTGAGTAAATTCAAATAGAAACTGGAGTTTTAAAGATTTTAAAGGCAAAAGGAGATGTGTTGTGGGAAGCTTGTGTCCCATTTCAGCTCTCAGTTTTCTGTGGATAAGAGACAATTATTCCATGTCCATGCCTCCCCAAGAGTGGTCAGTCATTACCTTCTAATTATCTATCAATTGTATGGCAGCATATTCAACCCCGAAAGTCTTTTCAGGGGAAGCACCACCCCCCACCTCCCAGAATTTACACAATAGAGTCCCCAGTCTTTTCAAACTCCTATAGAAATCTTATGACTTTCAGAAATAATGAACCCTCATCACCATCATGTGACTGACTATTGTCACCAACTATGTAGCCATCACTGCAGAGATAAAGTCTAGTAATAACCTTGAATAGCAGCAAACACTATCATGCTTTCTGTGTGCCTGGTACTTTAAAAAGTACTTTACATGCTTTAACTTTAATCCTCACAGCAACCTCCTGAGGTTATATACAATTTCAACCCCCATTTAATAGATGAGAAAGCTGAGGCAAAAAGAGATTAAATGAGGACACATAGTAAATGGCAGAATTGGGATTCAAACCCAGGTAATCTGGCTCTTTCACCATTGCACTTAAACCATGGACACAGGTGCCCTTTGGTGGACAAGGAGTCAGCAAGAGTTCTGTAAAAGAATCTCACTTGGTCTTAACAAGCAATGAAATTTTAGCCAGTAATTCAGAAATAACATAATAAGGGGCAAGAGCAGGGGTGTCAGAGTTAAAAGATCTGATTCTATTCCTGGTGCTCCTCTTAAGAAAGGAAGGGCCCTAATGTTGACTGAATGCAGAGTGGTGTCAGGAACTGGGTGCTTTCCTTGTTTAATCTTCTCAGCTAAGTTGTGTGACCTTAGGCAACTCACTGCCCTCACAGAGTTTCAGTTTCCTTACCTGCAAAGTGAAGCAGGTGATTTTAGTGGTTGAATCTAGATAACGCTCACAGAAGAGTTACCACATGCACAAAGCATGATGCCAGGTGCGGGAGCAGGTAGAGACCAACAAAATATAGACGCTGCATTTGCAAAGCTCACGGTCTGGTTGGCTTTCATTTTGTCAATCCTTTGTCATGGAACAAGGCAGTTATTATCCCTGCTTTTTTGAGATGGGGAAAATGATGTTTGCATACGAAAAGTTACTCAGTTCAGTTATGACCTTCAAATAGACTGTGACCCCAGGCTGACTCCTGGCTCTGGGCTCTTTCTGTGCCCAAATCTCCTACCTCATCTGGACATCACTGTGACTAAGTGCTACAAAGTCGACATTCTCTACAAAGTCCTAAATTCTCATGGTCATTTCATACCTTCCTCCTACCTTCTCCATCCGGACAAGTGTTGAACACCCAAAAGGCAGAGTCAACTCTGCAGAGTGACTTGGCAGTGCCCCCTCGGTGCTGAAGTTGGGACAGCACTGTCAGCACAGCCACGCTACCAGAGGCATCATGACTCACGGTCTCATCCGCTGACTCGGAACTAAAGCCTCTGCCCCGTCAAGTAATTATGGGTGAACAGGAAGCCCTCAGCTAAAGATAACATCGGTCTGGTGGCTGAGAGGAAGGGGTCAGTGAGCGCAGCCTTCTGTTGACACACCTTCTACCATCATGGGCTCTTCCACAGCAACCAGCATACAGTAGGTGCTAACACAGCTTCTTTTCTGGTGGATTAGCGGCTCTGCCCAGCAGAGCTGCAGGATGGGGTGGCTGGTAGGAACATAGCCTGTGGGTCTCGTGTCTGAAGGAAATGACCTCAGCTCCCTCTTGGTTAGCAGAGCTGAGCTACGAGGAGAACCGCAGTGCTGAAAATGTGCTCTTTAAAGAACCTGGTTATAAAAGTCTCTTCTGTAATCTGCACCAAGAATTTCCTTCTCTGCCTGTCCCTTAAGTTAGGGTAAAGGAGGAGGCATATCATCCTCCTCCTTTCTGGAAGAGGTACAGGAGTGCAGAAGAATTTTAGAAGCCCTTTAGTTGAAACACCTCCTGGTTACATCCTCCTAAACATTTGCATGGTGATGCGCTTCCCCTGCTTGCTACTTCTTCTCCTTGGCAATAACCTCCTCCCCAGGCTGAGTCAAGAGAGGCAAAAGCTTTTGTGATTTTCTAGGAACCAAGGCTGCAATTGCTCATTGTAGGATGTTGTCCCCCGATATCTATTTGGACTTCTTGCAGGGCGGTAGAATTTTTGATTGGCACATGGCCAGCTAAAGTCAATCTTTCCCAATTTCTCCTGAGTATGTCCACATGACCAAGTTAGTGAGCCAAGTTCTCTGACTAATATGAAATTAGCTCGTGTCTTTCCCCTCTTTCCCTCATTGCAATGTGGGTGTTGTGAGCAGTCATCTTCAAGGCAAATATCCAAAAGCAGGGCAGCAAGCTAGAAGAAACCTGGGTCCCTAACACTGGGGTACCACTGTGTTATCCCTGGACTGTTTGCACTGAGACTGTTCTACACAGGAGAGCAATAAACTGCCATCTTTGTCTGTCTTTATTATTTGGGGTCTTATTATATAGCCAAACATGTATTCTATCTAACACAGCCCCCTTGGGTGTCAGGGAAGTCACAACCTCCCCTTTATTCAAGATTCCCCTGCTCTGCTCATTCAGGAGGTAGCCCTAGTGAGATTGTATTTATAAGAGATTATCGCAGTGGTCTATGAATGCCTGCTCATCTGGCTGTGGCTGAATGGACTAGGGGTGACATCCCATTCAGTTAGGGCCAGATTCTCTCTCCCATGAATTTGGAAATGAAAGTCACTGCTGCTATTCAATCTTTGCTGAGTATGTGAACCCAGGTGCAGAGGGAAAAGCAGAAATGAGAAGCCAAGCAACCTCAGAGAGGCAGACAGAGAGAAACTATTTGGATTAGCATGGACTTCTAGTTTCTGGCTCCAGACATTTGTTTGTTTGTTTGTTTGTTTGTTTTGAGGAAGAAGCATCTTTATTTTGTTTTTATTTAGTCGTTCACACTAGTTGTTTCCCCCTGGACACAAGATTCGAACACAGCGGTATGTGGCTCGCTCCTTCAGAGGTGATTGATCTAACGACTGCTTCACCAGGGTGCACCGGGCCCCAGACTTTTTAATGATCACCCTGCATTGTGTTCCTGGGAGAGAGCCTGATACGTTACAATTTTTTAAAAAGCGCCTAACCCTCTTCTGATCCTGGCGAATATTTTGTTTCCCCCACGCCCCTACAACCCGCCCTCTGGCGCATGGGATCCTTTTGACATTTCAGGGATAGAAGGATCTGAGGTGAATCAAGTAGGTAATAAACTTTGTTGCCTGATTGATTGGCTAGCAGATCAAGCCATGGATTTTCCAAGGGTTGCTAAGCAGGCCTCATGGAATGGTAGAATCAGCAAAAGTCATAAGGCTAAGTGTGGCTATGGAGGTTTAATGATACTCACAGGGTCACTCCTCCTCCACTGTCATCCCTGGCTGGCCTGATTTTGGCGGTGTTCTAACACCAGAAGAAGCTCTCACATGTGATTGAGCAAACTTCCTATGCAGGCATGTCAAACATGCCATTTCTGTGACTCCTAGAAAAATAAAATGATCCTTTTTTCTTTTTTTCTGTGTCCTTCTCTCTCACCATGTTAACCATATTCTTATGAGTTAACTTTGATTTACAGCACATTTAAACTTTTAGATATACAAGTTTGTTCACTCTTCATCAAATATGTAACATCACATCTACCATCAAGTTTCTGGGAGTCCTCCACCACTGTACATTGGATCCCACTCCCCTTTCTCCCTCTCCACCCCTCTTCCCCTTTTGTTCATCATGTATTTTAAAGAATAAATGGCTTTACTGCCACAGAGAGAGTAACAAGGGACGGAATATCACTTTTCAGGAGCTCCTTCATTAATATCCTGTAAGAACCCATTTTGCGGGAGAGGGAAGTGAGATTGAGACGGGATGCCCCAACCCACAGCGGAGAAGTATGGTGTGCTAGAAGGAATCTGGCTGTTCTGGCTCTAAACCCAGTCTTTCACACCCTCCCCACTGCCTCCTGAAGGTCCAGCCCTTTCTGTCCTGGTGGCCTCTACCTGACAGTCTTCCCCGTGCTCAGCCAATCAGACTGACTTGATTTGAGTCAGTCCCATGCCAGGTCCTGAGTCCCAGGGTAGGAGTGGTATGGTAGGGGAGGGGGTGTGCCCTGTGACGCCTGTGGGAGGCACAGCATTTGGCACCTGACCCTCACAGTGCCCCGTCATTTCCTCCCTCCCTCTCTGCCTCCACCTGCATTTTCCACTTGCCCAGCCACATTTCCCTCCTCCATCTCTAGGCATTCTTTAAAGCCTGGGCCCCAACAAGATTCTTCTGCCTTCTTTTTATCTTCAAGAAAAGACTTCTGGTTATTCCTCCTGAGTGATATCTCCTTCAGAGAAATCATCCAGCTAGCTCACTTTTTCGTCAGAGAAGGCAACAAAGGCCTCCTACCTCAGGGCTCAACCAACCTACTTTTAGAGCGCTCTTTGCACTCAGAACAACTCTCTCTCTAACTCAGGCTCCCAGAAGCCTAAGGGCAGGACTGTGTCGTTACATGCCGTGTGGCATGAGCTGTCAGCACCCTGTGAAAAACAAACAGCTGTCATGCAAAAAAGAGACAGCTACCTGGCCTGGGGAAGCTATAGTCATGAGCACCGAAGACACGGCTTGAAGACTTGACTTCCTGCATTTGGCACACAAGTTCCCATCCCTGACACACAGAGGCCACGCAGGGACCGTGAGGAGATTCCGCACATCCATGTCGTCCTGAAGAATCAATAATGGTTTTGTGAATGTGTACGAGATGTGTGTGTGTGTAGAGAGGAACATTCTGACTACATTGTGGATTACAGAAATGATAATCGAGAGCTCTCTCTCACTTCCGATAAATGAGGAACTCTCAAAGGAAAAATGCAGACCCACAAGGAAGAATCCAGGGGATCAGAGTGACAAATGAGAACATTTCACACACACACTCATACACACATACATATTATAAATATATATTTATCTTAAAAGGAGCATGAATTTTTAAAAGGAGGCTCTGCCCTTGCAGGGGTTATTCCCTACTTCCTAATCTTTTCTCGACTTGAAGAAATTCCACTTTACCCTTCAAAGCCCAGCTTACCTGGGAAGACTTCCTTGGCCCCAGTGGCTGCATGTATCACTCTATCTCAGTTCTCTCAGAGCATTTGATTCATTACATGAGTACAACCTGTACTGTGACCTGTACTGTGGGGTGTTACAGAGGGCAATGTGAGAGCCTGTCACTCCATGGGCTGCAGGCTCACAGCACACAGGAATGTGTCTTGCGCCATTTCCTACACTCATTGCAGGATTCGTTGAGAGGCCAGAGGAGATCCTGTTGATTGACAGATGGTTATTGGTGTAGGAAGTGCATGGGAAGAAGAAAGAAAGAAAAAAAAGGCAATGACAACAGTCTAATCATTGGGATGAACTATGTGAAGATGTAGGGAGTAACCAGATTGTGTCCCCATCAATGACAAATCTCTATGATTTATCCCTCAAGATTTCTTGCAGTGTGCTTATTAATTATGGATTGCACTACAGAGAAAAGGAATGTGTGTAGGTTCAGGGACTTGATCCTGAAAGGACACGTGTCTAGATCCTTGGGTGATAGCAGCACAGATGGAATGCTGAAAAGTCATCAGTATGGGTGTCTCTTCATTATAGTGGACAATGAGCTGGCTCTGATCCCAGCGACAATGACAATGACAGTGTTACAGATTTCACCAGGAGACACTCCTGCCCCCCTCTCCATATAGGAAAGAGGCCAATATGCCTATCTTCCCACTTACCCATTA
>RJWH01000546.1:430351-462886 GCA_004363575.1 Solenodon paradoxus
AATTCTGGAGGCAAGAATCACTAATTACTCCAAGAAAGAATTAAACTTCTCTGGATGGAACAAAACACAAAACCCCAAAACACAGAAGACACACACACACACACACACACACACACACACACACACACACTCACATCCTGGGTGCTTACTAACCAAAATAAAAAAATCCTGCAACATCTCTGGCACGTACAATGCCAAAATTGCCGACATTTCATTAAAGAGAGTGGTCATTCCCTGCTGTTGTCCTAGGTCCTCTAACCTCAGCAAGGTTGTTGAAGCAAAACCTGGTACATGCTAAAGGACATCAGGAGGGAGACGCAGAGTAGCACACTGTCCCTGGCAAAGGCTTCCCTGGCTTCTCCCTGTGCAGATAACCCCATGCTGAGAACACTCTTCCCAATACCTGCCTCCCTAGAGCAATCCTCCTTCCTTCCTTCTGCCTCCCAGACCTGTGTTTGCAATAGCCCAGGAGACAAATGTCCTGGCCAAAGCACAATTTACCTCCCTTTTCTTCCTGGGCTTGTAATTAGGGGTGTTTGCAAAGCTCTCAAACTCCTTGGGATAAAAGACCAGGCTGACCTGTGCTTTTTCTCACGGCTCCCCAGCTCTGCAAGCCAGGTTATCAAGGTCACGCAAGCAAGCAGAGCTCCCATCATGGTCCTCGACCAGGTTAGCTGGGCGCCCTTGGCCCTGGGCCCCACTTCCCCTGCCTGCCCCCGCAAGGGCCTTGGTGTGTTTTCTGTTCTCTTTACTCATTCCCCGGGTGTTCTAATTTCCTCACTCAGATCTCCTTGTTTAGCCACAGAGGTTGGGCAATGACTGTGGGTTGGCACGTCAGGGCCCTGCTTCCTAGGAAAGGCCTTCTCTCATAAGTCAGTCTGAAAGCACTTGTTTTACAGAGGCCTGGGCCACCCATAAGCCTGGGACTTGACTCCAGTCTCTCTCTGGGGATTGGCGTGTTCAAAGGTAACGCGCACACCATCCACACCCAGCTGCCCTAGGGAGACAATGCTGTGCTCTGCTCAGGCGCACAGGCTCTGGGTCCCCTTGCTTGAGTGTGACTCCTGGAACTGCCTGCCACCTGCTTGCTGTGAGATCTTGATCTTGATATCCCTGTAAAACACGGTTCCTAATAGTTCCTCTTCACAGAGATGTTATGAGGCTTAATGAGATCATACTTTGAAAGTGAGTGGCATTTGTAAGCGGGAACAAAGAAGTTTTCTTTTCTAAGAAACATCGATTAAAATCCCATAATCACACTCTGGATTCAGGGCAGTGAGTCTTGCAGAGCCCCCCCCTCACCCCCCACCCCTATTCCCAGTAGCTTTTCTTGTCGATTTCAGTAACTTTCCTGTCTTTGACATTCTGACTGGGCCCAGCACAGTCTATAAAGTTACAGAAAGGGCACCCAGGTCTCACATGATCTTCCTGTCCAGACAGGACCATTCTGTGGGTATGAAGGTATTACTTCACCTTCTTAAGGATCACTTCAATTTTCTTTATTTATCTGAAGGGTGGTTATATAGTTGAGCGTGGTCACCATTTTCCAAGCATTTTCCTTTTTAGAAAGAAGAATTAGATTCTATCACTTTTCGGCAGGAGTCTAAGAGTCTCCATCCTTGGCAGGGCACCACCAACCTGAATCAGAGAGTCGGGGCCTGTGGGAGAGACTGCAGCCTGAGTTCTCTCTCCCACTTCGAACTTTCATCACTGCTGTTCCCAAGTGGGAGGTCCCAGTTTGGAGAAGGAAACTTACATCTCAGGAGGGTTCTCTTATCCTGCCTCACTCCCAGCAAGAGCAATGGGTGGGGAGTACTTTTCTCTTTTCCAAGGCCTTGACTGGTCAAAGATCCTTACCTCCCTTCCTATTGCCACTCTCCCCTGCAAAAATTATCAGAAGACAAGACTGTAGGCTGGAAGTGTTCCAATATCTTTCTCCCTTGTAATCAATTTCCTGTGCTTTCTCAGGCTCTTGCTTGTGGGAAGGAATAAAAAGAGTACTTCTCTGTGTCTCTCTGAAAAAACATCTCTAAGTTCTTGGCTCAAAAACTCCAGAGCCAAGTTTATATATTATTTGCACATAGTAGCCTTTGTAACCTACACCTCCCCCACCCCTGGTTTTCCTCAACTTCACTTTTTAGGACTTCAGTGACCCACAGGCAACCATATTATTACATGATATCAAAATATTATATATAGGAAAATGTTTTGAGAGAGAACAGCCACAAAATTATATTGTCATAATTATACTTTTTCTATTTATTATTAGCTACTGTTGTTAGTCTCTTACTGTGCCTAATGTATAAATTAAACTTTTCATCGGTGTGTATGTGCAGTTGGCTAACACGGGTTTGAGCTGTGCAGGTCCACTAATGCGTGAATTTTTTTTTCTGTCCATGGATTCTGTATCCACAGATTCAACCAGGGGAGGATGGCAGGTGGATATGATTGGTTGAATCCAGGGATGCAGAACTGTGGATTATGAAGGGTTGACTCTAAGTGGCTTGAGTATCCTTGAATTTTGGTACCTGCAAGGATCCTGAAGCCAATCTCTCAAGCATCCCAAAGGACAACTGTAGTTCAGTTTTGGGTTTTTTTGGTGGGGGGGGTCAAAAGTTAAACTTGGATTTTTGACTGGAGGGGTCCATATCCCAAACGCCCAAGTTGTTTGAGGGTCAATTGCATAGGAAAAAAACATGGTATAAGTAGGGGATTGTACTATCTGTAGATTCAGGCACCCATTAGGGGTCTTGGGAAGTAGCCTTTGCAAATAATGGGGGGACTACTGTAACTTATCTGTTATTGAGATTAATCCTTCAAATGCTCACATTTAATTCTCTGTGTAACGGAAGCACCCATAAAAGAGTATACATTTTTCCCTGGCTTCTAGGTCCCTGTGGTTTCTATTTAGGACACAGTACATTTATTCTCAACTTTATCATTCTGGTTGGGTAGCTGAGGTATATCATTCTATTTATCTGGTCTGTAAAATGGGAATAATAATCCCTGACCATGGGGTTGTCTTGAAGACTTTAAATTGAGATAGTAGATGTAAAATCATTTTATAAATTGTAAAGAACAGAAAAAATGTTCAGGTATTATTGATATTAAAATTATTCAGTGAATAATAGTACTCTGATAGTCTGAGAGGGATGAAGAACTTTCCAAAGGTAACTAGGGGAGAATGTGATTTATTGGTCTAATGTCAAACAGCAAAAAAGGACTCTGTCTCCTTTTCTTCAGGTTTCAAGGGTGCTGAATGGCAGTAACCTCTTCTGTCATTAGATGATCCCAATCTATAGACACTCCCGAGTAGCACAATGCCAAGGTTCAGCTCTGACGGTGGGTAAAAACCCTGTGGGAGGTGGGTGGTAGGGTGGGGTGGAGTTGGGGAAGTATTGAGAAGGGAGTACTATTTTAGGACCCTCCAACATTAGTGTAGGGAGGGGTTTAGTCATCAATGGTGCTCACACCTTCCATTTTACAGATGAAGAAAATGAGGTCCAGAAAGATGCTTGCAGACCTCAGCAGTCTAGGTTAGCCCAGTGAAGGTCATTAGGACAGCACCATGGCGAGGGTCTGCTGTCTCAATATCAGAGCATTAGGCTCTAAAGAGACAGAAGTATTGGATCAGGAGCTGAACTGCCTCTTATTCCAGACGTTCTGTCTCAGTCTGCAGAGAAAAAGAGGTTCTCAGCCTCCCAAGGTGGCAAATGGCAAACACTTGTTAACAAGAGCCCTTGAGAAAGTGACAAGAGTGGAGAGGAACACTGCAAACACCTTTCCCCATATCTTGCCTTTCACCCACCGTCCAGACTCAGGTTTAAAAGACTGAGCTGTCAGAGCCTTGAATGGCCTCTTGGAGCACTACAAGGGCCCCGCTCAGGTGCAGAAAAACTGATCTCACGTACTCCAGCTAGAGCCATGTGGGTCCCATAGACAAAGATTCTCAGAAAGGTCAGACTTCTTTCTGATAAGGCGGAAAGATCAAACCCCAGCACTTTCAAAGGTCATAAACCTCAGGAGGAATTAGGTACAGAGTGGGGACCAAGCAATTTCTTTGAAGGGAAGTAGTGATCAGGATGAATGGCCCTGGAGGAAAGAAATTTGTTCTCAGAACCTTTGGGTTTATTTCAGCAAATACCTATTAGCAGCAGGCTATGATGTATCCAGCCCCAAGCTGGAGGTTTGCTTTAGGGGAAATAGCAAACATTTAAGACTTGGTTCCTGATTTTAAGAATCTTGTTGAGGGGGTTATAAGACTTACACAGGAGTCTAAAGAGATAAAAGGTACAAGCACTAAAGATCAAAGAGAAAATGCTCCAAATGGAATGAGAAAAATCAGCAGGAATTCACAAAGTTTAGCGGGCTTCATAAAATAGGGAAATACTTAGCCAAGCCTTCATTCTCTCGCAGTGAGTGTACTGGGGAGTAAGTTTTAGGATACACAACAGCCTGAGTAGAAGAACTCTCTTTCCCAAGCTCCTTTGTACAACCTCCTTTGTTGTGAGTGAGAATCAGAATTGTACAGATTAAATGCCTTTGCTGGGTCCCAGGACTATGTGGTAAAGACGCTTCTAATCTTCTAGAAAGGGCCTGTCCATTACTGGGATTTGAATGATTCCTTGAATAAAGGGGTAGCTAAATGACTTAGCTGTAAGAGGACCCAAGTTGAGTCCAGTCAACTTTGTATAATGTAGTATTGCATAGTGGTTGCTATTTCAAGGGTCTGGATTTAGACTTGGCTTTGAATCCTATCTAAAGTCTTTAGTAACTATATCAGATTGTCATTAACATCTGTAGCTTCCATCTCCCATCTGTGAAATGAAGATGGTAATCATAATACTTAACTCACAGGGTTACTGTTAGGACTAATGAAGAAGGGCTGGACCCATGACTGGCACCCTCAGCCCAAGGCAGCCATGATTATAGCTTTATGTTCTGTTGGGTGCCAAGGCCTGGTGTCGCACAGTTGACTCTCTCATCTGATTGCTTCCCAGATCTAGTAACCCTGAAAAATCATTTCTCTCTCAGGTGCCCTTTGGAGACCTATTAGTGAGGGTGTGAATATGGGAGATGAGAAAGCGAGTGTGGGAGAGAAGGCAGTTCCAGGGCCAAAGGGAGCTTAGATGTCCTCAGAGCATCTTACCACTTCATGACATTTCCTAGGAGATTGCTAGGAAACCTGGGTTCTGGAATGAGCTATCCCCCACCTACTAGGAACTTCATTTTTCTAGAACACATTTTCTTCACCCATAAAGTGAAGATCTCAGACCAATGATTCCCCTTCTGTGGTAAGGAGAGAGGGCCCTCAGTTCAGTTTGGGGTTCTTGAATCAGGATGCACAGCAAATATCGTCTATAGACTGAATAAATAATTCACTTCATACGCAGGGGCCGTGTGAATTTTCAAAAACACAGAGATGGATAAATTTAAAAATACATATTGGCACATCCTGGTGGCCTAATGGATTAATGGATAAGGCCACTGAACATAATTCACATACATCCCAAGGACCCAGATTCAAGACCCTGGGCTAGGGGAACAACTAACTAAGATGATTAACAACTAAATAAAACAAATAAATATTTCTTCCTCCTCTCTCTTCCTGCCCCCACTTTTTCCTTAAAATATATTATTATTATTGCATTATCTTTTTTTCAATCAGCATGTAATTTTTCATTCATGGATACTAAAAGTACAATTAGAATAACTTGGTGGAATCCAAAAGTTTCCAAATTTTTAAAGAGATACAAGCTTGAAAATCTGGTTCCTGCTGGATCAAATGAAGGACATATTCAACTTCCGGGGACTGTGGCTCCTCATTCCGTCTTGGCAAACAAGCAGCCCTCCCTTTTTGACCCCAATTCCCTTTTTCAGCTACTAGAATAGTCTCCTGTAGCAGTAAAACTAAATTGAAGGATGAGGGACAGGTAAGAAAAGAGGGTTACTTAAGGAGAGGGAGACAACTTTTTAAAGAAAATCTGGGATATTCTCAGCATTCTATTGGTTTGAAGGTCTTTTTTAAAAACTGACCTGCCACTTCCCTGTATTTGTCTCTGTATTGTTTGCCACTACATGTTTGCAGCACATGGGAAGTGGGAGGGGTTGGAATGTCCTCCAAATTCCCCTGATACCCAGTTCCCCCCGTTTATCCTCTAGAAAAATGTGTTGTTTTGTTTAACTTTTTTTTTTTTTTTTTAAGGTCACAGACCTTTAAGAATCTGATAAAGGTTACAAACCCTCCTTCCAGAAAAATTGCAGCCACACTTCCACATACCTGTATAAATGTTTACACAAAATTTTAGATCTTGAATCCACCATGGACTTCCTTGAGGATTTATAGACCCCAGGTTAGGAAGCCCTGCTCTCATGTGGGTTGTTTTCTATATATTCAAATTTGCCTTTTCTTAGTTTTCCAGAGATCTAAGTTCTAAAATGCCGGACTTTTAATGGGCCTTCAAAGTACCCCATTTCCCAGACTGCTATTATAGGCTTCTTAGATTTTAAAAGATTGGATGAGGAAAAGCCTATATACGCTCTAAGGAAGGGATCACACAGGTGGACTTCCCCTCAAGGCTAAATTCTCTAGAGAGCTGGTGTTAGGTAAATGGACCAGGAAGGGACTTGGGAACAGAGTCCAGCAGAGAGTCAAGAATCCCTCTTAAAATTCTATTTTTATAAGTTTCTGTTCTAGGAACGATGGACATGCAGATCTGTGGTTCTTGAAATGGAAAGCTGTTCTCTCTGGAAGGATCTCCCAGCTCCTGCTCTTCCACCCACTGACAGTACCCTGTTCACCTCCAGTTCCTGTGTGAAGACACCTTTCCGAAGGTACATGGTCCTGCTAAGGCAGCCCGCTCGGCCTGATCAAGGCTGTGAGTCCTTCAATGAACCAACAAAATCAAAGACGGATTTTTCTATCCACACAAAATACCACTCTGAATTTAAAAGCCCAGTGGTTATTTACCAACTGGATTCCACACTCAGTTGGCCCCAAAGCGTCCATCCTCAGACTTAGTTCACATCCACATGCACCCTGGGATGACTGAGGGGGCAACAGCAGGTCTGGAGGGGATCAGTGGAAAACCAACAGGTCCAGCAGTAAGAGGCCAGGCTGCCAGGTTTGGCTTGCCAATTTGCATTAGGCAAGGGAGGTGAATTCCCCAAATACCAGGATATTAGGCAATATTTCAAAGAATGAAAGTCATTGCTATTACAGTCCTTCCTCTACCCCCACCCTGAACTTTATGTCCCATCCTTTTCCTCTACAATGTACTATGCAAATGAATCATTGTTCTCTATAATCTTAGCCTGCTAGGTTCAAATCTACCCTTGCTTTCTAGGACACTAAACCTATGGTTGCCTAGGTCACTTTACAGGTTGTGTAAAGGTCTGATAACTTCATGGGGTCCTATCCACTCCCTTCACTTATTTTATTCTGTGATTTCTATAATTAATTTATCCAAAAATATTTATGGAACTCTAATTAGGTTAGGTACAGGGTACCTACGTACAGGATATGAGAGAACATAAAGATGCACTAAAATACTAGGATATGGGGATGTATAAAAATGAATAAGATTTGAATTTTGCTTTCAAAGAGTGTGCTGTCTAATGGAGGAAGTACATAAATAAACCATAATAATGGTTATATCTACATTCATATATGTGTAGCTATATGTCTATCATACATTCTATATATTTTTATAATTTACATGTGTGTATGTTCTAGTTTCATAAAGGTTGGTCACATTATCAGTGACATTAAAGCTGGATATTGAAGGATGGTTGAGAGTAGAGGGACAAAGTTGAGGAAAAGCCAATCTAAGTGAGAGGAGTGACATGAAAAGAGACTTGGGGGACAGTAGTGATGGACCTACGTGCAGAATAGTCAATCTTTTTTTGGTGAGAACATAGGCTAGGCGGGTAGAAAGAGAGAAGTTTGGAAATTCAGGGCAGAGGCGGCGAGGGGAAGACCTTGAGGGTAAAGTCTAAGAGTAATTTGGGAGTTTTAAGGGGATCACTGAGCAGGGGTGTTCATGATGATCATGGTATCTAAGAAAGATTAATGGTAGCTCTGTGGAGGTGAGGTTGGAGAAAAAGTAAAAATAAAAGGACTGAGTGGTAGCAGTGGTAGGGTCACTTAGAAGAGAAGATTTCTTATCAAAAGAACCTTGACCTCTGTTTTCATTACGCTCGCAGGACTTCTCAAGGGGATACGGTGTAGTTATGAGGATCAGACTTGGAGGCCAAACAAACCCAGGCTTGAATTGCAGCTCTGTTACAAGCTAACGTCTCAGAGCTTTATCTGTCAGGTTTAAAATAGGAATAATTATAACCAGATGTGTTATAAGATTAAATGAAATATAGTCTATTAAAACACTTATTAGTACAGAGGCAAATGATGAGCACTTAATAAGTGTTTGATATGATAACTGTTATCACATGACTCATGCTGTAGATATGTGTGTAGGGAACTGGAATCATTGCAGGAAACCAGGAGAGTGTGTGTGAGTGTGTGTGTGTGTGTGAGTGTGTGTGTGTGTGTGGTGAGAGAGAGAGCTCTCAATGCTTATACAACTTGTTATTATTACATAGGCAATCAATGAATATGAAAAAAAAAGTAGATGACACAAGAGTTGAGTGACTAGAACTTGAATAAGATTTTTATTAAACTTCAGAGACTCTCCCAGTGAGTGAGGACGGATATTTTCTTGCTCAAAGTGTTCCCTGTTCTCCTATGTACAATCACTCTAACTTGGCAGATAAGGTAAGAAATCCTGAGGAAGGCTGGAGGCTAGCAGATTTAGGGATGTGATGAATGTCCTCAAGACAGGGAGCTCTCAGTTCCAGACAATCTTTGGGACTCGCTGATCCTCATAGGCATTTATCTCAAGTTACTTAGTCTTAGCCTCTTCCTAATGGGTGATGTACATCAAGCGAAGAGATATTCTTTCTTTTCTTTTTTCAGTTTTGGGTTCCAACTGACATATAATACTCTAAGTTTAAAGGATACAGCATAACGATGCACATATAATGTGACATGGTTACTATAATAAATTTAGTTAACATCCATCGCTTCATACAGCAACTCTCCCAAAAGACTTTTTCCTTGTGATGAGAACTTTAGAATTTACTCCCTTAGCAATTTCCAGATTTACATGACAGTAAATTATAGTCATCCCCAGTACATATTATGTCATATCTTTCTAGCTAGCTAGCTAACAAGCTATCCTAACTTCATAATGATATGTCACATAACAAGTGACATTCAGCTGGACACTGAAGGACAGAGATTAAAAAAATGCAAACAGAGATATCAGATCTTGTTCTCTCTCCCCATGATAACCACAAGTCTGATCCATATTACTATGACTTTCGGCTTTGTTTTTTAGATTCTATTTATAAATAAGATTATACAGTATTTGTCTTTGTCTGACCGATTTCACTTAGTGTAATGACCTCAAATTTCATTCTTGTTGTCACAAATGACAGAATTTCCTTTTTAAAAAATAGTGTAATACTATATATATCTATATCAATTTATATGTATATCTATCTATACCACATTTTCTTTATCCATTCATCAATGGACATGCTGCAATAAACATGGAGGTGCAATATCTCTTCAGTACAATGATTTCACTTCCTTTGGATAGATACCCAGGAATGGAACCACTGGGTCACATGGTAAGGAGGCATTCCTAGAAAGCCCTCCTAACAAGCGATGATGCACTCAGTGCTGCAGGGGCTGTGAAGAGGAGATGTGTCTGCCTTCAGAGAATTTCATTCACTCTAGTTGAACAGAAAAGGCAAAATGCAGGGAAAATATGGCACAGTGGTTAAGAGACTCAGCAATGAACTCAGTCTGACTGTTGGAATACTGGCTTTCTCACTAGCTGACATTGGGCAATTAACCTTTTTGCATCTTAGTTTCTTTATCTACAAAGTAAGATTAATAATGTCATTAACTTTATAGGAGTTCAACTAAGGGTCAAATTGTTTATATATATATATATATATATATATATATATATATATATATATAAAGTTCTTAGTACAGTAGTGGGGCATATGCACCCAATATTTATTTATTATTATTAAATTAAATGTTAACATTGGATTGAAAGGCAACATATGGTAATAGAGAATTTTCCAGGTTATCATATTGGATTTTAAGTTGTTGCTAGAAGAGTCTGTCCCTTACTTTTATAGGTTCCCCCAAGACTTATCCTCAGTGCCTCAAAGTCAAACAAGTGCTCAAAATTTTTTTGTCTGTTTTTTTTTGGAGGGAAAGAGGGAGGAGGAAATAATTAAGTACATTCTGCTTTATAAATGACTGTAATAGTAAACTTAGGAGAGTGAAGCTGGTGGTATGATCAGGGCATAGTCAGGGAAGGCTTATGGAGGAGGTGAAACTGAAGTAGATCTTGAAAGATTTCAGTAGGATTTGGATGGACAAAGCAAATCAAGGAGGACTCTGATGACCAAAGCGTAGAATGGGCTGGGGGTTCAAGTGAGGCAGGGATAGGCTTGATGGGCATGGCATACAAGCACACTAAGGATGGCACCAGTGTGCCTAGAACCTGAGCTCTAGGGGGGCGCCATACAAACTGCTTGAAATGGGATAATACTCGGTTATTGTGTTTGTTTTTTCATGTTTCTCAACTGTCCCATCATTTTAATATAACATAAATGTCAATTTTGTTCCAATGTTAACAAACCAGTGCCATCTTAAATGTGGTAAAAGGAGCAGCTGAGATGACCTGGGCCCAGTCTGTTGAGGGGGCCCAAAGGCAGCTGCCCCTTTTGTCTGTGTTACAGAAGGCCCTGGCTGGTGCTGACTGCGGCAGGCTTCAGCTGCTACTGCTATTCCTGCTGCCTAAGAGGAAACAGGTGCCTGCAGGAAGAGAATTCCCCACCCCACCCTGCACATGCCTTTTTCTTCAAAGGGAGCAAAACACTGCAGCATGATTGAGCCACAGGAAAGTACTATGGGGGTTATTTCTGGTACTGTGGGGGTTAACTCTGACACTGTGGGGGTTACTGGGCATTTCTGGTACTGGGATGGTTAAAATGGCATGTGCTTTAGACAGGACATTTAGAGCAGAACTTATTGGGCACCAACTTTGATTTGCGCCCAAGGTGCCGAAATTCCTTGCTGGCCCTGGCTATTTGTATAAAGTCCTGCTGGACCACATGGCATTACTATGTGATCACTGATCAGCATCACAGAGTATTTACTTGTTGCTGGCCTGGCTGCTCTGTTCCTCCTCTGATTACTCCACCTCCTCTCCTCCCCTTAGTCATCAACGGTTTTGCCATCCCAATATCATGTTTTTGTCTCAAGGAAATATGATCAGCCTAGGCCACTAGTATCCCTTGGGGGAGATTTTGGGTCCAGTGACAGGAGCCCATTAGCTGCTTGAGAGATCCTTGTCCCAACCCTAGTTGGCAAGGCCAAGTCCTGTCTGTCCTCCTGGTTCCTCTTTCACACCTGCCAGGTGAGAGGCCTAGAAGTATGAAGACTGGCCCTGAGATAGGCCACTCACTGACAGGAAGCTACAGCGCGAAGATCAAGGCCAAGCATGTCAGAGGCCAGCATGATACAACCATAGCCTTCTCTGATCCCCAGGTTGAGCTGACACATTGCTCTGGGTCCAAAAGTCACCTTGGGTCCCCCGGCCTCTGACATGCTTCTGTGTCATGGCATCTTTCAGTGAGGGAAAGCCCGGGGTAGATTTATTTTCCCTTTTGGCATTTTCTCTGAGAATCTCTCTGAGGTTTCTCTTCCTCTCCCAGAGGGTGGGAGCCAGGTCTTCCCTTTCCTCTGCATCTCATCGCCATGTCACGTATGCTAAGTGTTTGTCACACAATGGATGTTCTTCCTGTCCATGTGCAGAATGATCAACAAAACTGTTAACAGCATTTCCTCAATTTACAGGCAAGGCAAGGAAAAACGACAACAATGCTCAGATAATATGTGCCAGTCCCGATCCTGCACCCTTTTGCATGTATTAGCTCATTTAAACTTCACAATAATCCTGTAAGATAATGACTGCTTGTCCGAGATCACACAACTAGTAAGCAGGTTGCACACCTGGGATCTGAAGAAGGTCGGCCATCTGGCTCCACTGGCCACTGCTCTGCGTCCCCAGGATAGAGGAAGCATGGGTCTGAGGAAGGGGGCTCAGAACACACAGCAATCCTGTCTTCCAGGCCCGGCCAGGCAATGAACCTACTCAAAACTTCACTGACAACCAAGGTGATAAAAAACGTGACTCCGGAGTTCTGACTGTCCAAACAGCCCTATCTCAGTTCTGCCTTCAGGCAGCCCCAGCATAGCAGAGTGAAATTTTACCAACTCCCTCCCAGCTGCCTTCCTCAGGAGACTGAAAGAGCATTTTATTTTTTCCAGCTTGAAGAAAATGGTAAACACCTGAAAATGGAGCTTTTGAAAGAGGCTCTTCAGTCATAATTATAGCCACAGTGGGTCACTGCTTTCTACAAGCGAGAAACCTGCTTCTAAATGTAGCCGGCAAAGTGCAGGTCCCCAGGGAGCACAGCCCCCGCCCCACTCCCTCACCCAAAGGCTGGGTGTGCCCCCCTCCCTGGCTAGAGGCTCCTTTCGGAGAAGCCCCAGCTTGGATTGATTCCTCCGAGGGCAGGTAGATTCCTCCGAGGATACTCCTTTCCACCCACCCAAACGATGAGGAAGCAGACGGGGTCAGTTTTCTGCCTGATGGGCTGGTGGCAGAAGAACTGCTTTTTAAATGCGTCGCACCATCCGGGGTACACTGGAAAACGTTTAAATAGCTTCAACTGTTGGGTGAGGAAGAGGTTAAGCCTCCAGAATTGGGAGGGGAAAGAGAGGCAAAGTGCAAAGAGGCAAAGGGCTGGGGGACAGGACTCAGCAACAGCCCCTGTCAGAGACTTGGGACCAGGGTTTGCCACATTGCTTTCTGTTTCTAACCCAATGCCAGGCGCTGGAGTATTGTACTCCACCTAGCAATTTGGAAGCAGCAGTGGGTATGTCTATAACAGAACAGGATGCTATCTGGACAAAAGTTCTGTGAGAAAACCCAAACGGAAGACTGGCCCCCTACGCTCCTGCTGAATATAGTTTCTAATAACCCTTGGAGAACGTTCTAGACATGCATGGGCATCTGTGAATTTACTCATCTGAGAGCTGCCTCTACCTCCTGGTATATGGGATAAGAAATACAAAGTTTCTTTTTGTGTGCTATTTTGCTTGCTTCTTACCTCCTTTTTAGTGGGGGTTGGGGGGGTGAGAAACAAAAATAAAAACAACACCCCAAAGCCCAAGGCTTCCAGGAAATTTTATTTGAAACTCTGGGAAGGGTAGGGTTAGATTTTGACTAGGGTAGAACTTCACATTTCTGCAGCACCCCCTAGGGACTGAGCTGACTGGCATGTCCTTTTAAGTAGAGGAGACTTAACCACTTCAGAAAATTATCCCAGAAAGGCAGGCAGATGAGAAGACAGATTATGAAGAAACCTAAACTATTTGGTAAGGATACTCGACCTTGGGAAAGTTCAGCTGAAATAGCAATTTGTGCGTAGAATATTAGCAGGAAATTGGCTGCAGAACTGCTCATAGACTGAAGGGACCTTGGGGGTGAGGAGGAGGATGAAATTTGGACTCAAGCTCGGGATATGGAAAAGGATTCAGTAAAGTTAAGAGTCCTGTGTGCTCAGGGTTTAAAGTCCTAATCAGCCCCAGGGTGTCAAAGGCATGAACAGTAAGTAGAATCAGAGATTCCATTCAGCAAAAGCAGACAGGAAAACAAGTCTCATTTCTTTGTTTGTCCTGGTCGAAAACCAAACATGGTAGCCATCTGAAGAAATTCCAGTGTCGGGAGTGTTCAGGCAGGGAAGGGAGGGTACAAATACAGCCAGCCTCTGACCACAGGGGAAATCAGCCTAATGGCTCCTCACATGCCATTCTCCAGCAGTGTACTCTGGAATGTTCACAGGATGCCCTGGCAGCTCCCTAGCTCCTAGCTCACAGGGCACTTCCTGCTCACCCTCTTTTCCTGTGAGCCCCTCAAAATGTCAACTGGCAAGGTTTAACATTCTTCTCTGGGACCGAGAAGCTTGAACTATTTGTAAGCACTACAGGTAATTTTCAGCTGTTAGGGAATAGCAATGAAGAGAAAGTACTAGGTCCTGATGAGACTCTGCATTTAGGAAAATGGAGGTGGGGAGAGGGGTGGAGCAATGGGGAGGCAGCTCTAAAGGCCCAGTGCCATGTGCCCGGTTTTCATGTACCTTCTCGATAGAGACAAATTAGAATTCATCTGCTGTTTGCTTTAGAAAACTTGACCTTTTGTAAAAATGAGAAAACTAAAATTATAGCCCTGCCTGTGACTTGGAAGCTTTGGAAACATGGCCCCACAGTGAGGCAATCTGGGGAAAATGCCAAACCAAACCAGAACCAAGCATGGAAGCTCTGTGCCATTAACCAAAAGGTTAGTGGGCAGGGCTGAACTGGGGCAGTATTTCATAGGAATTTAGATCCAGTGCATTTTCTAACATTGAATTTCAATAAGAAGAGCTATGAAATATACCTCAGTCTGGGATTGGTCTTGGGGGCAAAGATTCACTGTTTTACTTTCTAGGGAAGTCTTATGAGAACTGAATCACTTTCTCTTTTCTGATTATCCATCCCACATCCCCTCCTGAATCAACCTATCCAAGATAGTCCTCCATTTAAAAAATTTTAATCATGTCATTTAAAAACTGTGTCCTCTGTGGCTAAATCAAGTGCACATTCCTTTGCCTAGTTATTTAAAAATCTTACATAATTTATCTCCACCCCACCTATCTAGTAGTGCTCTCCCCACACACTCTGATCTAGTCAGCTGATTGTTCCCAGAGAGCTTGCTCATTCCTGCCTTTGTTGTTGTTTATCAGTTGAAGTAACATTGCATTATAACATCATATAGGTTTAAGGTATGCATCACTGTAAATCAACATCAGTCTATAACACATTAAGTTATTCTGTCCTTTACTTTGTAATTGACCCCTTTTACCCAATTACCCAAACCCTACCCTTTCCTTCCTGTTAGCCACAAGTTTCGTCTTGCAGACTAAAACTCTATTTTTATTTGGTTCATTCATTTATTTGTTTTCTCTATATACCACGAGTGTAATCATATGTTGTCTTTCTCCATCTAACTTATTTCACTAAGTATAATTCCCTCTAATTGTATTCATGCTGTTGCAAAATATAGAATTTCATCTTTTTAAATAACTGAGTTGTATTCCATTGTGTATATATACCATATCATCTTGATCCACTCTGTTGATGGGCACTGATTTCCACCTCTTAATTATTGTAAGTAATGCTATAATAAACATAGATATGCATGTATCTCTTCAAATTAGTGTCTTTGTGTTTTTTCAGTAAATAGCCAGAAATGGGATAACTGGATCATATGGAATTGCTATTGTTAATGCCCTGAGGAATCTCCATATTATTTTACATAATGGCTACATAATGTAAATTGGCTGAACCAATTTACACTATTTTCAACAGTTTATAAAGTATTCTGTTCTCGCCAAATCCTTGGTTACACTTGTTTTTTCCTTTCTATTTTAATACCCAGTATTCTTCATCTTCAAACCTGAATCTGAATGAACTCTTCTTTAATAATTTCCAAAGACCCCTCCCTTTGAAGATTCTTCCAACTATTTCAAGTTTCATCTCCTCCATCTGAAAGTAATTAATACATCATTATATATACATACGTATAATGTATGTATATATGTATGTATGTATATACGAATGTATACTTTGCCTCTCTGGCTACAATGAAAGCCACCGTGAATATGAGTTGTATGTTACAGTACCCACATAAATTGTGATCAATAAATACCTGTAGATTGATTGTAATTTTTCTTCTATATGTTAAAGGCTAAGCAGATACACAAAATTAATCTTCCTATCCATTGGGTTTTAATACAATATGATTTGCGAGCTTATTTGGGTCTTCCAAGTTTGCTAACATAGGGAGAAAATGTAAAGAATGATTGTGCCTAAGACAGTAAGGGGATGCGTTCAAAATAAAATAAAATGTTTCCTCAACTCTGACAAATTTGCAAGCTTATCTGAATATTGGGCACCTTTAGAATGTCGTACTCTTCACAGCATTCAAATATGGGACACCATAATACTAAACTCCATCCTATTGAAGATTTCCCACCCTCAACATGTGTGCCTCAAAAGGCCCTAGGGAGCATGATGCTGTCTAGAGGGTATCTTGAGGTCTCTGAGCATTTGTTTGGTGAATTTTTGTCTGTGGACATAGCTCTACTTAAATAACAGTGCCTACGATATTAAACATTGTATCATATAAACCTACCATACAATAACAACAAATGATTTTTCTTCCTAGTTCACTTTTTCTTTAAGGGAGTGAATACAAGTATGGGAAAGAAGTTAAAAGAAACTTCTTGTACTTCTTAAAAGGAAACAGAGCGGACATATAGACCAAAGGAATAGAAACAAAATACACACACACACACACACACACACACACACACACACACACACAAACACAAACACACAGAGTGAATATAATTTATTTTTGACAAGGGTGCCAAAGCTATTCAAGGAAAAAGGACAGTCTTTTCAACAAATGATGCTAGAAAAATGAATAATCTCATATGCAAAAGAATTAAATTGGATCTTTACCTTATACCATATACAAAAATTAACTTAAGAGCTAAAACTATAAGACGTCCAGAAGAAAATAGAAGGGAAAATTTTCATGAAATTGGACTTAGCAGTGAGTTCTAGGAGATGATACCAAAGCACAGACAACAAAAGAAAAAATAGATAACTTGAACTTTATCAAAATTGTTTTCCTTTGTTTTGTGTTTTTTTAATTTTATTTTTTGTTTTGTGTTTTTTTAATTTTATTTTTTATTATTATTGAAGAGATACTGCATTTTGACAATGATTTGTTTTGAGGTATACATAGTGGTATTTTTACATTTACAAAAAAGCATAGTAGATTTACTAATATTCCCCCATTTTTTTCTCCCTTTGTTTATAGTTAATTCCCTTCATCCCATTTTCCCCACCCCTCCCCCATCACTTTGGTACCCTCTGATTTGCCTTTTTGTCTGTCATCTCTAAGAGTCTATAGTTGTTTGGAGCAGTGTACTCCCTCTCTCTCTGTCTCTCTCTCTCCCCTCCCCATTTTCAGTGTTGTTTAATTTATGACATTTATTTGTTTTCTCTTTACTCATCATGTGAGTGCTATCATATGATGTCTGTCCTTCTCCTTCTGGCTTTTCTCGCTAAGCATAATTCTCTCCAAGTCCAGCCATGTTGTCGCAAATGGCTTTTTGATGGCTGCATAGTATTCCATAGTGTTTATGTACCAGATCCTCTTTATCCAGTCCTCTGTTGATGGGCATTTAGATAGTTTCTAGCTCTTAGCTACTGTGAACTGTGCTGCAATGAACATGGGGTGCATATATCTCTTCGGATAAGTGTTTTTGTGTCACTAGGGTAAATGCCCAGTAGAGGAATAGCTGGGTCATATGGAATTTCCATTCTCAGTTCTTTGAGGACTCTCCATACTGCTTTCCACAATGGTTGCACCACTTTATATTCCCACCAACAGTGAATTAGAGTTCCCTTTTCTCCACATCCTCTCCAGTACTTATTATTTCCATTTTTTGGATAATAATCACTTACTGGTGTGAGGTGTTATCTTATTGTTGTTTTGATTTGCATTTCCCTGATGACAAGAGACATAGAGCATCTTTTCATGAACCTGTTGGCTATTTGTATGTCTTCCTTGGAGAGGTGTCTATTAAGGTCATCAACCTATTTTTGATTGGAGTGCTTGTATTTTGTTGTCCAATTTTTTGAGTTCTTTGTATATCTTAGATATTAACCCATTAGCTGAGGTATGAGAGGCAAATATCTTTTCCCATTCAGTTGGATGACTTTTTGTTTTTAAGTGAGTTTCTTTTGCTAAGTAGAAACTTTTTAGTTTTATGTAATCCCACTTGTTTATTTTGGATTTGATTTGCCTTGCAATAGGAGTTGAGTTGCCAAAGACATCTCTTAGGTCTACATCTAATAATGTTTTGCCTCCATTCTCTTCTATGTGTTTGATGGTTTCTGGTCTTATGTCTAGGTCTTTAATCCATTTTGAGTTAATTTTTGTGTATGGTGTTAGGTAATGGTCTAGTTTCAACCTTTTGCATGTAACTGACGAGTTCTCCCAGCACCATTTATTAAAGAGGTTGTCCTTGCCCCATTGTAAGTTTTTGTCTCCTCTGTCAAAAATTAGGTGTCCATATATCTGTGGATATAGTTTTGAACTTTCAATTCTGTTCCATTGATCTGTCTTTCTGTTTTTATACCAGTACTATGCTGTTTTAATTATTATTCCTTTGTAAGAGGGTTTGAAGTCAGGGAACATGACTTCTCTGTTGTTGGTTATTTTCTTGAGGACTGTTTTTGCTATCTTGGGTTGTTTGTTGTTCCAGATAAATTTCATTATTTTGTGTTCTATGTCTGTGAAGAATGTTTTATGGAATTTTGATGGGGATAGCATTGAATCAAATATTGCCTTGGGCAGTATGGCCATTTTGATTATGTTGATTTTTCTGATCCATATGTATGGAATATCTTTCCATTTTTTTGTGTCATCTTCTATTTTTTTTAGCAATGTCCTATAGTTCTCATAGTATAGGTCCTTCACCTGTTTGGTTAGGTTTATTCCAAGGTTTTTTTGTTTGTTTGTTTGTTTGTGCAATTGTAAATGGTATTGTTTTCTTCGGTTCTCTTTCTGCATTTTCATTGCTCGCATAAAGAAATGCAACAGATTTTTTAATATTAACTTTGTAGCCTGACATTTTACTATATTTGTTTATTATTTCTAGCAGCTTTTTACTTGATTCTTTGGGGTTATCTATGTATATTATCATGTGATTTACGAAAAGTGATAGTTTCACTTCTTCTTTTCCTATTTGGCTATCTTTAATAGAGGATCTCCAGCACTATATTGAATAGTAATGGGGAGAATGGACATCCTTGTCTTGTCCCTGATCTTAGGGGAAAACTTTTTAGTTTTCCTCCATTGAGTACAATGTTGGCTGTGGACTTGTCACATACAGCCTTAATTATGTTGAAGCACATTCCTTCTATACCTATTTTTTGGAGGGTTTTTAACACAAAAGTGTATTGAATCTTGTCAAATGTTTTTTCTGCATCTATTGAGATGATCATGTGGGTTTTGTCCTTTTTTATTGGTATAGTGTATCACATTAATTGTTTTGCATACGTTGAACCATCCCTGCATCCCTGGACTAAATCCCACTTGATCATGGTGTATTATTCTTTTTATATGTTATTGAATTTGACTTGCTAGTATTTTGTTGATAATTTTTGTGTCAGTATTCATTAAGGATACAGGTCTATAGTTTTCTTTTTTCAGTGCAGTCTTTATCTGGTTTTGGAATCAGCATAATATTGGCATCATAGAAAGTGTTTAGAAGCTTTCCTTCTTCTACTTTTTGAAACAGTTTAAGGAGGATTGGAATTAATTCTTCTTTGAATGTTTTGTAGAATTTGCTGGTGAAACTATCTGGTTTAGGGCTTTTGTTTTGGGGAAGGTTTTTGATTACTGCTTCAATTTCCTTGCTTGCGATTGATCTGTTCATGGTTTCTAGTACTTCTCTGTTTAGTTTTGGGATATTATACCTTTCCAGAAATGTGTCAGTTTTTCTAGGTTATTCTGTTTGTTGCCATATAGTTGTATGTAGTATTCTCTTACAGTCCTCTGTATTTGTGTTGTGATTATTCCTTTTTAATTTTATTTATTTCTGCTTTCTCTCTCCTCTTTTTGTGAGTCTGGCTAATAGCCTATTTTATTTTTTTGAAAACCAACTTTTAGATTCATTGATTTTTTTTTTTGAATAATCTTTCTGATATGTATTCCATTGATTTCTGACCTAGTCTTTATTATGTCTTTCCTTCTGTTGGATTTAGGCTTCTGCTTTTTGTTTGTTTGTTTGTTTTTGTTTTGCTTTTTCTAATTCCTTTAGGTGATGACTTAGGTTTTTTATTTGTGATTCTTCCTGTTTTCTGAGGTAGGATTGTATTGCTATAAATTTCCCTCTTATGACTGTTTTTTGCTGCATTCCATAGATTCTGATACATTGCTTCTTCATTTTCATTTGCTTCCAGATATTTTTCAATTTCTTCCTTAATTTCCTCTTTTACCCATTGATTGCTCAACAATATGTTGTTTAATCTCCAATCTTTTGCGGTTTTCCTCTCTTTCTCCTTTTGGTTGATCTCTAGTTTGATGCCATTGTGATCTGAAAAGATGCTAGATATGATTTCAATCTTCGATAATTTACTGAGACTTTTTTTGTGTCCTAACATATGATCTGTCCTTGGGAATGTCCCATGAGCACTTGAGAAGAATGTATAGTCTGTAGTTTTGGGGTGAAGCACTCTATGTATGTCTATTAGGTCCAGCTCTTCTATTTTGACATTTAAAGATCTTATTTCTTTGTTGATTCTCTGTCTGATGATCTGTCTTTTATGAAAGAGGACTATTGCAGTCCCCTACTATTATTGCTGTCAATACCCTTATTTAGATCTGTTAATATATGCTTGGCATATTTGGGTGCTCTTTTATTGGGTGCATACATGTTAATAAGAGTTAAGTCTTTTCGTTGTATTGATCCCTTTATCATTATATGATGTCCATCTTTATCTTTTTAAATTTCCTTTGGTTGAAAGGCTATCTTATCTGATATGAGTATAGCTGTTCCTACGCTTTTGGATGCGGCATTATCTTGGAGTACTGTTTTCCATCCATCACTTTAGGCATTTGCTTGTCTCTCGACCTAAGATGAGTTTCTTGTAGACAACTTAGAGTTGGGTTATGTTTCTTAATCCATTTAGCAACTCTGTGCCTTTTGATTAGCAAGTTCAATCCATTCACATTTACATTTATAGTAATTATTGACATTTGAGAACTTGCTACTGCCATTTTGACTTTTGTTTTCTGGTTATGTTGCTCTCTGTAATACTTTGTTAAATTTTTATGAAGTTTTTCCTCTTTGTTTTAACTAGTAGGACCTCTTTTAACATTTCTTGTAGAAGAGGTTTCATGGCTGCAAACTCTTAGCTTTTGTTTGTTGGGAAAAACCTTAACTTCTCCCTCATATTTGACAGTGACTTTTGCATAATATAGTATTCTTGTCTGGCATTTTTTGTCCTGAAGTATTTTGAAGACATCATTCCATTCTCTTCTAGCCTATAGAGTTTCTGCTAAGAAGTCTGAGGTTAGGCTGATAGTAGTGCCTTTATTTGTTATCTGCTTTTTTCCCTGGCTATCTTCGGAATTCTTTGTCTTGGACTTTTGATAGTTTCACAATTACATGTCTTGGTGTAGCTTTTTTAGGATTTATGTAATTGGGTGTTCTGTTTGCTTCATTAACCTGTATGTTCATTACTTGTTCTAAATTTGGGAAGTTTTCAGCCATTATTGCCTTGAAGATGTTCTCTGTTCCTCTCTTTTCCTCTTCACCATCCGGGACACCCAGTATTCTACTCTAGCCTTTCCTGATGGTGTCCAATAGTTCATTTTTATTTTTTTTTTTGCATTTCATTCCTCTTTATTCTACTTCTTGGCTCCTTTCTGCATTACTATCCTCTATATCACTAATCCTTTCCTCCATTTGGGTTATTCTGGTTCCATAGATTTCTACTTTATTCTTAGTTTCATGAATTATTTCCTTTAAATCCTGTGTTCCTGTTAGTAGAGCTTCAATGTCTGCCTGTTGGTGCTTAATAATTTGTTTAAGCTCTTTGTTTTGTTTATCTGAATTTTAATTCTCTCAATTTCTTTATGATTACAGACTTGAATTCTTTTAGAAAAAAAATTCTTCTGTTATCTTCAAAGTTAATTTCTGATGAACTGTCATTTTATTGTGATTCCATTTCTTGAGGTTTCAGGATGTGTTTTGTTTTGTTTTTTTTCCATGGTTTGGGCTCTTGTTGATCTGCTAGTTTGTTTGTTTTAATTTCTACCAGAAGGCACTCTATTTTTGTTTTATTTTGTATTTTGGACCCTTACAAGCTTCCGTAGTGTGTCTCGCTGTGTCAGGGAGCGATGATGGCTGCTGGGAGGGGGTGGGCACAGGGTTGGTCGTGTAGTGGTCATCTGTGAGTGTGTAGTTTTGCCACCTGATGGTGGAGTGGGGAGGTATGCTTGTTTTGTTGGTAGAACTCTGCTGGCTAGGTCTATGTGACTTGAATCTGCTATCTGCACTTTTGTCCCTTGTATTCACCAAACCATCTCGGGGTCAAGTCCTTTCCACAGGCTGTTCTTCCAGGGTCTTTGTCACTGGATCCCCACTCCCAGGGGGCCCAAGCCCCGAGGTGTGTAGTGGAGGGTGCGCAGCACCTGTATGCTCCTGTTCTTTCTGTCTCCAGTTTTCTCCTTCTGGGCTTTTTCTAGCCAAGAGCTTCCAGCAGCATTGCTCAGCTTGACTCAGGCTTGTGGCTCCTTGCTCTGTCTGAGTTTGTGCCACTAGAGATCAGTGGGGCAGCCCCTACCATCTGCACAAGCAGAAGAGGGACTCAGCAGTGGGATTCTACTATCTCAAATCCCGGGTGTGTGTTGGAGGCCACCGTGACTGTTTTGCACTCTTTAGAATGTCTGCATGACCCATGCGGCTCCAGCTAGGCTCTGGTAGGGGAAGGTAGATCGCATCTGCATGGCAAAACTTTCCTTTCTGGGGGCTCCCCTTTGCTGCTGGATTGTCCATTAAATACCCATCTCTCTTACTCACCTGTAGAGCTGGCTATTAGTCTTTTTCTGTTCTCCAAATTGTTCCTGATGCTAAAGCAGGAAAATCCCTTTGTGTTGGCTCTGAAAAACCTTTTTTTCCTGTGCAGTGTCTCAGTGCCCGCTCCCCATAGATACCATCTTTGAATCCTTATCAAAATTAAATACTCTTGTCCATCAAAAAACATTCTTAACAATGAGATAATCCACTGAATGGGAGAAAATATGTGTAAATGAAATATCTGATGAGGAATTGAAATAAAAAATATATAAGGACCCTCTAAAATTTAAAGAAAAACAACCAAAAATCCCTCCAAAACAACCCATTTTAAAAAATGAAGAAATGAATAGACATTTCTCCAAAGAAGATACGCAAATGGCCAATAAACTCATGAAAAGTACACAGTATTTTCAGTCATTAAGGAACTGTGAACCAAAACCTTTCACCTCTCAGGATGGCTATTATTCAACAATATGGAAAGATATACCCTGGTGGCTCAGGCCTTAAGTCTGTGTCTCTGGCCATTGTAGCCCATGTAAAGCGCAAGGACCCAAGTTCTCCAGGCCCAGGGAAACAACCAAGATGAACAGCTAAATAAAATAAAAATTCTTCTTCTCTTTCTGCCTGCCTGCCTACTCACCTTCATTCCTACCTATACTTTTTCTTTATAAATAAACACTTCTTCCTCCTATCTCTGCTTCCTGCCTGCCTCCTTCCTCTAAAATATAAATAAGTAAAAATGGGTGGTGGGGTGGGGGGAAATGAAGCAGCAATACTTTTCCTAAGTATATACCCAAAATAATTGAAAGCAAGAACCCAGATACACCAGTATTTATGGCAACAGTATTCCTAATAGTCAGTAGTTACAACCAACTTAAGTGTCTATCAACAGATGGAAGGATAAACAAAATTTGGTATATGTGTATAATGGAATATTATTCAGCCTTCAAAGGAAATTCTGACACAGGTACAATATAGGTTAGCCTTGAAATTTATGCTGCAAAATAAGTCAAACACAAAAGGATAAATATTACATAATTCTACTTACAAGAAGTATCTAGTATAGGCATATTTGTAGAGGCAGAAAGTAGAATGACGGTTGCCAGAAGCTGGGGGTAGGGGAAATAGGGAGTTATAGTTTATACTATAAGCTATGTAGTTTATAGTTACGGGAAGGAAACTTCTGCTTGGGATGATAAAAAACTTGCTGGAAATAGATTAGTGATTATAGTTGTGTAATATTATGAATCTACTTAAATATACTGAACTGTATACTTCAACACTATGAAAATGGTAAATTTGGTGTTACTGCTGTTTTGCCACAACAATTTTTTAAAAGTAGAACCTGAACCCAATTAAGAGGAAGTAATCAGAAAAAGTCAAATTGTGGGTCATTCTCCAGAACGAAAGACCTGCACAATTCAAAAATGAAAGGACAATAAAGTAGACCAAAGTGTGGTTACAGATTTTAAAAGATTTACGAGATAGGACAAGTAAACACAATGAGTAATCTCTAGTGTTTTTTTTTAGGATGAAAGTTATGAAAAGGACACTTGTGTGGACAGTTGGGAAAAATGAATATGAACTGCAGATATCAATGTTACACTTCTTCAGAGTGACCATGATATTGGGGTAGTGACTGGAGTGATAATGTCAGGAAATACTTTTTTAGGAGATATATGCTGAAGTGTTTGGTGATAAAGCTTACAACTTATTTTCAAGTGTGGGGGGAAATGGGTATCTATAGAAAGAGATAAATATGGTAAAATTGATGGATATAAGGTGAAGAATTTAAGAATTCACTGTACTGGTCTTTCCACTTTTCTGCATTAAAGAATAAAAAGGGGGCAAAATGGAATAGTCATTTTGTTTCCTAAGTAACCAGGGAAACACTGACTTTCTGTGAATCTTGGAGAAAACTGTTTATCTATTTGCCTGAGGTCATCCTGTTTTTCTAAATTCAATCCTCAGGGTTACCAGAAAGAACTGACATGGATTATTTGGGAGCTAAGAATAGATGCTCTGTCAACAGTGACTCCTTACTGGCTTCTTCCTTTCCAGGACTTGTTTCTCTGTTCTCCACAGCACACATTGTCCATGCCACCTACTTGGAACATACACTGTGTTGTGTTCTTATAACAAGGCTGTAAGCTCCCAAGGGCACCACCCTGTCTCCCTTTTCTAATACCCCTTCTTCCCCCAACATCCCAAGCCCCATGCTTTGTTTAGAGCTAAGCACATAGTAAATGCCAGTAAAAATTATTCTATGGACTACTGACTATCTCATCAATCTAGAGAGATACGCATATACGGAAAGAAAAGTGGTCAAAGATGGGGTCAAGAGGGTTACCCCAACTGAGGTATTAAAATACTGCCAAGTAAAGAGCCTTCCAGAAGGAATGTTAAATGTGCGCTTTGACACAATCTCATTCTCTGTGGCAACCAGGTGTTACTGACTTAGTGGTTAGTACTTAGGTGGAGTAAAAGAAATACGACCTTGGCAAAACCTTATGAATCTGGAAGCACAGAATGTTGCCATCTGGACCCTATGGGGCAACTCCTCTCACAGCCCTGGGAATTCTCCCAAGGGAAAGAGTCAAACAAAGACTTAGGACCCCCCATAAAGGAATTTCTCATTCTGACTCCTTGGGCAGAGTCACTGTGCCTTGAGAGAACTGGACAACCTTTGAATCAAAGACCACAACATGAGCCTCTAGCAGAAAATGAGGGCAACCATTTCTTGCACTGCGTTCCAGAAAGGTGCTGCCCACATGCTGAGCAACTTGAGGAGAACATCTAGGTCTGCCGCATTCCACCTTCAGCTGAGACACCAGCCTGCTGCTGTGTTGCAGCTTGTTAAGGGAGTGTAGACTTGTCCTTCTTGTCTTGAGTAAGTTTTCAATGAGACTGGAAGAACTATGGGCAAATCACCTCTCTAGCCCAGCCAAAGCTTCCAGGAGGCAGGCGGTGACTCTATTGTTATAGACAATATTCTGTTACTTCCTATTAAATCACCGGTACTAACACTTAGCTTTAGAGTAAATTTAAATATTTTATTGCATACTTTCTTGTATTAGTCTATGATTATTTCTTCTAACTCCCCACTTCCCCCTCAAAACTACAAGCTCCTTGGGGAATCATGCGCTGCACTGCTTTGCCACCTATTTATGGTACTGTACACAGAAAACATTACACAATAAATAAATATGGGGATGTGCAAATAATCTAGTCTATATCCATATTATGGAATACTATGTAGCAGTTGAAAAGAATGAGGTAAAGCTACACATTTTAACGTGGAGAGATTTCCCACTTAGATTATTTGGTTAAAAAAAGTCATCAGGCACAGTAAAAAAAACCATTACAGGGAAGGATTCATTAAAAAAAAAAAGGGGTGTGGGGGTGTGGGGGTGTGGGGGTTGGGCCCTATATCTGTTTTCTCCCTCATATATACTCCTAAGTCAAAAACATTTGTAATAACTAGCATTGCAGAACTCAGTAATTTCCTTTATTTTCCTTTTCAAAAGTAATTGTTCAGGTTAAATAATATGTGTAAAACAGCCTAGAAAATGCAACAGTTATGTTTATATAGCATGTATACGGGGCAGGTATTGTTCTAAATGCTTTATAAGAATTAATTAATTTAACACTCATAATGGTTCTATAAGTGAATTGAGGCACAGAGAGGGTAAGTAATTTGCCTTGAATTAGACAGCACAGCAAGTAAGTGGAAAACCCAAGACTGAAGGCCAAGTAGTGTACCTCCAGAGCCTGTATGAACCATCATGTTAAACATATTCAATAAATATGCCCTTTTCTCCTTTCTACTCTATGTATTTTTCATGTTTCAACGCTAGCACTCAAAACATTGTGTGAGAATTAAAAAGAAAAAAAAAAGTTTGTCCTCCATCCTAAGCTATGGCTTCATCTATGGATTTGAAGGTTTGAGGTCCCTATATATAAGGAGCTACTGATGTCTTCTGGAAACTAGAGATCACGAACCACTTGCCATGACTGTATGCGGTTAAGCAATATACACACATAGGCAAGTGCCTCCTGAGGACCACTTTTAGCCCCAACAAGAAGAACCTAAGCTCCATAGACAAGTCTGAGGATAGTCCAGGTGCAATTAATCCTATCTGATGAAAGATGGGGCGTAAAACTGTTAACTTTCTAAGTGGAAGTTTCCTAGGACTCTGATTCTTGGCTCCTGGAAGTCCTAAGCATTGAGATTGATGCTACCTGAAAGGAATTAGGGTTTGCCTGAGGCCTAGGTCCCTGAATAATGTGCTGGAGACTGAGCCGTGTTCAGAGCTGTTTCAGATTAAATCAGCATGCCTCAAATTTGCCAGACCTATTGTCACAGCAATATGTATCTCCAATTCACACATGGTATGTTTGTTCTTTGGCAGCCAAAAGCACTTGGAACGGACAGTGATGAGCTCATAAAGTAGGAAAGCTGAGCAGTTAGTCAGATGATTAACACATTACTGAGATGGAGGAGTTGAACATCACTTAATGAAAATATCTGGGCATTGCAGAATAGAGTTTCCAAATTTGGGCTAGCTTAAGACTGATCATAACCATAGTCTTTGTTTTACAAATGTGGGAACTGAGGTTTTAAAATGGGGTCACTATCAGGATTGCTGGCCTGAGAAAAGTTAAATCCAGTTCTTCTAAACAATTCACCCTGGAACATCAGCTCTGTGGGCTGCTCCAGCACTTTCTCTGCTCAAATACAGTCATTAATTGAAACAGAATAAATAAAATATAAGTGCCTGGTAACTTCTATTCCTCCTCTGCTTTTTAGAATTTTTTTTTCAAATGCCCTGTTTGTATTATATTTACTCATATGTAAAAGGACAATCAACCCAACACCCATGCTCTCTGGCTCCTATGCTATAGATTTCTCAACTTCTCTTCCAGATGAGTGGAGGTCAGTAGTCTGGAGATAGGAATAAGAAGTGATCTTCATAAATTATTTGCATATCCGTATCTAGGGATCTTAACGTATGAATCTCCTAGGTGGTTTTCAGGCTTTCACTTAATTACATTTAGAAGCTAAAATTACTTAATTTGCTTATGCTATTTTTAAATCATCAAAATCAGCCATAGTTTTATAAAATTGTCTTCCATGTGTATAATGTTTCCAGTTTCAAAGCTACCACTGACAGCTCCTCACGCTGAAGGGCTTGTCCTGGGAACATGAGATGTGCTGTTCTGTGGGGACAAGCAGGACAGGATCTGGAGACTTTTGTCTTAAGCACTCTGAGCACTGGAAAGCGATTGCTCTGTGTTGCTTTTTGTGCCCACAAGTCCCCTTCCTTTATGTTTATGCCTGGTTTGCAGGTGAGTTTCAACTGGAGAAGCTTTGGACAAAAGCAAAGCCTTGTTTCTCAGCACGTGTGTGGGACGAGTGGGGAAGGGGCAGAGGGATGCGGAAGGGACCCCAAAGCCACGGTGCTCCAGGAGGAAAGCAGAAAGAATTGCAGAGCACAAGTTTTGATTAGATCCTCATGCTAAAGACACTGGCCCAAACTGAAGTCTTATTTTCATATTGCCCTAGAAGGTTATTTCCCAGTCCAGACCAGAAAATGTCTTTGAGGGTAATGAGACTTCAAGATAGAATTTAGCTGTCGTCCACCACTGGTTCTGGCAGAGGCCTCACGGGAGAGTAGGCTGGGGGAAAAAGTGCACAGCGTTGGAGTCAGTCAAGCGTGTGCATCTTAGCTGAGTTTACTTACTAGCTGTGACATACAGCAAACTACCTCTCTGAACTTGAAATTTTCTCACCTGTAAATCCAGGTGAATAATAGCCACACGGTTCCCCTGAAAAATTGTAGGGCTGGGTGGGAGGTGGGGGGTGGGCGTAACATATTACTGGCTATAAAATAAGTGCTCAGAAAGTGCTCGCTATTATTATCATTAATGACCAAAGGGAAACCTTAGGGGAAACAGCAGGAAACCAAGAACTCTTCAGAGAAGAAGGAACCGAAATAGCCCGGCTGGGCTCCACCCACCGCAATCAGCAACTTCACTCCAGCGCTGGGGGAGGAGGCTGAAGAGGCCTCCGGGCCGGACAGATCTGAGCCGGACACCGGACTGTCGTTACAGACTGTGCGCAAGACTGTGCGGGGCTGGGGGTGTTTTGCTTTAGAATAGGCTGAGGCTGCCCTCAGCCTTCCGCGGGGGAGGAAGAGAGAAGAAAGCCACGTAACCAAAGCTCAAGGCCAAGCCCAAGAGAGGCCCGGGGCCGGGTGGGTGGGGGAAGTGTGTCCAGAGACCGGCTTCCCCTTCTCTGCTGGCACGGCCAGGGTCAGCTGACCTTGTTTTCGCTCTCCGGAGCCCTGGCGGCGCAGGGCTCGGGTTTCCCGCCCCGCACCCGGGCCGGCGCGCCCCCCACCGCGCCCCCGCCCGGCCGCGCGCCCAGCCGTCGGGGGTCGGCGCGCGGGGTCCTCCCAGCCAATCAGCGCTGGCCTGGCCTCACCGCTTTTTCGGCGCGGACCCTTTGGGCCTTGCTTTATGGAGTCCGCCTTCAGAGGACACGGCCTCCACCGTATGAAAAGCATATTCACATTTCCACGAAGGCCTCTGCCAGTCAACCCAGCGTTCAGGGCCGGCGCGCTGCCGGAGGCTCGCTGCGGCGCTCAGTGCCGGGTCTGTTTTGCAGCCTTCGGAACAGCCATCAAGGGCAGCTCAGGGCTCCCAGCAAACAGTGAGCTTTTCTTAGCTCCCAAACCACCCCACCCGCGACCCTGACTGACCCACTCCCACCCAACGTGCTGGTCTGGGAGTCTGCTGCTCCGGGACGCTGTGCGGGCGCAACCTCTGTCAGCCTCCGGGCTCAGGAGTGGGAGGCAGGCGGCCGAGCTGTGTGTAAATCCTCAAAGAAGTATTTGCTCTTTCCGTAGGCCCAGCTCTCAGGCCTAAATCCACCCCGTTGCTGCACAGTTCTCTACGTAAAGGGAGCAGAGACGCTTGGTTCTGCTCCTACTGTGTGCCTGGGGCTTGACTTTTGCCCTCTTACTTATGCTCACAAGAACCCTGTTGGGGGTGTCTCTCTCTAGTCCTGGAAATAAGGAAACCAAGCTCTAAGGTTAGGACCTTTACAGTTGGTGAGGGGCTGCTATGCCACTAAACCAAAGTGTTTTGTTTTTTTTTTTCTAAGTGACTGGGCTTCATACTAGGACCCTAGTGTCAAGACTCAAACCCCTATGGATTTCCTTGTTTGTCTTGGGATCAAACAGCCTGGGCAGTAGATACTCCCTAGGGTGAAGTTAAAGGCCCTTCTAGGCCCTTTCACACCGTATGAGCTGTCAATCCACTGCTTGCCAAGCTGGGAGGTACTCTTGAGTTACTGATATCAGCTCTTAGATTGAATAGTACTTTCCTTACCCCCACAAGCCGGGATCACCTGCTTCCTACAGCACCTCTACATCTTTTTCTGGTGGCCCTCACCACCTACCTGTTGTAATCTCCTGTGTCCTTATCTATCTCCAGCTGTAGAAGGAAGGAAACTCCTTGAGTGTATGAATTACTTTATTTTTTTAAGGAAAGGTGCAGGCAGAATGAAGTCAAGTAGGCAGGCAGGCAGCGCAGCGGGAGAAAGGAAGCATTTTATTTTTCTTTAGTTGTTCATGTTAGTTGTTTCCCCTCCAGACCCAGGATGGATCCTGGGTCCTTGGAATATACTGGACTGTGCTCGTCCAGAGGCCATCCAGAGGAAGCTGATCTAACCACTACCCCACTATGGTGTACCAGAAACTACACCTTGACTGTAACCTCAGCATTTAGCTGAAAAGTCATAATCCAGTTCCCAAGATGCCACTGTTTCCCAGGAAGTCCATTTGAAGTAGACTTTGGAAGTGGAAAGTAAGAGAAGCTAGAGATGTGTGTAAAAAATCTGGCCTTTAATAATCAGGTCAATTTAATAACGATACTGTATTTTGCATGTTTATTATGTGATGGCCATTGTTCTAAGCACTTTAGTGAATGAGCCTCAAGCTTCAATGTGCTTTGCCATCACCTGGGGATGTTAAAACAGGGCAGGTTCTAATTCAGTATATCTGGAGTGGGGCCTGAGGCTCTGCATTTCTAACAAGCCCCCAGGTGATGGTCCATGAATCCTACTTTGTGTAGCTAGGGCTTGGTGCATTCACTTATATATCCTCTTAGTTGCCCTATGAAGTAGAATCACCATTATTCCTATTTTCACATAAGGAAACTAAGTATCAATTTAGATCAAAATAAATAAACTGCAGGGGTTTGAGCAGGGCATAGCTGAAAAGGGAGAAGCAGTTTTAGAATCAATAGTATTTACAAAAGCGTGGCATACAGGGGAAATGAACAGGAGCAACATAACGGGCTGTTTCACCATGTCCATACTACTTATCCTTATGAGAGATATCCAAGGACCCAGATATTTGAGACTTGAAAAAATACTATTGGCACCTGCATATGAAAACTGAACCTTTTAAATCAATCATTCCCAAATTCAAATCATGAAAAAGCCTTTCAAATTTTTACATTAAAAAATCCATTATTTAGAGTGATATGGGTACATTTTAATACATTTGATAAAAAAAATGCATTAGGACTTCTCAAACCTACTAAAGACAGGACAGGGCCTGGACACATTGGGTTTGGATGTGACCCTTGGGGCATCTGGGGACCCCCGAAAGAAGCAGGAAAATGTTCTTTGGCTCTAGTGAGGAGAATGGATTGGAGGGAGGCCAGATTGGAGTTCAGTGGCTGGAGACCAGATAGGCATTTATAGTCCTTCAGACAGTTTCTCCTCAGTGCCAAAATTAGCATAAAATGATAATATTGTACGACTCAATTATTCTTTGATTCCACCGGCCCCAATCTGACTCAGCATTCTTAAGGTTTAGGGACAAGGGCTTTGCCAAATCCTTTCTTATTTTCGCTGGCCTTAGCCAGTGATGTTACAGTTTAGGGGAGCATGCACCTTGAGTCAGACACTTGTGAACATGAATCTCGGCTTTGCTACTGGGCAGCTGTATGACTTTGCACAAATGACTTAACTTCCCTGAACCTCAGATTTCTTATTGATAAAAAGGGTATCAGACATTCCTCACAGAAGCAAGTGAGATAAACTATACATAGTGTGTCTCCCCCTCCCGCCACCGCCCCACATCCCCCAGGACAGGTACTTATTTATAAATGGTAACTGTTCTCCTGTATGTGCCATTCGTTGTTCTGAGACTGAGTGAAGTTTTCTTTAGAAGAAAACAGAGGGTGGGGTAAATAATATAATCTTTCTTCACTCTTCTGATAAATTATCCCTATTTTACAGATAAGGAAACTCAGAGATTAGGATCTCAGCTCAGTCAACAAGGGGAGAAAATAGGAAATCTGTAAAAGTTGAACTTTTATATCATTTTTACTTCTCTTTAGGCATTCTCTCCAAGTCATTCACATCTGCTGCTTCCACCACTCTTCCATGGGTCCAAAACCCAGTCCCCTTAGTCATGGCGTGAATTAGTCATGATAGCCAGCCACAGACCACTGAACACTCTCCTCAGACTCCAACCTCCATTTTCCTTCTTCCCCAAACCTGCTTACCCTCTCTGCTCCCTTGCGCCCCCCCACCCCCACCCCGATTTTACAGCTTGTGTATTCCCTTTATTAAAGAGCTGTCTCTGAGACTCA
>RJWH01000546.1:462986-521976 GCA_004363575.1 Solenodon paradoxus
TCTCTCTCTCACACACACACACACACACACACACCCCTTCACAGGGGCAGCCTCCTGCTGGCTGCGTTACTGTGGAAATCCTGTGAACGCTGCAACTGACAATAGTGAACTCTCGGGGTTAGGGGGTACCAGTGGGAAATGTGTTGTGCAGAAGGCTCATCTACTCGTTGCTTCCTTCCATCCCACTTGCCTCCTCTTCAAGCTCCTTCCAAGAAATAGTTTTCTCCTTTGTGGAGAGGAAGAAGCTCAGCTTTTACAGAATTCGGAACTTTGTTGAGTGCTCCTCCGAGGCCTGAAGGCACAGATCCCTGCAGGCTAGGGGTTCTACGGGGCAGGGAGGAAGGGGCTTTCCAGTGACTACCTGTGGCCACCCAGGATCTGGTACCCAGATTCTGATATTATGGGTTTTGCAAGATTTCTATTCCCCATTCACACCCCTGACCCTCTTGAAAGCAGTTCACCACAAGGAGTGTAGATGAACATTACATTACGTAGATTGCTGTGAAAATCAGAGCAACAGAGACAAAGACAGAGACAGGGTGTGGCCTTAATAGTCCATCTTGCCAACCCTGCCCTACCCTAGTTTCCCTAGAGACTGAGTCCTGCTTGAATCATAATGCTGGGCAGTCACATTTCTAGGAAACTGCAGCTGAAGGGGAAAGGTACAGCTGGGCAGGGAGGGGTGGGGGCAGCGGGGAGGAAGACCAGCCTAATGGTGTACACTTTAGGTCTGAAACTGTGTGTCCAGGCAGAAGATTGGTCCCTGGCCTTTGTGCCAGGGGCACGAGGCAAGCACATAAAAACAGAGACCAAAGCCTGACCCTTGGACTGGAGCGTAAACAACCCTAGTTGCCTGGATGGAGGTGTGGAAACAGGGAGTTCACCCCTGGAGAGGTGAAGGGTTTTCCATTCTCTTGGCCTGGAGCCTGGTAAGTGTCCAGCCCCTAGAGTCCTGGTTTCAGGATGCAGGTGACCCTTTTGCGGAGACACCCCAGATTGCAGGACACAACCCTCTGCCACCTGACTGATGTTTCAGCAGTCTCCTACCCTCCTCACGCCTGTCCTCCAGGGCCGGGCCAGACTCCCTCTGCTCTTTTTTCCAATCTCTGTAGAAAGGGAACATCCCCCCCCACCCCACAGGTGTCTGTGCCAGGTGCTCTAGAGGAAAGTCCTACTCTTGCCTGCATCAGACAGGGTTGGGTGACAGAAGAGAGACATCCATCTTCACCTGTATCCTTCATTATGCTTAATCTTCCTGGTGAGGTCGACCTGTCTAACACACCTCTTTCCCAGGCTGGAGTAATCCCAAACTGTCTCTCATCCGAGTGGGTGTAAATCCCCAAAAGTATGTGGCAGACAAGTAGCAGCAGTGACAGTGTGGGGCTGCCCCATATTGAAACAAGAAGTTTGGACTTGTGAGGTTTGGATCCTTTGTACTCTCAGAGAGTGAGTGGCAGCTCCTCTTCCTGGCATCTGCTCCTGCCTGGGTCCCTTGGCTCTGCCAACATTCCTGCCTGATCCTGGGTGGGCTGTCTTACTCCAGGTCCAGGCCAAGGACTACCCATTGGCTTATCTAAGATTGCTTGGAGGAAAGGAAGCCAATCTTGGAGTCTCCATTACCTCCCACCCCATACACACACAGGCACATCAATCAGTTATGTATCTAAGTGGTGGCTGGGTGGTTCTGAAACTTTGGCATGTGTCAGAATCACCAGGGGGCTTGTTAAAATACAGATTGCTGGGTCCCCTCCCCAGGGTTTTTGATTCAGTAGTCTGAAGTGGGACTGAGAATTTGCATTTCTAATAAGTTCCCAGTCTATCCCTGAGATCACATCTGAGAATTACTGAGCTAGAAATACAGCAAAAGAAAAATCTAGATTTGAATCCTAGCCCTACTCTGTGATCTTGTACTTGACCTCTCTGAACTTTAATTCTTCATCCATTAAAGGTAAAGATAATGACCGCTGGGTAGTTGGGAGGCTTAGACTGTATCATGTATTTGATAGATCCTTTCACTGTGTATGGCAAATTGAATATGTTCAATAACACAAGGCCTTTAGTCTACCAGATTAATAGCCTCTTTAGGTCCCATCTAGAAGTTCAACTCGGGAGCGGGCAGGAGAGGGGGTGTTAGGTCTTAGGAGACACACCACAATTTTTTATTTCTTGCTCACGCTTTTCCATGACCTCCACCTGAGAATCCAGGTGCTGAGAGTACAGTGGAGTAAAGAGCATCAAATACCAGAATCATTGGTCAGTTCATCCTTGAGAAAAATAACTTGATCCTAAAGGTCCATCATGATCTGGTTCTAATTACCTTCATAATCACACTGTTTCTCCTTCATTCATCTTACAGTTTAAGACAAATTGGACTACTCATTCTTTCCCAAATATGCCCTGTTGTCCTGCTTCCAACTTTTGTTCACGCTGTTCTCACCACTTAGAAAATCTTCCACTGGCGACAATCCTGCTCTTCCTTCAAATTTCACCCAATGACCACATCCTTCAAAGAGCCATCTCTAGTCTTTCTGTCATCTATCTACAAGTAATTTATATATTTATATATTTAAAGAAAAGTTGCAGACAGGAATGAAGGCAAGTAGACAGACAGGAAGAGAGAGAAGGAAGAAACGTTTTTGTTAATTTTCATTTAGTTGTTCACACTGGTTGTTTCCCCTCAGAGCTGGGACTCAAACTTAGGAGTATGTGGCCTGAGCAACCTCAGAGGTAACTGACCTAACTGCTGCTCCACCAGGGTGCACCGTGTATTTTTCATTAGGTGAAGAAAGTAAGATATGCTACTGAAGTTGTCAGGTATAAGATTTAACTAAATCAAGGATGTCATCACCTCACTCTCTCCAACTTATTGTCCCTCTGAGTGAGGCTGTGTAGAATCTCGGGCAGTGTGTGTTTCCCTGGATTTCAAATTTCTAAACTCTGTTCTTGGTGTATAATCAGATACGAAAAATAAGAGTTGAGATACTATGTAAAACATTTAAAAAGTGGGACAACCACTTAAATGGAGATGTCTACTTACAAAAGATTAGGCTGTTGTTTATTTTCTGTGGCAATCAGATATTTATGTATCTGTGTAACTACACAGATGAATGTGCGCTCTGGCCCACATTCAGAAGTCTACTCTTTTGCATATAGGCACATCTGCTTCTCTGATTTTCTTTTTAAACTACCTTTTTTTCCTTATTCTAAATATAATATATGGGTTAGTAAAAATGTGTAAAGGAAATAATAAGTGAAAGTAAAGTACAAGAAGAAAATAAGTCATTCATAACCCAGAAATAACCAGTAGTAACATTTTGCTGTATTTCTTGTGAACAGTTTTCCCACACATACTTATTCTATGCAATTTTTAAAGGAAATTGGGATAAAATGTTTTTACACTTCTGTATCCTACTTTTTGACTGAATTTTTACCTTGCCTTCCTCAGCAGTCTGTCTCTTGCTCCACTTAACCCTTTCTACACTGAATTTGCATTCACTATATACAAGTCTTCATTCTCCTACTAGGAGATCATCTTTGATCATCTTCATGTCTTATTCAACATCCAGAAGGAAAAAAAAAAGTGGGTGGAGGACTGAATCTCTTTAAGGGAATCTTAAAGGATGGAACCAGACAACTGGCATCAACTCCATAGTTAGAGGTGAGGTTGCAACACTGGTCGAAGGAGAAGAAAGAGATTTCTTCAACCCATCTAGATTCTGAGCATGGGAAAAGATGGCAAAGTAGTCAAGTCTAGAACCTGGGAAAGGAGCAGACTTAGTTTGCTGTCAGGGCTTCCTCTAAGGACACACCGAATAGCAGAAACTTGGAGGTGTCAGGGTGTAGGAGAGGGACAATTAATTCCAACATTCACTTGGTAAAGACAACTTGCTTTGAGTACTGGGTGTTATTATTTTTTTTTTGCACCCAATTGTACCACTACTAACTATCCTAAGTCTCACAGATTCTGACTGGGGCAAATACTGAAACTGATTAACCTGGAATTAATGTGTTTTAGACTGGAGTTTCCCAAATTTCAGTTGTTCCTTGCTCATAATTTCATTCTTTTAGTGAAAAGAAAGCAGCACACACACACACACACACACACACACACACACACACACACATCCTGTGATTCATATCATCCAAACCAGTCACTCTGCTGAATAGTTCAGACTGATATAATTATAAAAACATTCAAGGTGTGCCCAGGTCATTTGCAAGGACTGCAAAAGTTGTTAAAAGATACCATGCCATTTACTTTAGTTTCATCCTAAGCAATAAAAATTTGGAAACCACAAGCTTGATGGATTATGTTTTTTTTTTAATAATAACACTAAAGCTATAAAGAAAACTATTATAAAACTATAATAAAAAGTTGTCAGCCATTGGTATTTCTTTTAGTGCCATTGGTCATAATTATACCAAATTTTTGGGAAACACTGTTTTAACAAATTTCTTCATACTATAGTTAATCATATGTATTCTTTTCCACTTAAGCTTTCTGTCATGCTTAGTACAGTGTTAAAGCTCAGTAAATATTTGTTCTTTCTTTGGTTTGATTTTTTTTGGTGATGGGGTAGCAATCAATAGGTGTAAAACTATAGACCTAATATAAATGAAGTCTCTAAGATCAGGATTATTAAGGGGCGAGCAATATGTAAATGTAAAGGAAGTTGACCTGCTTTAAATACTGTGCCATCATTGTTTGGACCTGAGCGTTAAGGTGTTTAGTCAGGACTGAAAAGAGTAAATCATTCACATACTTTATACTTGTCCTTCTTGGTATAAATAACACATTTACAAGTTTAAGAATTAGTCTTGGGGCTATAAAACAGAGGAACATTCTTTAGCTCGTGCAGAAATTCAAACTACGATAACAGCCTCATGAATGAGGAGAACTTTTCCAGACCTAGCAAACATAGGAATCATTGAACAATAAATAATACTTGAAGGAATGGATGAAGTGGCTTAGCTACAATCATAAATCTTTACCATTCTCTGGGCAAAGATACAAAAGCAAACAAACAAAAAACACAGGAGAAACAAATATTTATTCAGTACATGATATTCTAGGATCTTTATATATGGCTTGCCTCAGGATTTCCTGTGCCAATGCTATGTGAGGAGAAGGTAAAACTATGTCATTAGGGAACATGTACCTCTACCTGTCCTTATCCAAAGCTGGTTGTCTTAGGAGATCACAGTGACTCAGTTTCCAAAAAGAATTCAAAACCTAATTTGAACCCGAGAGTTGGAAGGAAGTTGTGGAAACTAATGGATACATTTTTGACCAACCAAGTAAATACATGATCAAAGGAAGGTGTGAGTAAGGTATCAGGATAAAAGAGTATGTTAGGAGAGAGACAATGACTAATGAAGAAGGGAAGGGAACTGTAACTCTCTACTAGAGACAGAGACATTTATCAAGTTCAGTGATTTCCTCCTCCTCAATCTTACCTCTTCCTGAGCCTTACTTTCAAATGCAAAATCCTTATCCTGTAACTCAGAATTGTTTAACTCATCAGCATATAATATTTTTAAGCATATTCTTAGGTGGGTCTTAGTGGAGTAGTGCTTCCATCAACTACTTCCAAAGCAGCTCAGCCCACTTACTCCTGAGTTCGATTTCCGGGTCCAGGGAAAACAATTAGTGTGAGCAACTAAATAAAAATTTTAAAAAATGCTTTTTTTCTTCTCCCTCTTCCTGCCTGCCTGCCTCCTTGCCTTCATTCCTACCTGCACCTTCCCTTTAAAAATAAAGGAAACTTGTTCTTCTTCAGAGACTGAAAATGAGCAATACAGTTTCTTTAGCTAGTAAGGGTCCAATGGAGGCAAAAATTCGAGGAAGGGAAAATCAAATACACCTCAGGGTTAGAACACCTGGGTTGGCGTTTTGACTCTGTCATGATCAGGTTGAGTGACTTTTTGCCTATTACTAAGCTCCTCTAACCCAAAATTTCTTTAGCTCATTCTTTGAACAAATGCTTTCTGAGCAGTTACTGTGTACCCAGCACTAGCCCAGGGCACTGGGGATACAGCAATGAATAAAACAGCAGAGGTCCTGTTCTAATGGAGTTTATGTTCTAGTGAGATTACAATAAGTAATCAATAAATGATGTAACTTGAGATAATGAGCAGTGCTATGAAAGAAATAAATGATGAAGACAAATTGGAGAAGAGAGTTCTTGTACAGAGTTCCCCGGGGCAGTAACTTTTGAATGTGCTAGGAGGAGCCAGTCAAGGGAAAGAGTACTTCAGGCAGAGGGACCAGCAAGTCCTGAGGTGGGTCCTTGTTTGGGGTTGGATGACAAGGAAGCCATTTAAATATGGTTTTGACACAGTGCTGCACATAATTTCCTCTTGTATCTCAGGGGTAGAGCAGCTAAGGGCAGAGCTCTCTCTGCCAGGGTCTCAATACCCTGTTCAACACACACATACACACACACACACACACACACACACACACACAGAGACACACACACACACACACAGCAACTCCTCTGTCATCTGTGTATATTGGGGATGCTGCTTAAATTTTACTTGAAGAACAGATTCTGTGATAGAAAATTCTTACCTCAAAGATCCTATTCATTAATTGACTCACTCAATGAAAATCCATCATACAACCTATGTGATTTCTCTGGAAGGACTGATTCTAGTTAATCAGCAGAGTCAGAGAAGCCAGTTGCAGCCCTGTGACTCTTCTCGGCAGCACATCCCAGCCCCTTCCCCGATGGTGGTGGACTGGAAACTGGTACTCTCCCAGTGTGTCTGGGAGGGAGGGACATATCTCTCTTTTTCCTAGTAAATTATTCTGATTTCCTTTTCTTGCACTGTCCAAATGAGAAACACGGTCTTACACAGGAGAGATTTGTGGAGAGAACCGAAGAATGTCTAATTTTTTTTCCATCCTGTAAAATGCAAAGTTGGCCAGCTGCCTTTCTTCCTGACCCCCAAAACTCACATCGTTCCTTGTCTCCAGAGAACTACCGGGCAGCTCTCAAGTAATCCTCTACTGTCCTGGAGCTTGGGGAAAACTGCTGTGCAGTATGTGAAATCATTTTCTGGTAACAGGAATCTAATTAGCTCTTTGACTGACAGGAGGAAGCAGAGGCCAAGAGGGATTTAAACAATCCGTTTCTCACACATTTCAAAACAACTGAAGAACCAGACAGGGAAACAAAGAGAAAGAGAGAATAAAGAAATATGCCTAGGGGTGTTTGGAGAAGTAGGGTGTGTAGGAAAGAGAATGGGGGAGGGGAGGAGGGGGAGAATATCCAGTGACCGAAATACTAATCCTTTCCCCCACCAACTTCACCTCTGCTCCTCATCCCCACTCTCCTCTCTCTCTCAGAGAGAACTTACCTGAAGGGTTATGATTTCTCTTTCTGACTCCATCTTGCTGCCCTCAAGTGCCTTCACACACAGCCGGAGCCTGTAGCGACTGCGTGGGCTACCCCAGGCTTTGCTGTCTGCGTCTCTGCTGCTTTCTTAGGGTGGGAGAGAGTACACAGCTGGCAGGACAGACCTGCTATTCATCCATCTGATGTGGGATGCCCTTGGCCTCAGCCCTCGGGGGAAGTGTACACAAGCATACACGTGTGTGTGTGTGTGCACGCACACACATACTGGGGGGGTAGCATGTGATATATTGATTGACTGCCTCTTTTTTTTTAGATTGTAAATGTATTTTATTTTGTAAGCAGCAGTCAAAATATATTTGAGTTATGATTTCTTCAAATATTAAATGAAAGCTTAACAAAATTTGTCCACTTTGATTTATTCTTATACAACTTTGGATTCTGCAAAGACCTGGACTCAAGAAACAGCAGTAATTGCACAACTGAGACTGAAGGGGTTACAGCGCTGCACACGATGCCAGATTCTTACATTTAACCAAACACACTTTAAGAGGTCTCTTGATTTTCAGCGTTAGGAACAACAGAGGAAAACACACCGAAAGTATTGCTAATAGCTTTACATATTGTTTTATTTAAATACAACAGTATCTAACATAGCTGCTAAACACTGGACAATATTTGATGTCATAAATACATCCACATGTTCCTCAAAATGACATTTGGGGTCCTGCTTGCCAACATTCTTTATTGCCAGCTGTTCAGGTGTCATCTTATCTTCTTCTACTGCCTTATTGTAATTCTTGGCTAATTCTGCATCTCTTTTACCACTGCTTCGTTGTGTTTACGGTGTTCACTGTAGTCCTAAAGTATCAAGGCTTCCATCCAACTTTTCTTATGCAAATTCAGCAACATCTTCTATTCCAGTTCTTTTTTTGATAGTTAATAGTAATGGAATAATAATGACTGTGTAGTCCATGAGTTAATGCCTGAATAGATGACTTGTTTAAGTGACCCAGATTTGCGATTGTTTGTCTTGGTTCAAGTCCTAAGACCATACAAGCATTGATCAATGTGAAGGCATCGATAACAACCTTTCCTTTTACACTCTGAATGGGATCCACAACCACTGTCCCAGCTCTCTCTGACAAGGTTGCAAAGCTTTGCTGAGTGTTGATATCCACACCAGAAAGCCAACCACCAAAGCCAGGGTGACTGTGATCCCCACCAGCAACCATCTCAGGCCTTGCTGTCTGCTTCAGCATAGCTAGCATCTTAGCTGGGAACGCGGGATCAAGTGCCTCTACACTAACCCCTGTTCCTAACTGTGGCATAGCAAACGCATCAATCACTCTGACAGTGTCATCATCAACAAACTCTCCAAGCATCAGTCCCATAACTTCCATGGGAACTCCAGCACGACCATGTTTTAACATTTTCAGCAGCGTCAGGAAAGAGATATAAACTTGTTCTGCTGTATCCACTGCAGGAGCATCTGTAGGTGGCCCCCTGGCCCAGTCCAGATGTACCTCCTCCAAGTTCAAGAAGTCTGTCCATATTTCTGGTCAGTAGCTACAAATCTTGAAGTGTTAAGCTTTAATTTGGTGATTTTTACAAATTTCTTCTTAACTCAAGTTCTTAATAACTCTGGCAGGTGTACCTTTTCCCAAGTTTCTTTCTTTTTTTTTCTTTTTCCCTCTCCTGGAAGTGGACAGGAATCTGAGACTTCGATTTGGACCCTAGTCTTCAAGGTGTGGTGACGTGGCAGCGGCAGGAGAGGCAGCTGCTGAGACTTGGCTAGGCTGAGGCTCCAGGAACCCATGATAAATGCGATTGGCTGCCTTTTGAGCTGGTAATGACAGCATCACTTTCTCTAGTGGCTCTAATGCCTCTCCAGGTCCAGAGGAGCCATCTGAGGTCACTCTGTCTCCCTTGAACTGGTCTCTTTACCGGCATAGAAACTGCAGGGAAAATGAGAAACAACCTGAGGATGCTGTCTGATTTCACTTTGGTGGAGATGAGTAGGATCCCCAGTTATCAAAGGATGGGGGACCTCCAGCCTGTTCCAAAGTTTGAAGCTCTGGGACTTCTGTTGTTCTTTCCTTTGTTCCCTCTATTCCTAAAAGCTTTTTATTTTAATTGTACTTTACTGCCAGCCCCAAAGTATAGGTCTTATTCTGCAGGTCAAGTAAACAACACATTTTTGTTGACAGGTAGTTAAATGCTCTCATTTTCTCCCTTCATTAGCTAGAAAGAGAACAGGAAAAAGTTATACCTTCCAATTCTGTTTATGTGAGTAGCTGCAATTCCCCCTACTTTTAAAATAAAGCTACCAGAAGTGAGTCTTTTTTTGGAAAGATTTTTTTTTTTTCTCTTGTTTATCTTAGAGCCGAAAACTCTTTTGGCTTGTTCCTAAAGCCAGTTTTAGACACCAGTTTGTTTCTGAGTAGACAAGTCTGTGAGTGTGCATGGCAGAGAACTGTTAAAGGAAAAAACCCAAATGGAATAAAAGAGGGGAGCATGGGAGAGTCACACGTTTATTCTTACCAACCTCAAAATTGCAACCCTTCCCCCCCAAAAGAAAACGACAAAAAGGCAGGGGGGATTATCTTTATTCAGTGATCGAATGTCTTTATAAATCTTCCTCCTGCTGGACAGGTGGTGGGAGGGAGAGTTGGGTAATGGGAGAACTGTTCGTAGGTCAGTCTTGTAAATATAGTGAGAGTAAAACAGTCCCGTTTAGGTAGACTACCCAGTCTTTCAGATTTCCACCCCGTCCTCCAATGATGTTGTCTAGGTGCTTGGGAGAGGGCTGTGGATTACACATGCTTGGTGGTGGAGGATGATGGCTCTTAGATGTGTCCCTGACTGTTCATCTCTATTAGTTTCTGCTCTGGGGCTGATGGGCATGGCAGGGCTGCCCCCTGGATTGTTGACTGCTGAAGAGAGATGGCCTGCTCCTGGGCCCTGGCTGGTGTTGGAGGCTGATATCTCTGGCAGAATAACGCATGGTTCCTAAGAACCCAGTGGGTTCCCTTGTTGACTCTGCCCTGTCTAGGAGCGCCATCCTGGGGTCTGTGATGACTCATTTGTGCTCCCATCCCAGTGCTATCTTACCCCTCTGGAAACTCTTTTAGCAGACACTCAGCTAATTCTCCTGACCCCCTTGGGTACATGAGAACTAAGGATTGCTGATAGTCAATGAACACAGGCAAATTCAACCCCACTTCTGATCAAGATGTTTGCTTTGATGTTGTGTTCCAGATTGGTCTAGGGGCAATCTTTGAAGTGATCTGCCAGACTCCAAAATGTGGGTGAGATATAGAGTTCACTCTCTTCTTGCATTTAAAAAAAAAAACAAAAAAGACAATATCCATAATATTATCACTCCCTCTCTCATAATAACCCCACTATGTGACAAGCTCTATTCTAAGCACTTTAACACAAGCTCATTTAGTTCTCATAACAATTCTGCAAGGTAGGTTATATTATAATCCCTGTTTTACAGGTCAGGGGACAGAAGTACAAAGAGGCTAAATTGCCAAAAGGTAGAAACAAGATTTGAACCCATGTAATCTGGATTTAGAGTCCATGCTCTTGTCTATGATGTTGGGTCAAAGAAGGAGAGATTGAGACATATTCTGAATACCCTTCCTTTGTTCACTTCTTCCTATTCTAGTCCACAATCTAGGATGATGAAAGATGGACTTTCAGTAAAAGAAACCATCATTAGACTACAAAGACAGCCAAATGAATGGGAGAAGATAATTGCACATCATATATCCAGTAAGGGTTTAACAGCCAAGCTATAAAAAAAATTTATACAACTCAACAACCATAGCAACAAAAAACCCAACCCAATTAAAAATGGGCAAAAGATTTGCATAGACACCTCTCCAAAAAAGATACACAGATGATCAACAGGCACTTGAAAAAATACTCATCATCATTTATTATTAAGGAAAGAAGAATCAAAACCAAAATGAGGTGCCACCTCACAGCTGTGAGAATGGCCTCTATCAGAAAGACAGCCTTGTTGAAGAGGGTGTGAGGAACAAGGAATCCTGCTGGTGGGACTGTAAATTAGTGCCTTTGAAAAGCGAGATGAATGTTCCTCAAAAAGTTAAAAATGAAACTTCTTGTGATCTAGCAATTTAATGGTAGGGGTCTATCCAAAGATTAAGAAAACACTAATTGGAAAAGATATATGGGCAAGTCCTCCTGGCCCTGCAGAGAAGTCACTGGCTCTGGCTGCTACAATCCACATAGATCCCAAGGACCTGGGTTCTTGACCCAGGCTGGGCGGGGAACAACCAAAATGAACAACTAAATACAAGAAATAAAGTGCTAAAAAGAAAAGATGTCAGTATTCCTATGCACTATTACAATAGTCAAGAAATGGAAACAACCTCAGTGCCCATGAACAGATGACTGGATAAAGAAGATGTGGTCTATGTACTCAATAGAATGCTACTCAGCTATTTAAACAAACAAAAAACAGAAAGAAATCTTGCAACATTTGTAATAACATGGATGGAACTATATAGGATTATGCTATGTGAACAAAACAGAAAGAGGACAAATGTCAGATGATCTCATTCATGGAGAATATAAAGAAGCAAAGCAAACAGAATGTAAGGGAACAGAGGGTAGAAGCAAAAGGTAGTAGGGGTCCATACACAGTGGTGGAGGATTATTAGTACTTCAGTGGTAGACATGATGTGCTAATATACATTTACTGAAGCGTTAACTTGCACTCCTAAAACAGTATTATAAACCAATGCTACCTCAATAAAGAGAAAAAAGAAAAGGTAGGCTTTGTCTTCATTCTCTCCCTCTGCATAGGGATATCCTGTGATAATAATTCTAAGAGGAAATAAATTGAAAAATCCTCATTCTCAACAAAACCTGGCTAGCAAAAATACTGACTTGCTGGAAAACCTCATTTAGGCTATCAAAAGTGAGATACCAGCTATTTCTCTCTCTCTTTTTAGCATTCATTCCTCTTGTGGCAATACTGACCATCTTTTAGATAAACATGGAAGCTGATTAGAGAGAAATTCAAAACAAGAAAATTCAAAAGAAAAACACCTCAAAAATATATTTAAATTCTCTGTTGTAAGTGCATTGATTTTAAAAGGAACATCTGCAGTGGACTATAAAAATGGTTTAGGTTTGGCAGGATCTTTCTGCATTTGGACCTTTGCCTACCTCTAAGTATTATTTGGAAGCAAATAGCAAGCAGGATCTGGAAAGTGGCTTATCTATGGTGACTCTGGTTCAGGGGTCAGCAAGCTTTTTTTGTAAAGGGCCAGAAAGCAAATATTTTTTAGCTGTGTGGGCCATATGGTTTCTGTTTCAACTACTCAACTCTGCTTCTGTAGCATGAAAGCCACCATAAACAATGGTAAATGAGTGTGTGTGGCTGTGTGACAATAAAACTTTATTTACAAAAACAGATAGTAGATCCAATTTGACCCCACAGGTCATAGTCTGCTGACTTCTGTTCTAGAATGTAAGCCGAAGAGAATCTGGAGTTCAAATTATTCAACCATGTCCAATCTTCCAGACCATATCTTTCAGATCTAATTCTCACTGAAGAGGTAATAACTAGAGCCCTTACTGGAAAGATATTATGTTAAATGCTGTGGGGATATAAAATCACAAAATACGTGCTCTTGTGAGACACATGCACAGAAAGTTAAGCTATAGCGAAGAGTGCTTTTGACATTTAGCCATGATAATGAAACTGCACCTATATGGGGCTATTCAACTGAGGTGGGACAGCTTTCGATTTTGTTTTAGTGCTAGGGTACTTTTGCAGTGTGAAACCCTAAGGAAATTTTTAGGGAAATGACCTCCTGGAAGTATATTTTTTAGAACTTACTTAAGCTTATAGATAAGTAAATCATCAGAGCAACTCAGCAAGTGGTCTTGGAATGGGGGCTACAATGAAACCCTAGAGGTGCCTTGCTTTGTAGAAGGAGCATAGAGTACTAAAGAAACTAGGATTAAGATGAGCCCTTAATGTTGAGTAGTGAGGTAAGCCTTCAGGTGAAAACCAGGTGACCTGGGTTCCTCTGTGCTGAGTCACTGTGTGTTCCTAGGCACGGAACTTTCTGGGTCTTTCACTCTTTTAAGTGCAAAGTGAAGCTGCCCCACCCCCCAAAAAAAATCAAAATATACCTCCTGCTCTTAAACTCTGCTTTTAATGTGTATTTATATTAAATATTTCTGTGTAATAGTATGAGATCTCAGATCCAGGTCTGAATTTTAGTCTGTAAAAGCTAAGGAACCCTCACATTTACACATTTAATTCAACCACTTCTAAACTCAGTACACAAAGAATCCTGGGGCAGGATGAAGTGGGAAAGGGCAATGTCTCTGGGGTATATGGAGGGAGCTGGCAGAGCAGGCGCTAATGGCTGATGGAGGGGCACAAGCTCGCCAAACTGATCAGTAAAAATTAGATTGGGCAACACCGGCACTGTCCAATGCAACTTTCTGCAATGTTCAGTATAGCGCCCTTAGCCCTATATGAATACAGAGCAAGTGAAGTATGGCTAGTATGACTGAGTATCTGATTCAAAATTTAGTATAATCAAAACACTGCGCAGACTGACCGTCGCGTACTAAACACTTCCATTGTGGCTGCTCGTCTTCTGATAAACGTTCATCAGGCAGAAGCCTGATTGACGTAAATAGGAACTAAGGGCACACAGCTCTCACGGGAATGCCCCATGAGACCTGGGGATGCTCTTGGTTGTGGTAAGTAAAATTCCCCTTTGTTCTTTTGCATTTGGGGCAGGGGGATTTTAGCAGTGACTCACTATTCAGTGAATGATTAATAAAAGAGCCTCTTCATGGTGGATGAAAAAGCTTTCACCTCTCACCTTTATGATATGCAAAGGTGCCTGGCAATTTCCTAATGGCCGCAGGGAGGGTAATAGCTGATCTCTTCTAAGTAATAAGACAGACTGGTGTGCTGTAGTGGAGCAGCGGCTAAGACAATCACCTCCAGAGGAGCAAGCCACATACCCCTGAGTTCGAGTCCTGGACCCAGGGTAAACAAACAGTGTAAACAACTAAATAATAAAATAAAGATGCTTCCTCTTCCTCTCTCTTCCTGCCTGCCTGTCTATTCACCTTCATTCCAGCCTGCGCCTTTCTTTTTTTTAAAAAGGAGAAAGAGCAATGGTTTTCAAACCTTTTAAAGCAAGGGAAATTTTTCCTTAAATGACATCTTGTACAGAAGGTAATATAAAGCTGAACAAAGTGAAGCTGCTCAAATAGCCCCTCCCCATGTATTCACCGTCTGTTTCTCCAGCCACCTCTTCAGGCACCTCTTGAGAGGTGTTAGTGAACATTGTGGGAAGACGCATTACAAGGGCCGTTGGGTGTATTAGAACTGGATAATCAAGTGTCACACAAAATTGTATGGAGCTTTTCAAGTCTTGAAATGACATCGTTTTGAAAAATAGGAGGACTTACAAAACACAGTCAAAATTATGGTCACATCCCAGAAACAGATGGAATGTTGAGCCACAGGAACTTTTTTGCTCCCAAAGTGTTCCTCAGACACAGAAGTCTGAGCATCACAGTTGCGTCATTTCCGAAAGGGCAAAAAGGACTCAGGGTTGGCGTGTGGGGAGAATGAAAACCAGTAAGTGCCACGGGGTGAGGGTGTTATAGGAGGAAGAGCGTACAGGGAGTAGAGGAATGCGCAGGCTCTAAGACTGCAGGGAAGGGCAGGGAGGGGACTCAGCAGCCCGGAAGTCTAGTTATGAGTAGAGTGGAAATGAGAGGTCAGAGACATAAAAAACTCCTCTGATCAACTGCCTCATCTTACTGATGGCAAAGGCAGCTTAGTGGTGAAGGTGGAATTTGAGAATCAGAGGCCAGGTGTCCTGGTTTCCCCACCATCACACGAATGTGTATTCTGTGTGTGAGTGTGTGTGTGTGTCCATCCATGTGTGACAGTTAATATGACAATAGTTGCTTATGATTTCAAAGTACTTTTTACATATTTTATTTCTTTTAACCCTCACAATGACCCAGTTGCAATTTAGGTACCGGGAGACTAAAACCGAAGATTGTGCAGCTGGTAGATGATGAAGGTAGCACTCATTTCCAGTTTTCTTCCTTTCAATTCTTTCGCTTTTCCCCACAGGCTACTACTGACACCCCAAACCCCAATCCCCACCACACACAGGTCAGTGTGATCTACAATAGAATGTCACACACATACATACACACACACACACACACACACCCTTATCATTATTGCTACACACATAGTAGAGCTGAACAAAATGCTGATGACAATAGCTTACTTTAGGCCAAAAAGACAGACCTCGTTTGACTCCCGCTCCTGCTATTTACTAGTTGTGTTTGTGTTTTAAATAGACTTCATTTTTAAGAGCAAGTTTCGGTTCACAGCAAAACTGAGCACACAGTACAGAGAGTTACATAGCCTGCCCTTCCCCACACTGCCTCTCCCAGTGTAACTAACTTGTCACAGGCAATGAACTGAGAACCCTACACTGACACATCATGATCACCCCAGTCCACAGTTCCGTGAGGACTCACCCTCTGTGTCGTATTCTGTGTTTTTGAACAAGTTACTTTGTCTCCTTTCCCTCAATAAAAGTGAGGATGATAGTCTCCACATTATAAATCCCATTTGTGAGGATTATGCTAAGTATGATCTTGAAAGTAAAGCAAATTACCTGGCACAGGTTGAGAACTCAATAAGTGGAGTCAGGATGAATGTTCATATGAGTATCATCAGTGTAAACTCAGTTGTTTAATCCTCCTGAGTCTCCTTTTTACTCTTTTGTCTCAACCCAGAGCCTCTAATCTGAGCCTAGCTAGTTCTGCCAGAGATGATGTTAGAGGGCCCGCTCCGTAAAGATGCTAGTCTTGAAGGTTGTCTTCTTCTCTGGGAAACTTGGTTATAAGTTTGCTCTGGGGGGATGAAGGCTTAGGTGAAGAAGGGATAAAAATGCGGACAATCACAAGAACCCTGCAGGGGGGTGGGGGCAAAGGACAAACAGGTTCTGATTTTCACTACAGGAGAAATAGGAGGAGAAGGGAAAGTACAGAAGGAAGGAATGAAAGTGTAGAGATGAAGTCCTGCCTGAGCTACGGTGACTGAAATCAAGAAATCTTTTCAGTCGGAATATGTCGAAGGAGACCTTTAGTGCTTTTGAGCTATGGAGTATGCGAACTGAAGGTGTGTGTTCATATCCTTTCTTTTTCCCTCTCTTTGCCTTTGGACACCTTCACGAAGGGCAGTTGTGGGAAGGAGAAGGAGCAGGACTCCAGGATCCCTCAATTCGACTTGGTGAACAGTGCCATTGAAAAGATTTTGTGCCAGATGCTCTGTTATTCCTCTGACAACCAATTCCTGCCCCTGCTCTTCTTAGAGCACTTAGAGCCTGCACAACAGTATCTGTGTCACTGTCATATGCCCTGGTCTGCACGCCCTTTGAGAACAGGGATGTGGCTTCTACTTCTGTGCCTCCCTGGCCAACCAGCCTGTGCAGATGAGCACAGAGCCATGGTTCTGGGTCCTGAGGGGCCCCCTCTGCGTGGGGTGGGGCTGGGTTCCTCAAACCAAACCAGCTTCCGAAAGAGTTCTTGTTAGAAAAACTGTGGGCAACTCAGACCCAAGTGAACAGGGCACAGAACTGAAGGGCAGTTTCCTGAGCACTGAGCACAATGTGGCATCATGGTTTTGTGATCTAAGGTGATTCATTTCCTATCTGCTACTAGGTGTCACTCATCTGTAAAATGGAGAGAACAGTGTGATTAAGAAATATGTATTTGCCGTGTTTTATTTTTTTATCCTGATTACAAAAAGAATATGTTGATTATGGAAAAATGTAGATTTTACAGGACAGTAAGGGACAAAATAAAAATCACCCAAAGATAAACACCGTTAATGTTTGGGTTTATTGCTTTTTGGTCTTTACTGTATGTGTGTGTGTGTGTGTGTGTGTGTGTGCGCGTGTGTGTGTGCGTGTGTGTTCCCAGAACCAGTTATGTAATCTATAAGGCCTAGTGCAAAATGATATGTGACAGCACATCAAAGCATTAAACCAGAGTCCTCTAAACTCAGGACCCTGTGTGACCACATGGTCTGATGCTCTTGAAGCTAACTCTTTATATTCCCTCCTCAAATGGTATCTTATTATTTTGAGGAGGGAATTATTTATTGAGTGCTTTCTATGTGTCAACCATTTTACTTAGATTAGTTCTTATTTAATTTAACTTCCCTAAAATAACTTTAATTCATCGTATAACATTCTCCGTTTTGCAGATAAGGCAACTGGGGTCAGAGAGTTTATGTAATTTGCCGAAGTTTATATAACAGAGACCATATTCACACCTTAGTTTTTCTGATTGCAAGCCCGTGCTTTTCCAGCTACAGCACACTACTTTCTGTACTGATGTGTAAATTAGTAAACAAGCAAAAAGAAATATATGTGATATCTTCTATTGTGCTCTTTCCCATTTTGTGTCATGAACCCATTTTCCCCACGTGTGTCTGTCCACGTGGGGTTAACACAATAACATAGATTGGGTGGCTTACGAACAACAGAAGTTCATTGCTTACTCTTCTGGAGGCTGGAGTTCAAAGATCAAGATGCCAGCTTCTTTGAATGTAACCTGTTCCAGGATCATGGACTTTTTGTTGTCTTCTCACATGGCAGAGAAGCTCTGGAGCTTTGAGGGATCTCTTTTTAAAATTTTATTTAATTTTATTATTATATTATTACAACAGTATATAGGATTAAGGCACATATCTGTATATTATATGTTAAGTTTACCACCAACAGTGCAATTCTATTTTTCACCCTATAATTGACCCCTTTTCCCTGATTCACTTCACAGCCTACCCCTCCCCTGTTCCCTTCTGGCAACCACTAATTTGATTCTATAGAAAAAATTGTAGTTATGTTTGATTTGCTTCCACGAAGGATGTCTTTTACGAGAGCAGTAATCTCAATAATAGGGGCTGCTAATCACTACTAGGCACCCCCTACTAGTCCCACTACCACTAGGAGTTAAGATTTCAACATAGGAATTTGGTGGGAGACACAAATATTCAGGCCATAGACTATATCATTAAATGTAGAAGAAAAATAGCGACTATATGTGAGAAATAGGGAAGTCCCAGATGACAAAGTATTGAGACTTATTCCATTGGAAGAAATTATATTAAATACAAACTGCCAGTGAGCTAAAGCAGGAACATGTGATTGTTGGAATCTCAACCCATATCAGTCATCTGATGAATAGAATATAAACATTTCACTCACCCACTTTTGAGTATCTGACACATTGAAAAAGGTATCTTTGCATGCCCCAAGAAGGAAGATTTTTAGAGAACTTTATATTCTGCAGTTAACAAAATGAAAGCAATAGGGTTAATTTTCCAAGAACAAATAATATTATATAGGTCATAATTTTCAACCTCCCCCTTAGATACACACACACACACACACACACACACTCAAAAATCCCTATGAGGGGTGTACTCACGATCACCCCTTGACAATCACTGGGCTATATGTAAAAAGGGCCAGTTCTGAAGCTAATATTAAAAATCTTACTATATACTACACCAGACTGTGAGGAATTTCCTTAAATATAGGTCTCAATAGCCACACCTGCAACATTAGAGCTCGCAAGAACTACTTCAACAGTGTTATGAGGAAAGGACCTGATATGTTGGCCTTTCTTCCCAAAGACCAGAACTTCAAAGCCAAGAATCAGACTTAGGTCGTTGCAGATGAGAATTTCTTTGGAGGCCTTCATTCCTCAGTGAAAACTACAACCATGTTTGTGGTCCTTGGGATAAGGAATGGGGATGGCAGTGGGGAGGAGAAAGGCCTGTCACTATACACACTCCCTCCATCATGTCACTTGTTTTCTTTTCTGGTAAACTGTGTGTAAAAGGAAGACAGTAAACAGCTACCTTTTAGGGGAAAATCACAAAATGCCACCCAAAGTCCTAAGGGGTGTGGAAGAGAAAGAATACTCCAGTGTTGCTTGTCCCTGAAGGAGCTTAAGCAGCTGAGTTAGGGACACTAGCTTGAGTCCAGTTTCTTCTTTAACAATAGCTGATGATGTCACTTCCCTCACAGAAGGTGAAGGGTATTAGAATAGGAAAAATCCCTCCTTGTTTGATATTAAGTTTCTACCTATCAAAATGCATCTTTCGAGATGACTCAGTGCCCTTTGCTGGCAAGCATTCTTAACCCAATATTGTATAAAGAGATTAAATGTAAATTAACATTGTTAGATATATACAATCATGTACAAAGTATTTTTTCCCCAAATCCCTGTGTCCATGAATATAAGTGCAAGTCAATGACAAAGAATAAGGAGGGGACAGGAATGGTCAAGTGTGTGTGTGTGTGTGTGTGTGTGTGTGTGTGTGTGTGTGTGTGTGTGTACATTAGTCCTGTTCTCTGTCATGTTACCCTGCTTTTCACCCCCTCTCTCTGATATTCATTCTAGATTCCTCTGGTGACCCTTTCTCATTAATAATAGCTAACCTGACTTTGGAACTTCAGTATTTTCCCAGCCCTTGCGCAGACATTATTGTGTGGGGGCTCAGAACAATCCTGGGCATCCCCTTCATTTTTCAGATGAGGTGAGTGACTTGCCTCTAAACACTGCTTAGAGGCAAAGTGAAGGCTTACACTTGCTTTTACATCAAATCTCTTGGCAGTCTTTCCTCTGTACCTTGTTCACTCAGGCATAGCAATCTATTCCAGGACACTGCTGATCTTGGCCAAGTTACCCTTTTCCTTTTCGTCCTTCTGTTCCACCCCCTCCACCACCACTAGTAATTGCTCTCTGCATTTCTCAGTCACAGCATTTGGCCACTTCCTCCTCCATCTTAAGTACATCTACACTTTTTGAGCACTTTCAAATTTACTTTGAAAAGTTTACAAGTGGGAAAGACCCTTATACTTTTCTACTTTTGATTTCTCCCTGACTTGTGGCAAACACCTACTTGAGAAACTGAGCATCCTTGCAATCACAAATCACACAGTAGGTTACATTTTTATTTTGGTTCCCATTATGATTTCTAATTATTAATCTGTCTATTACAGTATATATGGAAACTAGAGAAAATGGGGAAAATGCCACAAATTACTTCATGATCCTAACATAGTCCTGTGTGTAGTCTATTTTAATCATGATGATGTTTTAGGAAAAATTTGACTCTCCACTTACTCCTATAATTACCACACTATTTTTGCACTTAGAATGTCTTTGAAGCTAACGTTCCCTTTTCAAGACACTACTGTCAATTCATGAGCACAGGGCATCATTGACTACTCTGCCTTGTCTATTAGAGAGTAATCACAAACCCTTTTTTGTTTAAAGGACTGGTCAGCTTTTATAAACAGTTCTATTGCCCACTAGGTCAAGGAAGGCCTGTATAAGGGGAGCATTTTGACGTGCTGATCTTTGGATAACAATAATTGTGCTTAACCAAACCCAGCCTTGTATAGATCTGACTATTCAAAAGTTCTTTACAAGTTAGGCAATTTCAGAATACATTTTCTGTTCAGAGAAGAGCTTACTTAGGGATAGAAGGAATATATAAAATTTGTCTATATATTTAGAAATAACTCTTTGCAACTTGATTTAAATTTCTGCAGGTTTGGGTATATATTTAAATGCATGTCAAGACATGACACAGATACAATGTTTTATGTTAATGTACGTCTAGTGGTAGCGGTTGGTGATGTGTAGGTGGAAGATATATCAGAATCATCTGCAGAAGGCTAAATATATAACAGATGAATCATTTGATTTAACATGTATAAAGAACGACTATGTGTCAAAAGGAAAGCATAAACAACCCAGAAGAGAAATGGGCAAATAATTTGAACAGGTGATGCAGAAAAAATTGATTCCATTGTAAAAATATGAAAAAAATGCTCCATTTCACTTATAATCAGAGACATGCAACTTAAAACAACAGAGGTACTATTTCACATCATGAGACTGGCCAAAAGTAAAATGTCTGACAAGAGCAGTTGTTGGAAAAGAGCTTTCATACACATATGATAGAAATTACAAGGCATATTTTGGAGAATAATTTGTCAATATCTAGAAAAGTTGAAAATGTTCATATTCTAAGACTTTGTAGTTTACTTCTAGAACATACCTCAAGCAATCTTTCTCAACGAAGGTTCTTCATCTGAGCCATAGAACACAGACATTACTTGAGTGACTCTTTTCTCAACTCTCCCAAGGACTGTGTGAAACTAGTATCATTCTTATCATTCTATATGCAGAAAAGATACTTCATTACATACGGTGGTTGTACTTTGACATTACCTTTTATCTTGTTAAATTCAACTGAGAATGACTTTCAAGGAATTTCCCAAACATACTTACAATACAACACTACCAACAATAATAATTAAAAAATGGAAAAATTTTATTCTTGTGCAAAGGAATAATAAATAAATTACCATAAGCCTATAGAATGGGAATTACGTAGTAGTTTAAATAAATGTATCAAGTCGATATGTATAGATAAATCCTGAAAATGTAATGTTGATTTGAAAAGAAAAAATGCCATAGATAGTATCTAAGTATGATATCATTAGCAAGTTATTTTATAAAATACATAAACTAAGCTATATATTATTTATAAATATCTATTTCAGTGTAGAAATATAGGGCTTAGCTATGTACTAATTCATAATAGTGGCTGCCTTTCTCTTAGAGTTGAAAATAGATCTGGAGGGAGAAGCATAGAAGACAGTGACGGTCTTTGGGTCTGTTCATGAAAAGTCTGGCTTTCCTTCTAGGTACATGGTAGGACTGTACTCCTTTACATTATTTGAAGTTATCAGAGATCTTACCTTAGCCAATACAATGTGAATGGAAGTGTTTCTTCTAGGTGAGCAATTTAGGAACCATATGTACAACTATGTTCTTTTTCCTTTTGCTGTAGTGACTAGTAATATTTCAGATGTCATTGATTCAGTTTATGTCATCAGTCTGTGTCATGGAGTGAGGACAATGTACAATAGGGCTCTCAGATGACCCATTGTGAGCTAAAGGCATGATTGACAAATAGACCTTGTTATTTTCAACCACTCAAATTGTATAATGGTATGCTTGTTACTGCGGTATAGCCTAGCCCATACTAACTAATGTAGGGACTTCATCTTGATCTGTAATGTTTTGTTTCTTCTCTTTTGTTTTTCAGGTATAAAGGACATATGACTGAATGTTTACATTTGTTCATTTTGACTGGAGAGTACATGAGTGTTCTTGTATTTTGGTTATTAAAAGAAAATAATCAGGAATGATTTTCTGCATAAGACACTTGACATGCAGGGGATAGGAGTGATGTAGAAGGCATGTGAACTTGAATAAACTCCCAGATGAATTTGATAGGCTTCTCTACCTCTTTGTTCTCTGATCTAAAAGGTGACTCCTTCATTTTATAAGAGAGGAAACTGAGGCTCAGACATAATAAGTATCTTACTCTTCATCAAAGACCAACTCAATGCTATAACTACTAGGCCTTGCAATAATAATGTTGACTCCAATCCAATCTTGTTACAGGAAACACTCCTTTTTTTTTTTTTTTTTTGTACTTTATTTATTTTTTTTAGTTGTTCTCATTGGTTGTTCCCTCTGGCCCAGGGTCTTGAATCCATGACCTTGGGATGTACGTGGTTCTGCTTCCAAGGAGTACTAGACTGCTAGGCCACCAGGGAGCATCCAGGAAATACTCTTAGGAAGATTTTTCTGTAATTATTGTAACATTACTGTCCAGGACATTGTCCATTATATTGCACAATTGTTCGATATGAGAAAAAAATATTTGTTTGTTCCAGGAAAGTATGTCCTATTGTGAATAATTGGTAGGCATCCACCCTTCTTTATACTTTGTTTCCCTTTTTGTTATGGTTGCCAGGAAGCTCAAGGAGGAATGCATACTCAGCTGGTGTGGTATGGCAGCCTTTCTGCCTTGCTTGCCTCTTACATTTTTTTTTTTTTAAAGGAAAGGAATGAAGCTAGTAGGTAGGTAGGCAGGAAGAGAGAGGAGGAAGAAGCATTTTATTCATTTTATTTAGTTGCTTATCTTTGTTGGTCCCCTTGGTCCTGGGATGTGAACAGGTCCTAGGGAAGTATGTGGACTGTGCTCACCGGTAGAATTAACTGTTACTCCACCATGGTGTGCCTGCTTCCTCTTACTTTAAACAGTCCCGATACTAACGCTAGTATATGTGCTTTGTTTAAGCTATCAGAAACCTCTTCAGAAAACAAAAGCTAAGAAAGTGTGAATCCTCTATCATATTACCTCCTTTGTAGGCTCTCTCTGTTGACTGGGCTTCATTTCTCTTACAAGAGAACCTCAAATGTCTTAGAATCCGGCTCATCAAAACTTAGCATAGTCTCTCTTCTAAGTAAAAGCCTGATTTAATATGGTGAGTCTCTCACCTGAGATTACTTCTGATTTCCCACATCTGTACAACAAGGGAGTTCCCTCTGCAGATATTTATTTTTGAGTTTATTTCCTATTTCTAAAGCAGATGTTTCCACTGTGAGCTCTTTTTTCCTTTCCATACAGCAGTTTATAGTAAATATCCAAATGAGAAACCCAGAGTCAAGATCATTCAGAGGGCTCAATAACATACCCAACCTGTACATTTAAGCAAAGAAGTCATTCAGTAGTGAAAAACAGCCTTGTGCCAGGAGACAAGATACTTCGATTCTATTTCTAGGAGGATTATTCTCTTATTCTGTGACTTGGCCTCAGTATTTGACTTCATTTCTATATATTATATGTCTTCTAACTTTCTAGATAGTCTATTTTGAAAAATTAGAAATAATTACTTTCTGGTATTATTTTAAGTTCTCGAAATTAAAAAGAAAAAAGAAAATATTCAAGGTTTAAATAAGACCAAAGAGAGAGCTACAATAGTGCACTTTGGCAAGCATGTGATCAAAGACAGGCGGTGGAGGAAATCAGTTCCCCAGGCATGTAATGACTTGTGATATAGGAATGAAATCCTAAGTCTCCAGGGTGGAACTCTGGATGGTGATGTGAGGGTAGGATGATTTCAGACATGGTTCTTTTTCAGCATTCCGAGAGCAGCTTGATTTTATAATGGAAAGGAATGAGAGAGGTAGAATTCATACCAACATGATCAGCTAAGTTCCTGTTTCCAAACTAATTCTCTAAAGAAAGCTGTATTAAGAATTGTTCAGTGGGAATACCTGGTGGTCACATCTAGAAAACTAAGTATTCTCTTTCTCTCTCTGTTGGAGAATCATAATGTATGTTAATATTTTAGTGACTGAGAAGTCCTGCAGAAAAGAAGCTTGTTTTAACTTTGTTTAATACACTGTTCATGTTTTATTTGAGCATGGAACACTTTTCCGGTGCACTTTTATCAGCATGTTTCATGTCAGCTCGGAGAATGTTGCCTTAGACGATATCTTGGTGTCACGAGGCCTGGACTCGTGTGTGTGTCTACTAACACAGTGCTGCTAAGTAACTGGGGTCAAGCCCACGAAGGTCTTGATTTCACCACCTGTAAAATGAGGGTGATAACATTTGTCCACACTTTCTAGGTATGAGTTAGATAGTGTCCATGCGGGTTTGACTACTTTGTAAACTAGGTTCTGTAGAATCAATGTCACTATCTCAGTCATATAAACACATAGGCTAATAATCACTAGATGTAACAAATCTGGACCTAGTAGATATTCCACATTGAGCTTTCTAGCCTGGTCTCAGAAGGGATTTATATAAATAACATGCACTTAGGTAAGAAAACGCATTTCATGCTGGTGTCTGTTTCAAACATAGATGATAAGAGAAGAAAGGAAATAAAGAGGAATGGACAAAGTGAAGACATTAGAAGGTACAGCAGCAATAACAATAGTTAACATCTTTCGAGGATGTACTATGTTCTAGGTATTGTGCTAAGCAATTGAAAAGCACTGTATTTAACCTTATCTCATTTAATCATCACCAAAATCCTGAGAAGACATGCTTATTGTGACAATATTGAATTTTAGAGATGTGAAACAACTTGTCCCACCAAATTCACTCTGGTATTAAATGACAGAGCTGAAATCCGACCCGGGCCTGTCTGACTCCAAATTCCACACTACACTAGTGTTTCCTAAAGCGGTGCACATGAGATGATCTTAGATGATCCAAAATATATTTTGATTTTAATAGTTCAGCATTTTAATGTATATTAGGGAAATATAATATGCATCATAAGGTCAAGGTTTCAATGAATATTTTAGATGAGAAGAGGCAAAAGTTTTTAAAAAGTATGTTTTAAAAAATATTATTGTATAGGTGGTATGTGGAAATATAAAAAAATCACAAGGGTGTTGTGCTAGTGACTGAAGTTGGAGAATGACTGTAATATACCCTTCCCCACAGAGATAGTAGAGGCAGAAAACCAAAGACCAGCTGGATTAACTTTAGCAAGGCTTTGAGTTTGTTTTTGTCCTCAAACAAAAGTGTCCTCTACAGGGTCTTCAGAAGGAAGTGCAAGAGAGAAAATGAAGTTCTGTGAACGCTGAAGGTTGCTGTGTTTACCTGGACGGGGGTGGCGGTGGGACTGAGGGAAATATCTGTGATAGTGAGTCTGATTCACAGAAAATCACAGACTGACAAGCACTACCTCCTGCAGAGAAGGAAACATTTGAAGCCTTGGCAACCCTCTCCCTGACTTCCCAACCGTGCTCTGGCCTGGCTCAATTCTCAGTTCTGCGAAGAACAGGGGTGGGAGTGGATCTTATTCAAGACTTGGTGGTTGCAAAGCTAACTCACTCAGCTTATTCAAGCCAAGCGGGGGGCGGGAAAGGAAAAGGCAATGGGAGACTTTGAGGGACTTGCTTGGTTTCTTATAGACCACAGAGGGGTGTCACAGGAATGAGAATCAGGACCCAAGATTTCTGTCTGCTTCTTTAAGTGGCTCATCTCTGTTTCTCCAAGATTCTGCTTTATCTTCTCTTTTTCACAACGTTATCTGATATGACCATCTGAGCCCTAACTTTACATCTCTTCACAATTCAAGCCTCTAAAGGACAAGTACCCAGCATTTCTGGACCTCAATTCTAAATTGCCAGAAGAATCAGATTGGCCCAGCTTGAGCCCAAAGTTCATGGCTGTGCAGTGTGTTACAGCCAGAGCACAATGGCTCTTCTGAAATCCAGCATCTGCACACTAGTTGGTATTGGGTCCTGTGAATTCTAACAGACAAAACTTGGGGTGACGTCATGAAATTATGATCTCTAAGGTCTCCAGTAGTATTTTAATATTTAATGTTTTAGATAAACGATTAAATTTCCTGAATTGGTAGCAATGTTTTTTTGTCATTTTACCAACTCTGGTCTCCTTGAGGTTTGAGGGTGATGGATACTCACTGAGTGATGAACCTGGAATCATTTGGGATATAAGGAAAAAGACTTAAGGAACTGGATAATCAGGAATGGTTATAGAGTGCCCACTGGCATTGTACATCCATTGGCTCTGGGAACGACTGAAGTGATGATGTTGATTATGATCATGATGAGAGTAATAGTGATAAAAAATGAGAAAGATGGGCCTCATGAAAATACCTAAGAATATATATATAGAGAGAGAAAAGAAGCACAGATAGACATTTTAGTCAGTAAAAAAAGAATCCTCAACTAAGGATTCAAAGATTTGAGTTCTACACTTGACTTTCTCCCTTGACTAACAGATTGACTTAGCTAATGAATTTACCTATAAAATTAGAATGAGCCTCCAGAAAATTTTATGACTCTGAAATCTATACCCTTACGACTAGAAGCAAAAGAGGATCTTGGAATGAATAAGATAATCAGAACCAGATGAAGATAAGGAGGATCTGATTTCTTAGAGGAGATGACTTCTCAAGAGAGATTTGATAAAGTTTAGAACAGGTGTTGATAGAAAGGAAAAGGCAAGGTTTGGAAATAGATCATGGTTTAGGAGTAATCTTAATTGTGTGTACATCTCTGGAGTAATGAGAAGTATGTACTGGCGAAAGAACTCTGGACCGAAATGTGACTTGGGTAAATCATTTCTTTTTTCTGGGTCTCAGTTTCCTCCAACTCTCTTTTTCAGAAAAAAAAAAAAAAAATTGTTTAGGGAAGGAAATGGCTGGGTTAGTCTATTGAAGCAGAGTCTGATTTGAAGTATTAAAAAAACTAAGGTGGGTTGGAGTGAAAAAGACTGATGAGGTATCTTGAAACCTGTAGTAAGGAATTTCCCTAGTTTAGAACTTTGCAATTGGTTTTTACCATTAAAATCCCTTTGGTTTTTACCATTAAAATTCCAAGATAGCAACCCTCCCTTCCTCTTTGTAAATATTGGTTAACTTATTGAACTTGACTTATGGGAAAGGAATAAAGATTGGGACAAATCATTCTCACGTTAGCAGCAATAGCTAGTCTAAGGAGGATTTCAACAGTGCTTAAATACAAGACGATAGTATCATGGCAGGCAAGTAAAGAAGATGAATCACAGTCCTACAGAGAAACCAAAAGAGGCAATTTCAAAGAAAAAAAACCCTTCCAGTGTGCAGAATCACAATCTCTGAACACAATAACATGCTCGGGGCAGTCTTTCATGACTGCATGACTTCAGATGAAGAACCGGCTGGTGAGTTGAGAGCTGCATTTGCCCTCAGAACTGAAGGGAAGTTAGAGTGTTGGTTGACAGTAGCCTGTACTCACTTATTTTTCAAGTAAAATCTTTATGTCTCCTGGCAATCTAACTGAAAGGAATTCTTAGTTCTTTGGGTTAAAAGAATACATTGCTTAATGGAGGTAGAAAATAAAAGGGAAATAGAAAGAATGCAATGAATGACTTACTTTATAACTATATTAAAGTGGGAGGACTCTGGTGAAATAGAATCTAAGTTTTCTTTGAAGGAGTTTGGTGTGTTTTTCCTGTATAATACTGATACCAGAGTACCAGTTGTTTTGTTTTTGAGAGAGAATGAATGAGAAAAATGAAAAACATTGTTTCCTCTAAGATAAACGCCAAGCTCTGTTTTACTCTAAGGAAAGAAAACTGTTTCTCTGGGATTTTTTTTTTCTTCACCCTTCTTGTCTAATCCAGGAATGAATAATGAAAGGGGGGACATAAAAGAAAGCCAATATTTACTGAAGGTCTTTTGTGTTGCTAGGTACTTTCTCATCTACTGTTTCTTTTCATCTGTACGTCTTTACAGATGAGGAAACTGGAAGGTCAGAGTCTTTAAGTAACTTCAGTTCTCACCATTAAAAGTCAGAAGTAGGTTTTGATTCCAGTTCTCCTACCAAGCCCAATTTTGCCACTGACAGGCAGCAGGCCATTAGCTACCAGGGGCACTAGACGAGTCGACTGGCTTAGAGAGAAGTCGTCAAACTTGAGTGTGTAGCAAAATCTCATGAAGAGGCTTCTTTAAATCCAGAACACTAGACTTCACTCCCAGAGATTCTGATCCTGCAGATATGGAGCAAGGCCCAATAATTTGCATTTCTAGCAAGTTCCCAGGTGATGCTGATGCTGCCAGTCCATCCAGGACCATACTTTGAGAATCACTGACTTAGAATGAATATATACCCAATAATGAAAATCTCTCCCATTCTAATGGCAGTGGAGTTAGGGAAAGTGGCACTGTCACTTTTGTTTTTGAAGGCTAGCACGTCCCCCAAACGTTCTTAGAATTCTCCATTTTTTTGAGAGAACCATGTTTTCTTAGCTTTTGGTTCTGTGGCAAGATTTCACCAACAAAAAAACCCCATCTTCATTGGCTAACATATATAGTAACAATAGATCTTCATTTTCCTGGATTCTATGTTTACAAATTTGTCCACTCATTGAAATTTATTTGTAACTCCAAAATTAATGCTCCAGTGTTTTCATGGTCATATGCAGACATGTGCAGGACTGTGAAAAAATTGAGTAACCCAAAGCACAGGATCATCTGAGGTCAAACAAGATGATGCTCTATCTTCTTGCTTCAGCTCTCATTCTGTAGACAAATATCTTATTTGCAGTCTAGTTAGTGTCTATTTTCACAGTTTTATGCTTTTTGCTGGTGATTCTGCTATTGTAAAAAGCTTCCCAGCACAGTGTGGAAGTGCTGTTATACCTAATGAGAAAACACATGCATTAGATAAGCTCTGTCCAGGCATACGTTACAGTGCTATGGCTGTAAGTTCAATGTTAATGAATCAACAATATGTAGTAAATATCTTTATTTAAAATTTTTTTTAAAAATTTCATTGATTGCATTATAACGTTATATGGGTGTATGGTGTGGATCATTATAAGTCAACATGATTAAGTTTATCGATAATGTATCTTTAAGCTGAAATACCCATACGTGATCAGTTGATGAAAGTGTTGTGACCAGAGACTTATAGGAAATAAATAAAAAGAAAATAAAATCACTGCATTGCCCTGAGTATTTCAGTATTTACAGTGACTTCAAAAAACATAACTAGCGTGAAAAATGAGAATTGATAAGCTGTTGTAAGGTGCAGGAAAGAGCTACAAAAATCACGATAAGAAAAAAGGGAGGATGGAGAACTTGAAAACTGACTCAAAGACTATCAGATCTGGCAAATGCAAATACAGTTTCTCCTGACATTTAAAAGTAGAACATTCTTATTTGGTATTATTTTGCAGGTTATATTATGGGTGTGGGAATGCTATTCCCATTAATTTATACGGAAATTTTTTTTCACTATTCCTAGACCCAAAAAGTAATTGTACCAAATCATACCAAATAACAGTGTTCTACTTTGAATACTGAGTGGGTGGGGGTTGCAGGGTGGTGGTGGGAAATGGCTGCAAATGTATATATGGTATGTAAAACCCTGCTCTTTCTCTACTTATTTCATATGCAGATATAAGAAAATACTAGTGATAACAGATATAGTAACATCTCAGTCACCTCTTTAGTTTCCCTATAAATAATAAATTATGTTTAAAGAGCGGATCTGATGCCCATCGCCTTACCAACTCATCTTTTAAGAATTGTCAAAGCTCTCTGTATTAACGCCAGACTTCTCACATTTAGGACCCAGCCTCAGAGGAGGAAGGGCAGGGGCCTCCCAGCTGCTGTTTATCTCACTCCTGTTGTAATCAAAGAACAATGAATCTGCTGATGGAGAGATGAGAATAATACTTCCATTGTAGACATAGCACCAAAGATGGGGCTCTGAACTTGAGGAGTCCAGAGTCCTGCTTCTCTCCTTTGGTTCTGAGTTTTCTTAGGCATTTAACCATTTTTCAAAGATGTGCTGTTACTCTATAAAGTCATAACCAATACAACTCAGAAATATACACACACTAAGAACACAAGTAAATAGCTTAGAACTCAGACCAGACTTCACAAAGAGAACACCCTCCTCACAGGGTTGAGTGGGTATCTCTAGGGAATCCTAGAGTCTGCAGCATAATGTAGCAGGACTGAAATATTCAGGGAGGAGAAGTTCAGCTCAGATGAATGGGTGTATGGGATAGTGACAACACTTTGAGGGAGTCAGAGCAATTACAGATCATTGTCAGTGAAGTATGCTTTTATACTTTTAATAGATATTTTCATATTTTGTTTTTATAGTCTATCTGAAAAAAGGTATGATTTTTATTGTGGCAAAATATATGATTTTTGTATACATTGTCATGATCTTCAATCTGTCACAGAAATAAAACTGAGTCTATGCAATATTTATAGTTCTGTTGCACTCTTACAGTTACAGGGCTGTTGTTGTTTTTTCCCCCTTCTGGAACACTTGATGACCAGTGTGAAAGCATGTCATGCTCATGAGTTTGAACTCTGATGTCTTCTTCTCTTATGCACTTTAGGTTTGCCTTTAGCTGCCCCTTTAGCTGCTTAATGATGCATGCATGCTCCTCTTGTATACTGATCTTCTTGCCTCATCCTTTGCTCTCCCTGCCTGATGGCAACATTCATGTTCCATGAATAGAGTGCACAATGTTTGCAGTTGAAATGTGCCTGCGGTGACAGTTCTAGCAGTTGGTCAGCCTGGGCTTGTGACTTGAAGTTAGCAGACAGAAGGTGGAATACAGTGGAATGACTGGGAAGAGGAAGAAGGAGAGGGCATCAGAAACTATCCTGTTACAAGTAAGATCCTTTACATATTCAGAGAACCAAAGCTCCAGGCCTGTTCTCAAATTGCTTAATTTGTTGTCCTTTGATTTTCATGTTCACTTGGACTCTTTTCTCCCTAGTCATTTTTATTATTTTTTCTCTATGCATCTCATTTCTTATCATCTAGTGCTTCCTTGCTGGTGTTCATTTTATACCTAGATCTTTGAATCCTTCAACTTCTTGACAGTTTCCCATTGCTTTTCTAGAATCTAAAGCCCCTATCTTCATTCAAAACCCTCATAAAAACCTAGAATAATAATTACAGTTACGCATAGAGTTATGCGCATGATGCTTTCTTAGGTACTTTACATTCATTAGCTCATTTAATTCTTCTAACACCCATATGATAACTTTAGTGGAACTCCTATTCACCGTAGGAAACTAAAGCACAGGACAGTTAAGTAACTTGATGAAGGTCGCCCAGCTGGGAAGTACAGAAACAAGGATTCAAGAGAAGTAAAAACAGGATCTTGAAGAGATATTTATACACTCATGTTTGTAGCAGCATTATTCACACTAGTCAAAAGGTAGAAGCTACTCAAATGTCCATCAATGGTTGAATAGGTAAGCAAAATATAGGTGCTTCCTGGTGGCTTAGGCGTTAAGTCAGTGACTCTGGTATAGTCCACATAAAGCCCAAGGACCCAAGTTTGAGATTCAGGCCTAAGAGGAACAACCAAAATAAACAAATGAATAAATAAACAAAAGCTTCTTCCTCATCTGTCTTCCTGCCTTCCTGCCTGCTTCCTTCCTCTTAAAGAACAAGAAGTATATATGCACGATTGAATATTATTCAGCCTTTTACAGATGCTGCAACATGGATGAACCCTGAAATATGTTCAGTGAAGCAAGCTAATCACAGAAAGACAAATATCGCTTGATTCCGCTGCTCTGAGTTACCTAGAGTCATCAAATTCAGAGGCAGAAAGTAGAATGGTGGCTGTCAGGGACCAGGGATAGGGATAGGAATGAGCTGCTCTTTGATGGGTGTAGAGTTTCAGTTTTACAAGATGAAAAGAATTCTGGAGATTGGTTGCACAAGGTGGATGTTCTCAATATGACTCAACTGTATACTTTACAATGATTAAGATGGTAAATTGTATGTTTCATGTATTTTACCACAATAAAAAAAAATCTTTTATGTGACAAGATGTCAAAATTAAGTTTTGGCAGAGGAGTATTTCCCAGAATGTTTCTCCAACGTTCTCCTGTTTATACAACTCTGTGAAAGCAGACGTAGATCTGAGCTCCTGCCCAGTATAAGCCTTTGGCAGAGAAAGGTAAATCTTTCCCCACAGGAGACAACCAGAGAAAGACAAAGCCTTGAAGAACCATGGAAAAGATCAAACAGAAAATAGGGGAAATAGTGCCACGTGCAGGATACCTGCCACAGGCATCAGTTTGTGGTGACCGGGGCACAGGATCTTCTTGTGTCTGACAGATAATCTGAAGGCAGAATAAGGAAGAGTGGAGAGAGTGCAAGGGTTCTGGCCACACACTAGCTGCAACTGGTTGCCTGCCTCAAAGGAGCCTGGAAGGAAAAACCACCCGATGTGTCTCTCAGAGGACGGTCACAACAGCAAGTGCTGAACAAGAAGAACCAGAAAAACGATTCTTGAAACCTCGTTCAATAACTGGAGAAAAATGCCTAGCAGGATTCAAAGACTGACATTCTGCAAACAAAGATGACAGAGTGGAACCAATCATCAGGTCTCAGACAGACCCCCGCCCCCTCTCCCCCACCCCCACCCCAGCAACCTGTGGCAGAAGCTGAAGAGACACTGTGATAGTGGATCAAAGTCTTGAATCCTTGGATGCCAGGTGGTGATCTGGCCTTGGCCTTGGCTCACGACAATGAAAGAGGAGCCAAGCAAACAAGTTGTAGGGGTTTGATTTCAGAGTAACCCTAACCAACTGTCCAATGTGAAACTCCTTTTTCAAAGCATTGTCGCTCTCAGGCACTGCAGCTAGCAACGCCTCACTGGACACACAGGTGAGAATTCCCTGTCTTGCTCATAAATTCACCTTATCCCCTTCCCCCAGACACACTGAAACATTGCTTTATTAATTAAGATGGTATAGATTTGCCCTATATATTGCTGAAGGGGTCCCTTTTAAGAGCTTTCTTTATTTCTTCCTCCTCCCCTCCCCCTCCATTTCTTTTTTTTATTATGACAAAGTGAGCATAATCTAACATCAACCATTTAAATCATTTAAAAGTGAATGTAACTATCAGCAACATCTATTTCCAAAACTCAGTTGTAGCCCCACACAGAAACTCTGTAACCATTAAACAATAACTCTGTATTCCTTCTTCCCCAGCCCCTGGCAAACACCATTTATTTTCTGTCTCAATGAATTTGCTTGTTCTTGGTACCTCATATAAACTGGAATCATACGATAGTTGTCCTTCTATGTTTTGCTTAGTTCACACGTATAATGTCTTCAAAGTCTATCTTTGTTACAGCATGTGTCAGAATTTCAGTGTTTTTTGTTGTTTTTAGGCAAGGCAAGCAGGAAGAGAGAGAAGGAAGAAACACTTTTATTTAGTTGTTCATTTTGGTTGCCTCCTTGACCCCTCCCACCCCTGGGTGGAAAACCAGGCTCCTTGGGATATATGTGGACTGAACCTTTTTCAAAGGTTGATTAATGCTTCATTGACCGTATACAGCACATTTCATTTATCCATTCATCCGTCAGTGAACATATGGTTGTTTCTACATTTTGACTATTGTGGAAAATTCTGCTATGAACAGGGGGGCTAAAATATCTGTTCAAGATATTTTCAGTTCCTTGGGGGCATACATAGGTTGACCATATTTCCTTGAGACAAAAACAGGACACTGGAATGGCAAAAAAGGACAGGATGATGCACTGGTGACTAAGGAGAGGGGAGGAGGCAGAGCAGAGCAGCCAAGTCCTCTGTGATGGCCATCAGTGATTGCACAGTAGGGACATGTGGCCTGGCGGGACTTCCTAGAAAAACCAGGACTGGTGCAGTGAATTTTGGCACCTTAGTCAAAAACCAAAATTGGTGCTCCTGTAAGACCTGCTCTAAATGTCCTGCCTAAAACATATGCCGCTTTAACCATCCCAGTGCCAGAAATGCCCAATAATCCCCACTGCCAGAGATAGCCCCCCACAGTACCAGAGATAATAACCTCCATAGTGCTAGAAATAACTCATCGTATTTGCTTGCAGCTCAGCCACACTGTGATGTTCTGCTTCCTTTGAAGAAACAGGCTGCGAGCTGGCAGCAGGCAGTCCTCTTCCCACAGGGCTCCTGTTTCCTCACCAAGGACAGGAGCATCCGTAGCTGGCACTGACCCACAGTGAGTGCCACCAAGGGCCATCTTTAACACAGGATGCAAGGGGCAACTGCTTTTGAGCCCCCTCAACAGACTGGGCCTGTAGCAACTGAACTGCCCCTGTCGCCTCGTGTTAAAGATGGCTCTGGTGATGTGCTGTTGTGGAGAAGCAGTTGGGTCAATCTCCTTTGAAGGAGCACAGGCCACATACCTCTGGGTTTGAGTCCCAGGGCTGGGGACAAGCAACCAGTGTGAATAACTAAATAAATATAAAATAAAAGGATGCTTCCTCCTACTGCCTGTCTGCCTGCTGGCCTTCATTTCTGCCTGCTCCTTTCCTTTCAGAAAAAGATGGTCCTGGTTTATTAAAAATGGGATAAAATTGACATTTATATTAAAACAATAGGATGGTCTGGAAATATGAAAAAAAAAAAAATGGCACTGTCCCATTTAAAATGGTATATATGACCAACCTAGTTATATACACAATCAGTCTAGTTATATATCCAGAAATGAAACTGCTGGATCATATGGCACGTCTATGTTTAGCTTTTTAATTTGTTTTAATTGAGATATAACTGATATTCATTTCAGGTGTACAGCATAATGATTTAATATTTGTATATATTGTAATATGAGCACCACAATACGTCTAGTTAACATTCATCACCACACACTCACAAGTGTTTTTCTTGTGATAACTTTTAAGATCTATTCTCTTGGTGTGCCCTGGTGACTCAGGTGCTAAGCCGGTGGCTGGGACAAATACCATGTAAAACTCAAGGACCCAACTTCATGACCACGGGCCAAGGGGAGCAATAAAAATGTGCAAATTATTTATTAAATAAATAATGCTTCTTCCTTCTCTCTTTTTCTTCCTGCCTGCTTACCTTCATTTCTGCCTGCTTCCTTCCTCTAAAAAACAAACATAAAACAACGAAAAAACTCCTCAACAAGTTTCAAATACACAATATAGTGTTATTAACTATAATTATCATGCTGTACATTATGCTCCCTAGGACTTATTTTATAACTGGAAATTTGTCCACCTTTATCCAATTTGCCCCCTCCCCTCCCAACTCTGGCAACTACCCATTTGTTTTCTGTGTCTATGAGCTTGGGTTTTTGAGAACACCCATTTGCATTGGTTTTCTCTCCTTCTCTCCCTAATACTTTCACTCATAAGCCTTGGTCTGAATTCTTATTTTCCAGAAAGGACACAGGCTACTATAGTAACCTAGACTTTTGATATCTCTTGTAATTTATTTTTTAGTCAAAACCAACAAATCTTTTATTGCAACCAATGATATAAGACTAAGAGCAAAATAAATGTTGGAAGCCAGAAAGGGTTTGTCTGTGTGATGAAGATAGAAACAAGTGGGTTTTTTTATATTAGGCTAAACAAAGGCCTAATAGCAATAATCTAAAAATAGCTACAGTATGGAATTAGCTATTTTGAAGTCGCTGTAAGTTGCCTGGAAGCTATAATTTCTCCTGTCATTATACTGCCTCCTCCACAATGTATTGCTCTGTGCAGGGAAAGCTGATTTAATCATTTCTATTATTTAACTGTGTCATATTCCTTTCTCTGGATTCTTTTAAAGTTTATTCATTTATTTGTTTTTAAAGTGCATTATTCAGTGGTTTTCAGTATAACCACAAGGTTGTACAATCATCATCACTACCTAACACCCAAACATTTTCATCACTCCAAATAGAAGCCCATACTCTCTAACAGTCACTACCAATTCTCCCCGCGCCCCCCTTCACCCCCCCGCTCAAGTCCCTAACAACTATTAATCGACTTCTTGTCTATACACATTGGTCTATTCTGAACATTCAATATTAATGGAATCATACAATTTAGAGCCTTTTGTGTTTGGATTCTTTCACTTTACATAATATATTCAAGGTTCATCCATCTTGTCCTATGTATCAATACTTCTGAGGTTCTTTCTTCCTGACACTGACCAATTCTTTGATATCAGTGGGATCACCCTCAATTCAGTTCAAAGTAGAAAGCTAGCTCCTGGAATTAGCATCAGAACTACAGGTTGAAGGCTCAGTCCCACAAGACTGCCCTACTTCAGACACCAACCATAAATGGGTACATTACATTACATCTCCAGGACTTATATTTATTAAACCAAGCATGGACCTCTTCTAAACATGTACCCCTATTTGAATGTGTACATTTCACACCTCTGAACAAGGTACAGGTGAAGTCAGACAGATCCTCACATCTTCTGGTTCCAAATCAATGTGACTGTCTCAAGCAGTGATTTTCATATTGGGAATACAAATTTCTGGGGTCCTTCTGAGACATCTTTTGTGTTTGAAACTCATTTTCATTGTTTTACTTTACTGTCATCATTTAAGTTTGAGAAAGCTGGACCATTTCTTCTATCAAAAGTCAGTCCTTCCACGTGGGGCAGAACTAGATTGTGGAGGCCTGAAACCTATTTAATTTAGGGGCCCTCTTTAGGAAAAAGAATACAACATTACAAATAAAATCTACCTTTTATAAAGAACCCATGCAGATGAGGAGGCCTGAGGCTTCAATTTTATTAGGCTTCAGGATAAACCTTTATCTTCCTGCACCTTGGTCCCCAGTCTCCTCTCCTCTCAACTACTCAAGGACTTTGCCCCTTGGCTTATCCCTTCTGTTTCCTGTGCCATTAATCTTACTCCATTACTATCATTCCCATGCTCCTGCTTCTCCTTTGTGTCATCTACTGTTTCTAGGGGCTTTCTTTGTATTTATTCTCTACACTGTCAACCTTCTTGAAAGGTAAGTCTTCTCCAGCGACTACTTCACCTGCTATTTACTACTTTGCTTGGAGTTCCCACCCTTCCACAGAAAAATGGCTCTATCATGGTTATGAACAGTATCTGGCTCATCTGTTGCTTGACCCATGAATACTCTTCTGTACTTACACAGCTGACCTCTTAGCAACATTTGTCAGACTTCAAGATTCTTCAAATAAGGCAATCTCCTTGGGGGTGGGGTGGGGAGTGATATTCTTTTAAGGGGAACAGTGCCTTTGGGAATTCTCAAATTATAATGTAATTGTTTCATGAACGTGAAGTGCTTACTCTATGACACAGAACCAGAGAGGCTTTGGAGAAAGGTAGCTAGAAGATGAGTGGATGGCCTTGATGCCAGCAGGCACTGTTCTAGGCTTGGCGACAGTAAACCAAACAGACAAATGTAAGTAAGATCCATGGCCCTTGAGGAGTTTACATTCTTGTGAAATTAAAGTATACAGTGTTTGATGGCAGTAAGATCTAGGAAGAAAAACAAAACAAAAAACAAAAAAGGGATTTGTTAACTGAAATAAATCAGAAGGAGAAAAACAAATACTAGATGATTCCACTACTATGTGGAATATAAAGAAATAAATGGACAAAACAAAAACGGATCTTTGGATTCTGACAATAAAGCTGAGGCTATCAGAGGGGAAGGTGAGGGGAGTTAGGAGCAAAGGACAGATGGGGTCCAATGGACAGTGGTGGAAGATCATTAGAACAGGTGATAGTAGTCGAGGTATGAGAGCATAATTTTGAAGAAGAGTGAACCTGCACATCTGAAACATATATTGTTGTAAAACAGTGTGACCTCAATTAGATATATATTTAAAAAAAATTTTTTTAACAGAGAAGTGTAACTCAACTCACTTTCCCACTACGTTAAAGTCATGAAGACCCATTAAAGGCGCCTATATTGCTTGCGGCAAATCTCGACTTGGCTTACACCTCTTCGGAAGGGGCTGGGAAGACACTTAAACTCAGGAGGAAAAAAGCAACTGGTTGCTGGTGAGGTTGGAGAAGGACCTGAAGCAGCCTCTGTGTCACTAGAAACCTGACACTTTTCAGTTTGGTCAGACAATGACAGCCTTGGTTGGGGAATGTTAAGGAAACCTGCCAAGTTTATAGTCTGCCTCTCTCCGCCTAGACAACCTTTGAGCGAGGAGTGTTATCTTTTGAATTTGCAAAAATGAGACAGAGCAGAGGGGGCACTAAGATTTCTCGTTTGTATAACTTGCAGACTGTGTCAAAATGTGTTGCTGAAACTAACTTGTTCTAACCGTGAGAAAGCAAGACTTACCGTAAACAGAAGGGAGGTTACAATTGTGGGATTTAGAATTTGAGGAGCTCCAAAATGACTCCTGTAGATAAGTTTATCTCTGCTCATCAGTGTTTACTCTTGCTGTATTATTTGGTTATTTTTTTAAGAATGAAAATGAATTTTTTTCCTTGTTCTAAAAATAATACATGCCCAAACGAAACAAATTCAAGCAATACAAGAGTATACAATGCTAATAAAAAATATAGACATGTAAATATCAGTAATATAAACATATGAAGTCTTCCTAAATTCATCTACATATCTAACCCTAACCCAATAAGAAAACTACTAGAATTTTTTCAGAGCTAGACAAGGCAATGCTAAAGTAAATACTGAAAAATAAATGTGCAAAAACATGATGAAATTTCTAAAAGAGAAAAACAGCACAGTACAATTAACCCTAGAAGATTAAAATATGTTATAAAATTGCCATAATTAAAAGTTTGGAAGTGGCACAGGAAAAGACAGATTAGTGGTCTAAAACAATACACAGAAATAGACCCAAATGAATACGCAATTGAACATAAAGTAAAGGTTGAATTTCAAAAAAATTGGGGGGGGGAGATTATTAATAAATATTGTTGTATTATTTAGCTTCCTATCAAGGAAAAAATTAGACCCTGACCTCATTCTTTGTACGAACACAAATTCCAAATGAATCAAATATTTAGTTGTTGAAATAAAACCATAACAGTACTGAAAGAAAACATGGGAGAATTAAAAAAACAATAATCTTGGGTAATGTTATGGGCTTAACTGTGTTCCTTCCAAATTCAAGTGTTGAAGTGTTAACTCCCAGGATCTGGAGTGTGACTGTATTCAAATAAGGTAAAATGAGGTCATCTGACACATGCCCTTATAAGAAGAGAAGATTAGAACACAGACACCCACAGAGAGAAGATGAACAAGGAGAGAAGCCTCAGAAGAAACCAACCTTGCCCGACACTGTGACCTTGAACTTCTAGTCTCCAGAAGTGAGAGGAAATGAAATTCTGTGTTTAAACCACCCAGTCTGTGGTGTCCTGTTATGGCAACTCTAACAAACAAAGGTGACTAAAATCAAAGTAAGATACAAAATTCAAAAGCCATAAGAGAAGTAATTGAGAAAATTTTAACTACACAATTTAAAATTTCTGCACAAAAATTAATAGCAACAACAATAAAAAGGCAAAAACTGTGAAAGACAAATAACAAGTTGGGGGAAAAAATTGCACCCAAAATGCTAGCTTCTTTAATTTAAAAAAAAATCCTTATTTCCAGATCTTTCCTCCGCGCCCCCCCCACTCCTGTCCCTCTCCCCCTCTCTCTTGGAAATCTGCAATTTTATGTGCTATCTCCTTAGAGTTTCACATCGAAAATCAATTTGAAATTTAAACACTAACGAGGTAGCACTGCATGGGACCTCTCATTTAGGATCTATGGTCTAGACCACTGTGACAGGGGGCCTTCCCTTCAGCAGGGTAGACCAAAATGGTCTAGAAGTGTCCTTTCTAAGTTCTCACTGCTATTGAGAGAGGCAGAATGGAAATGTCTTCTTAAACACACACGCACACACACACACGCACACACAACTAACACTAACTCTCAAATATAGTACAATTTGGAGCTACATTGTGGAAGAAAACTATTTCCCCATATGCAGTATATTTACTGACCCTTCCCTTTCCAAATGGGAATAGCTTTACATTTTTCATACAGAACTGTGTCAGTTACTTCCTTTTTCTCTAATCTTATGTGGTAATATAAACCTAAGAGGTCTACCTTCATGAGAAACGGGAAGCTTTACAGAGCAGTCTGTTGATAGATGGCTACACTGAGTACCTAAAGCAGCTTTAAAAAAAAAAGAACCTCTTCTCTGTACTTTAAGCCAAAGCACATTCCCAGGCAGAGGTCCCCAGTAGGGAAAGAGGAAATGGGAGGGTTTATAATCTAATTCCTTGAGAATCTTCTCCTATGAGTAAGTGTGAGGTGATGGTAGGGTGGGTAGTATGTCTACAAGTAATATGTGGGTGGGGAGAGGGGTGTAAAAATGTATAATTAAAAATTTAACTCTGGTTAATCTCAAGTAATAAGATTTGCAATGACCTTTCTTAAGAGGAATGAAGGCAAGCAGGCAGCAGGCAGGAAGGAAGAGAGAGGAGGAAGAAGCATTTTATTTATTTAGTAATTCATTTTAGTTGTTCCCCCAAGTCCCAGGCTGCAAACCTGGGTTATTGGATTGTATGTGGGCAGCTCCCCAGGCATGAAGTTAACACCAGAGCCACCAGTGTGTGTCTGATTTTGCTTTTGTCTTCTGTAAATTTTCTCCATGTTTTATAGTGAACTCATGTTGCTTTTATGAATATGAGAAACACCAAAAATGTCATAAAATAATTCGCATGTTAATCTTACCTAACTAGACTATATAAACTCTCAGAGAGAGAGATCATATCTTTTTCTTTTTAAAATAGCTTTTCTATCTCTATAGTTTAGGGTTCATAGTAGGCAATTGAATGCACCTTTACTGATGGTCATTAATTTGGTGTCTTTTCCAGAGCTAGTCCTGATGAAAGGCACCTAGTCAGAAGAAGTCTTGCTGATTTAGAAAGACCATGGTGGAACTGACTGGAAAGCAGAATCTGTGGGTTGGATATGTATTGCCCTACACTGACCTCATAGGCACGTTGTTATGCCCATTGGTTACCAGTCTCATAATGCTATAATCCCAGACTCTACAACTGGAGTCTGTAATTTTAAACTTTAGATAGTATTTACTGGTTTACAGGAGAGTTGCCATTCACAGGTCCAATACAGCACGGAATGAATATAATCAAATCAACTTGAATGTTATTTTATTCAAGAAGCCTTCTCTGATTTCCTGACCTAGAAGTAATCTTTCCTTCCCCTAAATTTCATTATACATGATTTCTACCTCCATATCATCCACCACTTCCTAAATTTGTTTTATAGTTATTGATGTACACATCTCATCTCCCCTCTCAGACTTTGTGTTTCCTGAATCAGGTTTCCTTCTTCGGATATTTTGCTTCTCCTATAATTAGAAAACAACTACCACTGATCAAGAAGTCATTTGGGTTCCAAGTTCTTGTTGTGAACAATCCTATTAAAATCTAATGAAATAATAGCTACTAAGTGATAGAGCCTTGATTCAAACTCAAGCATCCTGGATTCAGGCTCTATGCTCTTTGTTACTGGCTCACAGTGTCCCCAGTAATGCTTCTGCATATTGTAGGCAGCAAAGATGCAGTCAAATCTTGTTAAGTGAACTCATTCATTAATTAGTTGATCAGTGATACAACAAGAATTTTGGTCAGCTAGTAGGAGACCCTCCCAGTTTCAGACACCACCTCTGACCTGAAGCATGAGGACTGCTAAGGCTATAAAGGATTTAGGGCTGACTCTGCCTTCAGGCCATTATCAAGACAAGTTCTACCACTGCGAACATTAATACATTAGAATTAACTTAGGACACTACTTCTCAATCCTAGGTAAACCTAGTGAGACTGAGGACTTCATAAAGAGGAAAGGTTACACATCTCAAAGAACTAAATTAGGTAACTCTTTGAACTTTGCTGTTGTGTAAGTGTGTGTGGAAGGTGTCCACGCACACACAAACACACACCTTGTAGGGTTATTGTCAGACTCAATAAGATAATGTGACATACTCAGGACAATGGTTGGTGCACAGCAAACTCCATGGTCTGCCCTCATTTCCCTTTGCAGCTAATGTGAAAGAAGGCACAAAGCCAAAGGAGAGGTGAATGGATAACAGCTGGCAATAAGAGATATTAGTCAAATTCCACAGGATTATGTGGTTATGAATCAGAGTTGTTAATATCCACTCCCAAGATTTCAAAGAGCAGCTTATAGTATTGTATGAAAAGTTCATCAGGAGACAGATTATGAGAGACCAAATGGAAGAGAGAGGAAATAATTCTTCCTAGCAGAGAGTAAAATCGATTCTTAGGATCCCCTCAGTGTAACAAGTGACTATTTTGGTGGTCAGGACTGGATTTGTCCAGAGGAATCTATGTATCTCACTGGGTCATCTTCATTTTATTGAGGAATAGAAATTGCAGCCACCTGCCAGTTTGGTCATCCCACTTAATGTAATCAGTCCTAGAAAGTTTTTCTCACATTCCAGAAATGCTTGGTTTCCTATCTTTATGAAGTTTTCCTATATGTCTAGAAACCAGTATTTCAGGTCATGATTTTCCCTAGAAATCAACAAATCTAGATGTTTGTCTTCAGAATCTAAAAGGTTACCTAAGTGATATTTTCACAGCCTCTGTCTTCGTTGGCTCCCAGAAGCTCTTAGATACAGTATGCATGCAAGGGGTTGTGTTTTGCCTGCCTGTGGAGCACTTCTAGAAGCACTACCTCTACAAAAGTAAGGGAAGCAGAACTGGGCAGAGGAAGAAGTTGAACTTCCGTGCTGTTGCAACAGAGGCCTCAACTAAACCTATGGAGAACTGGAGCCATGTGCAAAGTAGTCCCCAATTAAAAAAAAAAGTGTGGGTCTTTGTATCCCTTATTGACCAGTCATTTGAGACTGGTGGTTGCAAGTGGGGTTGTAACTAGGTGCAAGACAGCTCTCTTGCTGAGGGTCATTTGAAGGAAGACTGATGTAGGCTGCCAACAGCTAATGTTCTGCACCTGTGGGAATCAGGGTATCTCTATCTTACTGTGTGGCTATGGACTCATAGCCACTCATGTTTAAAGTTCAAGATCTACAGGGAAATTTCAAACTGTCATGATTGTCAGAGAGTAATCATGGAGAAAAAAATGAAATGAATCTCATCTAAGAAAGGGGAGAGAAAAGGGACCTATCGGTGTTCTGCATAGTGATTGGGCTGAGCAGGGGCTGGAGGACACTCGTTCCAGTTCAGCCATGTCTTTGGTTGATGGAGAATTACGTACATTTTCATAACCATAGAAATTAGGGAAGTGCTATAAATGGATTGTTACACCTGTTGTCTGGAATCATAGATAAGGTACAGAGTAGGTCCTCAATAAATGTCTTTTTTAGTTGAATTGCATTGAACTAGTCCGGGAATCCTGAGGGATCCATTGGTTCACTTTGCAGAAAATGGGGGGATTTTTCTTCCCCCTTCATTGAATCCTGTTGGAGTCTAACAGTCATATTTGTAAAGTTTGTCAAGCCCTAGGAAGAAAAGACGAGAAGAGGAGAGTTACAGCTTGGCAAAACAGAAATAAAAAAAAAACAAAACCCACAAAAATAAATAACATCATCCACCCAGTGTTTCTCTCGGTACTGACCCCTTATATTCCATAGCATTTTACTTGTATGTATCACTTAGCATCTCTCTTATGTTAAGGGGGGGTTTTGCTTTATTTCAGTTTTTGTTTGTTTGTAAAGTTGGTGTCTGCTTTTCAACCAGGTTGTAAATTCCTGAAGGGAAGAGCTCAAGACATCTCACCTTGTTTTCCTCACAGTCAGGAATGATATTCAAGAGAGTTAATGCCCAGGACAGCACAGGCAGCAATCAGCTCAAATGGACACTGGTGTATACATAGATCTGAATATTTGTTCTTCACACAGAGACATCTAATAAACAATTGTTGAATCGAATCATTAGTTTGGTAATCCTAGCTCTGACATCTAATGGTTTTCTTTGAGAAGTCAGTCTACTTTTTCTTACCAAAATAGGACCATAACTACTTTTCCTCCTTGATTTAATCCTACAAGAGTCTTTGAATAATTTCGAATAAATAAGAGATACTCCATACCTATATTGTCTAATATGTTACACATACACACTGGCCACATGTGTAAGGTTGCTAGATAGAATATAGAATGCCCAGTTAAATCTTAATTTCAGATAAACAATGACTTTGTAGAGTAAGTGTATCCCATTCAGTATTTGGGATATGCTTATTATTTAAATATTAAAAAATAAAATAAAAAGTTTTAAAAAATGATTTCAGGACAAATCAAAGTTAAACTACAAAATGATCTACTGTTTATGTGAAATTCATAATTAACTGGGCATCCTATATTTTCAGTTGCAAAATCTGGCACTTCTGCATATCTATTTAAATTTAAATGAATCAAAATTCAATAAAAATGCGAAGTGTTGTTTCTCTATATTTAAAATGCTCAATTTAAATGTAAAATGCTCAAACATACTTGGCTAATGATTAACATCCTGAACAACACAGATCTAGAAATTTCCATCTTTACAGACAGTTCTGCTGGACATTACTGTTGCCAAGCAAAAACGAGAAGGAAAGGTTTTGTTATTTTGCAGGTTATAAAAAATTGCATTTGGGACTGGGAAACTGCCAGGAAATCCTGGTAGAACCCTCTAACATAACCAAGAAACCACTGTCTTCATGTTCTGTCTTGTTATTATTACTGAATATGCAGGATAATTGATTAACAGGCAGAAAGCACCTTTGTTACAAATAAGTGAGTAGATACGACAGAAGTAGCTCTTCACTTCTACATTTGTAGATGCAATTGTTCTGAGTTCTCCTGGGACTATCAGGAAATAAGGTAGCTATCAGATCAGAGCAACCTGAAGTTTAAAGGGTTCTAAATGAAAAATCAATGTTATTTGACTTATTAATATCATTATTTTAAAATTAATAATCAGAGAACATCATCAGCTAGAATATCTGCTTATAGTCCAACTCGTGATGAACTTGGTAAACACGGACTGCAGAAATACTCCCTCTCTTAATTAGTCTTTTGGGAAAAACCATGTTTTGAATTGTTGCCTGGTACCCTGGGAATCTTATAAGAAGCAAGAGTAGATTAAGTTCTAGAAGACATAATGCCAAAAGGTGAATTATATATATGGCTCAGTGAATCTTAAATGGAAACTAATGTGCCAGATGCGACCAGCTGAAAAGTAAGAAGACTATATCAAAGAACGAACACCAAAGGCAGAAATCATAAAGGATTTGACATACATATGTTAAAAAGTTGTACATCAAAAATCATAAAATCATAATTAAAGATAACTTAAAATTTAAGATATGCTATATATATGACATATGAATAAGAAAAAGACAAATACCTCAGTAGAAAAATGACCAAAAGATAGGCCATCACAACACAAAAAATACAAAAGGCTAAACATTTAGTGTCTAGAATAGTGCCTGACTAATAGCTAGCATTCGGTAAATAACCACAGTATGAATGAATGCACATTAAAAATTGTTTGACCTTAAATCTGAATAATGTTATGATGCAATGCTCCTTCACTAAAATTATTTAAATATTAAAAAATAAAATAAAAAGTTAAAAAAATTGATTTCAGGACTAATCAATGTTAAAATAATGGTAAAATATCATTTTTACTTTTCAACTCTGCAACAATGAAAAAATAATTTCCAGTGTTGGTAACAGTGAGGGGAAATGTGCCGTATTTACCCACTGTAGATGGGAAGATAAAGAGGTATACATTTTTGGAGTAAGCAAGTTGACAATATGAAAAAGCTTGTCTGAAACATCTAACACAGCAATTTCTAGGCCCAAATCTATATTTAAGGGCAGACTATATGTACTTGCAGTTGCTGTCAGTCATTGGACTATGCCCTCCTGGGCTTACTCATTGGTACACAGCGCTAGGATACATCCAACCTACCTGTTCGTAGAGCTATCCAGGTTGGAGACAGAGAAGAAGTTTTCTCTTTGTTCCTAGCGTGTAAAAGTAGACTCCAGAGATGACAGTGACTATGTCCTTTACTAGAATGTGACCAATATTTAGAATATGAATACGAGATGAAAAGACAGAAAAAGGGAGAGAGAACATTTTGGTGTAATTTGAGTCAATAGTTTGAATCTACTCAAAGGCCAGTCTACATTCTTCCTTTCTGCAGTTGGATTATGTGAGTCAACAAATTCTACCTTTTTGCTAAATTTACCATGAGCTCAGACTTCCTTTATGCTTTTTTTAAGAGAAATAGCAAGGAAGGAAGAGGAGGAAGAAACAACATTACTTAGTGCATTTGTTTTTCGACATGGCCCCGGGTCTTGAACCTGAGTTCTTGGGCTGTATGTGGTCTATACACCAGCATCTCAGCTACCTGAGCTATGAGGTTACATTAGGATTTTCATTTCTGATCAAGGTGGATTAATAAGGACCAAATATATGCTCCTGCATGAAACAACTAAAAAACTAGAATAATTATTTTACATAAATGTTTTGAAGACATTGACACCAGATCATGAAGAACAATGATCTCTGAGAGATGGGAAACAAGTAAGGTAGGCCCTATGATTGCCCAGCTAACTGCCTTGAGAGAATTTATAGAAGGTGGCAAAATGAAATTTAGATAAACCTTTCGATTCCCTGAGGTGAAGAGATGCTGCTGAGAGTGCAGGAAGACCAAGACAGCCAGAGTTTGCTGCGTAGCATACCAGCGAGGAGAGAGCTGCCCACAGAGAGAAAAAAGACTAGCAACTACCGCGATAAAAACCTAGAGATCTTCAGCATCCCCCTCAGTCATTTTAGCAGAATATTCACCAGCACATGAATGTGAAGAACTGTTCATGGTCAAGGAGAGAACCGCCTAAAAGTATTGTGGGAACAGTAACTAGAATTTATGGGACCAGAATAGTGCCTGTTCCTATCAACCAGATTGGCAATCTCGTAATTCACAAGGCATTAGGTTCAGTACTCAAGAGGATCTTGTCTCCTGAATGGAGCAAAATTGGCCCTGAGCTAAATGCACTTCAGATTCTACCTAATACATTTTAAAAACACAATTTGAAAGGATCAAATTGTTTTCAAATAACTGTGCCCCAGAACAAACTCGAGATTATCTATGGAACTCCAAAAATATCCAGCACCCAACAAGGTAAATTCACAATGAATGGCATTAAAAAAAACAATTACTGAGTATACAAAGAAGTAGGAAAATATGACCCATAATGAGGAAAGTAATAAATCAAACTGGTTCAGAATTGATGCAGATTTTAGAGTTAGTAGGTAGAGACATGGAAGATAGTTTTAAAGGCCTGAATTAAGCTTGTAGAAATGAAAACTATGTTTGAGACGATAACTGTATTGGATGGGATTAATGGTAGATTATCCACAATATTTTCAAATGTCATCCATGGTGTAGCATGTTCAGGCCTGTGCCACTTAAGAGCAGAGATACATTCTGAGAAAAATGTTAGGCAATTTTGTCATTGTTTGAACATCATAGAGTGGATAGCATAGCCTACTACACAGATGTAGAGACCACTGTCATTTATGCACCAATGTTGATTAAATATGTTGACAGTGATCCAGCAGCCTTAACCATATGACCTAGTTTAATCTTTTGAGAAAAGTTCCTATTTCCCCACATTCTCATCAGTACTTGTTATTATCCTTCTTTTTGATTATAGCCTTCCCAGCTGATGTAAAAATGATATCTCACTGTAGTTTTTATTTCCATTTCTCTGATGGCTAATGCAGTTCAAAATCTTTTCATGCACTTATTGACTATTTGTATATCTTCTTTGGATAAACATCCATTCAGATCCTTAGCCTAAACATTTGGAGTATTTGTCTTTTTTATTATTCAGCACTAATAATGCTTGTATGTTCTGGATTCAAGTCCTTTTTCAGATATATGATTTAACAATAATTTTCTCTTACTTGGTAGGGTAATTTTCGGTTCTTTGATGGCACTCTTTGAAGCACAAATGTTTTAAATTTCATCAAAGTCCTATATATCTTGTTTTGTTTTGTTTTTGTTATTGCTGGTGGCTTTGTGTCATATTTAAGAAATCATTGCCAAACTAAAGGTCACAAAGAATCATCCTATGTCTTCTAAGTGTTTTATAGATGTTGCTCTCACATTTGGATCTATGATTCATTGTGAGCTAATTTTTGTGTATAGTAAGAAGTAGGTTCATTCTTTTGCCTATGGCTGTCCAGTGTACCAGCACCATTTTCTGAAAAGACTATTCTTTCCCCATTAAATAATCTTAGCATTCTTCTTGATAACTGACTGATCATAGATGAGAGGGAATATTTCTGGAATTTCAGTGCTTATGTATATCAATACTATCCTGTATTGATTATTGTAATTTGTTTTTGAAGTAAGAAAATGTTACTTTAACTTTGTTCTTTTCTAACACTTTGTTTGCTATTTCGTTGAAATTCTGTACAAATTTTAAGATCAGCTTGTGAAACTGACAGGGATTTTGAGAGCAAATCTAGTTTAATTACAATCTTAGCAATATTAAATCTTCCAATAAATGAGCATAGGATATTTATATATATTTAGGTCTTCCTTAACTTTTTTGCAATGTTTTAATTATTTTCTGAAATTTATTCCTAATTATTTTATTCTTTTTTGATGCTTTTATAAATGAAATTATTTTCTGAATTTCACTTTTGATTTGTTCATTGCTCCTGTATAAAATTACAACTGAGTTTTTTCTTTTTTTTTTTTAAAGGAAAGGTGCAAGCAGGATTGAAGGCATGTAGGCAGGCAGGCAGGCAGGAAGAGAGAGGACGAAGAAACATTTTATTTTATTTCCATTTAGTTGTTCACACTGGTTATTCCCTCCAGTCCTGGGACTTGAACCCAGGGTATGTGGCCTGCATCCTTAGAAGTCATAGCCTGTTACTCTACTAGGGTGTTCCTACATTGATTTTTGTATATTCATCTTGTACCCTGTAAAATTTGATGATATTAGTTCTAATAATTTTTAGTAGATTCTTAGGATTTTTGGTATCTATGTTCACGTTATCTGCAAATAATTATAGTTTTACTTCTTTTCCAATAGTTCTTGTTTCAACTGCCTTTGCTTGAATCTCCACTACTATGCTGGACAGAATTGGTGAGAGCAAGCATTTTTGTCTTGTTCCAACTATTAGGAGAAAACACTCAGTTCCTCACGATTAACTATGATGCTAGCTGTGGGTTTCCTTTTTTAAAAATTAAGTATTTTGTTAAATTCATGCTGGTTCTTCACCAATATTTTAGATATAGTTTTGAAATTTACTAATCTCAGAATGAACAGAGGTAGTTTTAGCCTATGAATGTGAAGTCAAAGGCCTAAGCCCAACTATTTTTGTGTCCAATTTGTGCTGGCAGTAACAAAAAAGATATTTTAGCCATAATATTAATCTTCTTCAAGGATATATTAAGTTAGAAGCAAATTTGTCAGAGGCATAGCATAATTTTTACACTTTCTTTAACAGCTATTTGGATGACCACAATTCTTTGTAGATTCTTAATAAATATGTGACATTGTGGATTAATTGATAATGGGAGAAGGAATAACACTGAAATATTTAATCCAAAAATCATTTAAAATTAAAATTTTAGCTGGTAACTTTTATGACAGTATTCTTCTCTCCATTTTTTCCCCTGAACTTCTTTATCTTTTTGTTTCCTTTATAAAATACATAAATAACCTAAAAGACTGAGAAGAGAAAGGTTTAAATAATTCATAAACAATCTAATCCGAACCTGAATCATGAAAAGGAGTTGATATACAATACTATTATCTTGTAACCAATCCTTATCATCAGGAAAATTCCTTATTGAGAGTAGGGAGTCTTTTACTCAACAAACATCTGCCAGTTTAAAAAGTAATATTGTAGATTTAACAAGTCTGGTAAGTGGGAGAATGTCAGAATCCTGGAACAAAAAATATGGTTTCCTTGAACCACAGTTAGTCTCTTTTTTCAAGGATACAGTGGGGAATAAACTAGATGATCTCTAAAGGGCTCTTCAAGCTCCTTAAGATCCTGTTTTATGACTCTAAGTCCTATATTTCCCTTTAGAAAGCTACTATTTTATATGCTCTATTAAATGTAACCAAAAAACATAAGGCAGATAACACTTTTTTATTCTTTTTTGGGGTGGGGAGGTTGGAGATGATGAAGAGAGGTGCTAAAGAAATCTGCCTAACAATGACAAAGATCATGAATGAAAGAATTAAGTTGAAAGACTGCTTAGTGATCACCCAGATGAATTTACTGTCCACTCTGGGAATAATTTTTAATATCACTGACCCAAGATCAATCAACCAACTTCTACTTGAACATTTCCTGTGACAAGGTGTTCACTGGCTCATAAGACGGTACAAATTTAGGGCAGCTTTAATCATAAATTCTTGCTTGTATTGGAGCCACACAGAATAAATGTAGCCCATTTTATACACACAAGACCTTTAGATATCTGAAGAATGTTATTGTGTCCTCAACATAAATTCACTTATCCATGCTTCGTTTCCCAGATTTCTTCAACTGTTTTCATAGGACAGGATTTCCAAACATTTGCCAGCCTAGGCTCTATTAACTGGCATGCATTTTGTATGTTTCGTCTTTAAAAATAGTGCACAGAACTGAAAATTATATTGTAGATAAATGGTTTTAAGTTCTTTTTCTTTACCGGGAGAGGAGTCAGACATCTTTGGGGGCCCATTGAAAGCTGTGCACCTTGTCCTCTGAAAGAATGTAGATATAAAATTCTTCATTTGCACAGGTTGTTCTGGTAGTTTGGGAATTGTCTGAAGTGGATCCATAAATCCCAGTTACTAAGTGGTACTCTTGGCTTCCATAATTGATTATTTGAAAAAAAAAAATCTAAGGTTTCTTTTACACCAGATTGCTCATTTGAGTATTTAACTTGTTAATTTTGGCAAAGAGGAGCCTGCCTATCTCCTTCCGTCCTCACTCCCCCCTTTCTTCCTTTGCTGTTGTTATTAATTAAATATCCCAAAGTTTATTTATTTATTTAAATAAAAGTTTGAACTTTTACTTATATATCTGAAATTTTTGGATCATTTTGGCTCATTATTTAGGCCTGTTAAGATCTTTTAAGACCAAGTCTGGATATTCATGTTTATTAACCTGCAATCCCTCCCAACCTTTAGTCATCTGAAAATTCAGTTGGTATTTATTTTAATATTTAATTTACTATTTAATTTAAATTTCTTTTAGTATTTGTTGAAGATGTTGATGAAAATATTGATGAGTACAAGTCAAAGACAGTTTTGCATGTACCAGAGAACTTTCCTCCAATGTAATAGCTTATACTCTTTTGAAGTCTTTCAATTTGTATTTCTTCATCTTGTCCATAAAAATAACCTAAGGGACTTTGTAATAAGCTTTAATAGAAATAAAAAGGCACTATATCTTATGGTATTTCATTGATTTACCAGGTCTTATCAAAAAAGGAAATGATGATTAGTACAATGAGTTAACCTGAGATTAGAGACATATTTATTATCATGAATGTTATAATTGCATTCCTAAGAAAGTTTGTGTGAATTATATGCTATTAATAATAGCTGATATTTATAGAGCACTTAATAGTAGTCAAGATTGTTCTAAACTTTTTATAACTACTTAGTTGTTTAACTGACAACCCTATGAGGCAGATACTACTGTTTTCTCCATTTTATAAATTAAGATTAGGAATAAGCCTGGGAGAAGTTAAGCAATTGGCATGAACTAAGCTATTAAGTGGCAATCAGGGTTTGAACCTAAATAGTTTGTCTAGAGCATTAATGTACTTACATAGCCTTGTGTTTTAAAAATCTCAGATTCAGTATGAGGAAAACTTTTTGATAATAGTCTGCAAATATAATTTCATCTCTCAGTGTTTTGATCCTGATTCTCCACTATATACCAGTCAAGCAGAATGAATGGAGCATCTCAGCACTTGCTATTTGCCCAGGAAAGTGTTTTAAGATAGGCAAGTTTCTTTCTAACCTGTCAATATGAGAGGGGAAAATCCTAAAATTCTCTAAGATCCAGTGACTTGGTCTAGAGGGAGGTTATAATTTTGACATGAGAGAAACTCATCAAGTTTAGTCACTAACTGAGGGACCAGGGTCAAACTCTTCCCCTTCTTGTGACTTCATTTCCCCATCAGTTGTATCCCTTTCTCTTTCCCACAACAGAGAAATTGTGGGACAATGAAAATAAAAGTATGACTATATGAAGAGCTTTGAGTTCGAAAGATTCTAGGAAAATACAAGTTGCTATTTAAATTGATCTATCCTGAACAATAACCCACTGAATACCAATGAACATACGTTAAGAATGAAAATGATAGTAAACAATGAACTTGATATACTGGAGTATGACTTTTGAAAGACAGACACATGGAAGCCTCATGTTAAAACAACTTAATGCTAAATTAACGTGAGGTGTAGGACTGCTGGCCTCATTAAAATTGAGTCACATAAACTGTTAGCTGCAAGTTCAGGAACTATTGTTGATGAAGGATTTTAACTGAAGTGAACTCTTTACAGGATTAGGCAGGTCAGACTTTGACACAATATTGCCGGTACCCAGTGTCTTTATATTTACCTGAAAAAAAAAAAAAAAAAGACTGGGAAGGGCTTTAAAAATCTCCAGTTAATACTACATAAATACTAAAAGCTTATAGTGTGTTAGAAGCTGACAAGCTATCATAATATCTAAATGGATTTGTTGACCTTTAAAATGGAGCTTGGCTCTCATGTCTATTTGTCACAATTTCCTAGTTATTTCCTTCCCCACCTTTTCCCCATTGTCAACCGTTGTTATTCTCGGTGGTCATGGAAAAAAAAATATTAGCTTGAGGACCTTAATGTGTCCAAAACACCACAGGTTGGCAGGTCATCCTGAACTATTTCTAACTGGGCCCATAACAGAGCACCCAGCAGAAAGAATAAAGTCTTTAACACAAAGTTGGTATCAACAAATAGAATTTCATTGAGTTTATTTAGGTCTCCCCCCACCTCCGTAAGAGGATACTCTAGTGATAACATCCATTCCAATTATATATTTTCTACATGTATTTAAAATGCAATGGGATTGTCAGATTGCATAGACTTTGAAGTCAGTGGTCTTTTTATGAAGTATGCTGTCAGTATTAGTGTGAAGAGGAAAATCGATTTTTGGAAAGGGAGAATTAATTTGAAGTTGAATTAGGGTAAATTGGATGACACGGTGAATCAAACTTGGATGGAAATGAATATGAAGCCCTAAATCTTATATTTAGTGGAGTAGTGGTGGTGGTGGTGGTGGAGTGGTGGTGATGGTGGTATAGAGACAGATGATCTTTCAAACAAATCTCAATGATTATAGGGAAATATCAGTAACAACTTAAAATACAAAAATAGTGGTGAATTGTTTAGATAAGGTTTGGTTTAGTCATGATGGAAGATTATTCTATCACTTAAAATATTACAAAAAAATGAATGATATAAAAATGATTATGTTAGGTAAAAAATAGAGATATAAACAACATGTACAGTTAAAAAAAGAAGAAACATATGCCCATGCATCAAAGTATAGAATGTAATGTAAGGAAATAATGTAAGGAAATAAAGTGAAATGTTAATGTGGTTATCTCTCTCTGGTAGAATTATGAGTGGTTTTTGCTTTTCTTTTAAATTTTTTTCTTTTTGCTTGTCTTATTTTCTTAATTTTCAAAAAAGAGGATGTGTAAAGCTGGAATGAGAAAAAACATTGAAAGTTACTTTTTAAAAGAGTGCCATAAATGGATGAAGAGGTTTTCTGGTCTTTAACGAGATAAAGTAATGTAATTTTAAGAGTATTTCTTTTATTCTTATTATGAACAGAATATATTAAAAGTCTAGTGTGTCATATGTAAGTGTATATGAATGTGTGTGTGTGCATGGGGGGAATGGTCTTGGATATCAAAGTGTGGCTAGCTGGTATGTCTTTCCGTAAGCCATTACATGATGTTTCATTCACGTAACTTGACCAGAAGATGCTTCTTGAAAAGACATGTGCATTTTAAAACATCTTAGTCTTTTTTGGACTGTAATTTGTCTTTAAGTAATAAACATGTGTCATAGGAGTCTGAAAAGGTAAAACTTTCTGTTTTCATTTTAAAAATTGCATCAAAACTGATTTAGCAATAGGGCGTAGAGACTATATCTTTCCAGAGGTTTTAAATTTCTATTTACTTCAGCGTTTAGTCTTTCTGGCCTCTTGCTAATTACTACCTGTGAGCAAAAAGCAGCAGATTTTCTAATCAAGGCCTAGACTTGTGTCCTGATTCTTTTTGGTAACTATGCCAGTACTTGAAGCTGTTTGTTATAGGCAGACAAGTGATAAGTTCCTGAAATTCTATTTTGTTTTAACCCTTTGTCAAAGATTCATGATAAGAGTTGTAAAGCTGTCTGGAGAACTAGAGAACTACAATCAGCCTGGCAGTTGAAAAGGCCTACTTTGAGAAGCTACTCCTAATATGTACTATGAGGTAACATTACCTTGTCTTTCTCTAGAGTACCCCCACATCCTAACTTTAGATTCTACATGCAGATCCCTAAGTTGGCCCTCTATTGTCAATATGACTTATTATTGCTTAACCTTGTATTGGAGAACTAAAATCGCACTGCATACAAAATGTGAAATTAGATGTGTTTCCTTGCCAATGGGAAGCTAATCTAGTTAGGCACACAAAAGAAATCTGGAAGTATCTTAGAGGGTGAGGTAGGGAAAACAATAGAAGGGAAAAGAAATATTGCTTTATGATTTTACTGAAGAAAGTATAAAGAAACTTCATAGAAAGTCCCAAATGGGAATAGGTTGAGTTTATTTGTACTCTGAAAGAGGAATACTAATTTATTAATTCAATTCAATGAAGGGTCTAGCTCTACGACAGCAAAATTGCTATTGACCTAGATGGTACAAGTTCCTTTTTCTTCATCTTCTTCGCCTATTGTTTCTTTGTGTTATACATAATTTTATGAATTTTGTGATTAAGCTGGAGAAAAATGTGATTAGTGTTTAAGGACTATTATTACTGTCTTAAAAGAATATATACGTGTAATGTAGAGCATTACCCAATGTAGAATTTAAATTTCTTTTCTTAATTCTCTGCCATTCTAAGAGATTAAGTTTATAATATCTTCAACTGATTCAAACACATACAGATATTTGGAAGATAATACTATCATTGCCATTATTATCAAATTTGTTAAATTCTCTTTCGAGTTGCAGAGTAAACCTGTGAAATTTACTTAAGCAAAATACGTTGAGTAAAAAAATCATTATTTCAAGATTCAGAAAATTATCACTTGAAAATTAAATAATGAATATTGAAGTAGCACATAGAATGTTCCTTGATCATAAATGACTAAATCATATAAGCAAACTCTTAAAAGAGATCGTAAGGATCTGGAAAGTTCATCTATCCTCTTATTGGTAAAAGGTACTAGGAAGATAAGCAGTGACTATGTCTTAATACTTTTAAATATTTTTCTTCATAATTATCCCCATTTCTCTGGATGAAATGGATAAAAATGATCACCGCTCAGGGTTTTTTAAAACTGAATTAGTTGTTTTATTTTTTTTTCATTATTTGTCCACAGAGCATGTAGACACTTTAGGTATTGTGTTTTGTATCTCTTCTGTAGTGAGAAAAAGAACTGTGAACAGAACAGGATGCTTTGAGAGTATGTTACATTTCAATACTTTTGACAGAATTACATGCCATTTTTAAAAATCTGATTTTTAAATCGTTAAGTAAAGATTATAGTCTTATTAAAAAAACAAGTTAAGGTATAACTTTTGTACAATAAAGAAAACCACCCATCTAAACTGTGCTGTTCAATGAATTTTGAATGAGTGAACTTATATAAATAATTACCACTAAAATTAAGAAAAATAACATTTTCAACACGAAAAAGGTTTTCTTGTGTTCTTTTGTAGTCAGATGCCTCCCCTCACGTCCTGACCCAGAACTATTCTTCTTGTTACTATAGTTTTGCCTTTTTTAGTTTGACATATATATATAAAATCACCAGTCTTCTATGTTTGGCTTCTTTCACATAGTATAATGCCTTTAAAATTCACCCACATTATTTTATATATCAGTGGTTTCTTTCTTTTTAGTGCTGGGTAGCATTCCACTACATGGAAATGACAATCTACTTACCTGTTGACAGATACTTGTTTCCTTTCCAGTTTTTGGCTGTTGTGAATAAAATTGTTATGAAATTTTCCATTTAAGTCTTTGTGCAGACATTTATTTCCATTTCTCTTGGGTAAATATTGCTGGATTTTTTTTTTTTTTTAAGGAAATGTGCAGGCAGGAATGAAGGTGAGTAGGTGGGCTGCAAGAGAGAAGAGGAAGAAGCATTTATTGATTTTATTTTGTTATTCATCTTGATTGTTTCCTTGACCCGGGTCTCAAACATGGACCTTGGGGTGTAAGTGGACTATGTTTGGTGGCCTTATATGCAAGGCCACCAGGGCATGCCATGCTGGATCTTATGGTAAGTGTATCTTCAATTTTATTAGACATTCCAACTATTTTCCAAAATGGTCTTACCATTGTATTCCCATCAGCAACCACTATTGAGAGAACCAGATGCTCTATATCTCCGTCAACACTTGCTGTCTCTTTTTAATTTGTCATTCTAGTAAGCATGTGGTAGATATTTCATTGTGATTTAAATGCTATTTACATCTTTGTATGTGATTGTCATTCATTCATCTCTGCCCATTTTTAAATAAGATAGTGAAGTATCTGTTCAAGTTTTATGCATACTTTTTATTTCACTAATAATCTTAATGTTGAATTGTAATAGTTCTCTACATATTCTGTTTACAAATTTTTTTGATATTTATTTTGCAAGATTTACTCCCAAAATGTATGTGTGTATATATCTATATCTATATATGTGTATATATATTATATATAACAATTTTTTCTTGTATGGTTTGTGATATTTTGGGGTTCTTAAAATTCTTTGTTCGACTTAAGGTCACAATGATTTTCTCCTGGAAGTTTCATTGTATTAACCCCTATATTTAAGTGAATGATCAATCATTAGTTAACTTTTACATATAGTCTGAGGAGAAGATTGGGGATCACTTTTTTTCCATATGAACATCCATATATTCCAGCATTATTTATTATAAAGTTTAACCTTTCTCTATTGTGTTACCTCGCCACCTTTATGTATTGGTGTCTTGATACTCTTCATTATAGTCCATTGATTCATTTGTCAGTCTTAATGTCAGTAGCACAGCCTGTCTAAATGACCACAGTTTTGTAAGTCCCCCCCACCCCCATTTTTTTTTTTTTTGAAGAGGAAGGCAGGTAGGCAGGCAGGAAGAAAGAAAGAAAAAAGAAGCTTTAAAAAATTTATTTGTTCATTTTGGTCCCTGCCCCGACACCATATTTAAAAGTGGGCAGAGGATCTGAATAGACATTTTGCCAAAGGAAACATAGGTCAACAGGTACATGAAGAGGTGATCAACATCAGGAATATGAAAGTCAAAACCACAATGAGATATTACCTCACACATGTTAGAATGTCTACCAAAAAAAGATAAGAAGTATTAAGTGTTGGTGATGATGTGGAGAAAAAAGAACACACATTCATTAATGGCCACTAGATTGTTTCCATACCTTGATTATAATGCTGCTATTAATGTGGGAGTACAGCTATCTCTTTGAGATCTTGATTTCATTTCCTTTGTATGCATAGTCAGAAGTGGGGCTACTGAACCTCATTTTTAACATCTTGAGGAATCTCTATACTGTTTTTTTCATAATAGCTCTATCAATTTACATTCCCATCAACATGGTACAAGGATTCCCTTTTCTTCTAGACTCAATGCTATCTTTTGTCATTTTAACATTCTAACAGGTGTGAGGTAGTTACCTCATTGAGGTTTTGATTTGCATTTCCCTGATTAGTGATGTTGAGCACTGTTTCCTGTGCATGTTGACCATTTTTAGCCTCTTTAACCAATTCAGGTCCTTTGCCATTAAAAAAGAATTAGGTTATTTGCTTTTTGTTACTGAATTATGAGTTCCTTACATAGTTTGCATATTAGCCCCTTGTAAGATATATGGTTTTTAAATATTTTCTCCAATTCTGTAGGTTGCCATTTCATTTTGTTGGTAATTTTCTTTGCTGTACAGAAGATTTTTAGTTTGATGTAGTCTCACTCACTTATTTTTGCTTTTGTTGCTTGTGCTTTTTGGTGTCATATCCAAGAAGCTGCTAATTTTGTTTAGTTG